>CAMZMU010000069.1:37429492-37774380 GCA_947311845.1 Poa pratensis
CGCCAGTGATCAAAGAGCAAAATACAATACGTAGTTGGGAAACAGAAACATCATAATCCACTACAATACCAAACATAACCCTGTTTTTGTTTTTATTTTTGAAAGGAAAGTGGTGGGCGAAACCCCGCAGCAAGTTATTTTTTATTTAAATAAGAAGAACCCAATTCGCTTACATGAGATTTGAACATGGGTGGATAGGTTATACATCCACTGCCCTATCCAAGTGAGTTAGGCTCACTTCTTAAACATTGGAGAGATACGACGGTACATGTACACGTACATGCAGACGGGCAAATCTAGTAGATGAATCAAGCAAGCTGGTGATGATGGCGCAGGGATCCTCGATTCAGGGGACGGTACGACGGTAGTACTACAAGAGGCGGCGAGTTGCATGGCGCGATGATGCTGCCGGAGCTAGCAGAGGCCGGCGGCCGGGCCGGCCGAAACAGCAGCGGGGAATGCCACCATGATTAAAGCTGCTTATACTACATGTCTGTTGCGAATTAACTTGACCGACGCACAGCGGCTAAGGCCAAGCAGCTGTGGACATGTCGTCGCACGTACGCTCGGGGGAGTGCTCAATCGATCATCGCTAAACTGCCGCTACCATAGACACTCGAGTGACTTGCTCTGCCTCTGCTTGCTTTCGATCACACATCCCCTTGGCCTTTTCATTTTGCTACCCCAATTTCGAGTTCCCTTGAGTAAACCGATGAACGAACCCTGGGTCACTCATTGCAGCTTGCCCATATTTTTACTGAATTTTCCGTCCGTACCGTACGTAGTACTCCCTCCGTTCCAAATTAGTTGTCTTTTATTTGTACAAAAGTGGATGTATCTAGACATGTTATAAGTATAGATACATCCACTTTTGTACAAATGAAAGACAACTAATTTAGAACGGAGGGAGTATTACTGTTGCGGACGCAGCTAGCTAGTGTGTCCGTCGGTAGCTTCATCTATCTCGGTCGGCTGCTGGATCATTCCCTCTTCATCTTTTCTTGCTTACTCGATCTACATACTACTACTAGTAGCTGTTTTAGCCGCTGTTAATTATGTGGCCAAGCATATGGATCCAACAAGGTTCCAGCTGCTCTTTGTCTCAGCTCAAGGGATCCATACTATAGCTACGAGTAGGCTCTCTCGTTCTTTCTTCCTTGGACTCTACTTCCTGATGTGAGATGTCCCTCCCTAGATCCTCTGTTGCCGCCGCATGCCTGTCTCTCCTACAACGCATAGTTCCATCCGCATTCTTGCTCAGCTCATCAAGGTTTTTGGTTCATCATGCACATGATCGATGAACGCAGATGTGCTCACGCTAATTTGAGTATTGTGCGTCATAGATCAGTGTAGTTTCAGCGCTCCTATAATTTACTATGTCAGTCGGTCACCTTTGAGATACACTCGCATGTAAAAATCTGCTTGTTGGTTCAAAGGTAGCCGTTTTTCCTGACCTTTTGGACGAGACACGGACAAATACCCGACAAAGGTGCTTATCATGCGAACTTTGTGGTATTACAATTTGACTTTTGAGGGCCTTGAGATGTGTGAAAAAAACACGATAAAACGGTCATGCCTTCGCGATCTCTAATCATCTGAGCTACTGGCCCGCCCTTCTACACTGGATTTTTTCGTGAGGTGCCCCTTCATTTCGGGTTAAGAAGATGGGAACACATCTTTCTCTCTATAAAACAGCGTGTTACAAGGTGTGAAGTGGGAGAAAGGGGATTCATCTATGCACGTATCCGGACTCCTCGCATGCAACTCAAGCCCTGGTGACTCATTTTTCGACGATGGGTAATTGTATAAATAAATTTGTATATGGGCTGTGATACGGTCTAACAAGATGTTCACGGATAAACAAGAATTGATACAAAAACACGTTGAAGCGCGATAAAAAATTGGAAACGAGTGAAAAAAATCCAAAACAAACGGTGATCCGAATGCAAACTAAAGGATAACTAGCAAATTCTACAAGGATTCGAACTTAATAGCAACCTCTAAGTGATGAAGCCTTTGAATCCCGAATATAAGTCCAATTCACTCTTATTTACACAAAAAATTATCATCGTCCACTCCATCGATCTAGTAGAACCCATTGAAGAGAAGATTAGCAAGGAAAGGTCTTGTATAACTCCAACTAGATCCACTTTGGATCATGGGGTAGAAAAGCTCTAGGGTTTCATATCATAATGTCAAAACCAGATATGAACATGTAGGGAGTATTTATAGTCTAAGTGATAAGGGTGGTAGGTAGGAGGTAAGATACATGGAGAACAACCCGTTTTCTGCACACAAGCATGCTACGGGTAGTCCTTCCATTTTGGTGCCAGGCAGTCTGCATTTTCGGCGTTGGACACTCCGGCGCCTGGGATTCCACAGGCTGATGGGTCGCGGGCAGGTTCTTCATGGAGAAGGCTTCATTGTCAGACAGTCCGGTGACCCGCGTCAGATGGTCCTACATATGTCATGCCGCTGTTGGATTGGCTTCCAAACAGAGTCGGGCCGGATAAGTGCCATATATGTCTAGCACCAAACAGTCCGGCGGCCTGAGTCAACCTCTAATCTTCATCTTCCTGACTCTTGGCTCCTTTCTTCTCGTCTTCGGACTGTGGCCTCGCTTGTAGTGGATATTGAGATTCATACGTGAGCACACATAGAGTATCCTTTCGATGTGCAATCCATTCATGGAGGAAGAAGTATCACCCAAGTTGAGTAATAGATTCACCTCGACATGCATGTAGGGCTCTTGCTCTCAATCTTGTCTTAGGACAAATAGGTGGAGTCTAAGGAGGTGATGTTGTTGGTGAGTTTTGGGTGGTTATGTACGAGGGGCGTACCATCATCATGCCCCTTGGAAAAGACTCTTCCTCGATTCTAGATCATCATAACAATGATACGATGAAATACCAGAGATGTTGAATGTGTTGTTCACTAGGTACTAGGAAGGTGGAATGTTGAACTTGCACGCATTATCGTTGATGTGTTGTAGATTGAAATGGGCCATCACCTGTTGTAGAGATCTTCGACTTGTGCTCTTTCATAAAGCGATCTTTGCAAAGATGTGTCCATACTAGAGACTTCAGATATCATGGGCTTCTTGTGCTTTTTGAACATTGCAGCTTGGCGCTGGACTTGCTGCTCGATAGTCGCTCTTGAGGACATGTAGAGTCTTCACGAACTCTACACTCTTGGATACATACATGTTCGTCCTCTCATGGAGGGGTAGAGGTAGTAGATCGAGGGTTGTGTAAGGATTGAATCCATAGACAACCTCGAATGTGCTATTCAAAGTAGTTGAATGCTTGACGCGGTTGTAGGCAAAATCGGTGTGGGAAATCCATTTCTCCCAACTCTTGAAGTTCTTCTTGATCAACACTGGTAGAAGTGTGAAGAAGCTTCGGCTCACGACCTCTGTTTGTCCATCTGTTTGACGGTGATACGTGGTGGAGAAGAGTAGCTAGGCACCCAAATTTTACATCGGTGTATTCTAAAAGTAGCTCACAAACATGACCTCTTTATCCGAGTCAATGGTCTTTGGCACTTTGTGCAGATGAACAATTTCCCTAAAAAACAATATAGCAACATGTGAAGCATCGCCGATCTAGTGACAAGGTATTAAGCAATTTTTGAGAAATGATCTAAAACAAAAAAAATAGAATTTTTGTTTCTTTTGGTTCTAGCTAGGTAGTCCTAACACAAATTGAATGCTTATATAGGTCCAAAGTATATGTGAAATAGGAAATGGAGTATATAGAACATAAGGATTGGATTTGGACTTAGCTTTGAGACATCTCATGCATCGTCGAACGAGTCAGTCCACATCAGGTAGCATCCTTGACAAATAGAAGTGTGTGTGTGTAGCATGTCTTAGGTCTTATCTCTGTCAAAATATCACATGAGTCCTTGATGTCCCACAAGTATAGGGGATCGTGTGTAGCCTTTTCGATAAGTAAGAGTGTCGAACCCAACGAGGAGCTAAAGGTAGGATAAGTATTCTCTCAAGTTCTATCAACCACTGATACAACTCTACGCGCACTAAACGTTTGCATTATCTAGGAAATAAAACTACGGTAGCAATACGGGTATGAGAGATAGCTTTGCAAGATAATAAATACATGAAAGTAAATGTTAGTGCTGCAGCAATAAAGTACACTAAGTAACCATATACTAACAGTACCATGAGTGTGGAAAAGTGGTGGTAATTGTGGTGGCTTTGTCCAAGATTAATTAGTGAAGACATTAGTTCATTGTCTTTGATGCAGTTTTCAATGTGGGAGAGGCTAAATATACATGCACTCCACTACTTGGGATTTACAAGTACTATATGATTGGATTGTTAGCAAACATCCGTAAATACTAACAATGCATTAAGGTTTCCCCAACCATAGCCTTAAGTTTATGGTCCTCTTACTCCCATACATGCAACTAACCGGTTTGAGCCCTCAGGTTTCTGTCACTCCGGCAGGACTACCCCCTTCCTTTGCACATACTACTAACCCTATGGTGTTGATCCATGCGCGCACAAGTATAATGGACACCAAAGGACAGTACCATATCAACATACAACTCTAATGAACCATAGACATTCAACAAAGCAATCGAAAGACAAATAAACTACATAAACATGACATAGATCATAGGATAAATATTATAGCATCAAACACCATGTTTACATAGGACGGTACAGAGGTTTGTGGGAGGATGAACCACTGAATACAAGGAGGAGTTGGTGATGGAGATGGCGGTGAAGACGGCGGAGAGGGCAGCGAGAGGCGCAGGGCGGCGGGCGCCGGCGGTGCGGGGGCTCCTCCCGCCGCCGTTCCATGGGGGAGCACCGCCCCTTAGCCCCCTTCCTTCATGGCTTCAAGGGAGCCCTCCCCCATGGAGATGGGATCCATGGGGGAGGCAAAAACGTGGCTTTGGTGGCTGGAAATTCGTGGGTGGAGGAGTCCTCCACGAGTTAGGTTTCCTCCCTTTATATATCTTCTCGGATTTCCGTCACCCCCTTTTAGGGTTCCACCAAAACGGGCCTCCAGGCCGCGTCCGAACTCCGATTGGGCTGATCTCGGGCTTAAAATCTTCGTATGGAAAATTGTGACAACTTTCGTAGAGCCAGGTCTCCATTGACGTCATCTTCGAGGGTCAAACTGGCAAACTTCGTAAAAAGTTCTCAGACAGATTTCAGGAAAGTCCCAATTCGACTCCAACAAGGTTTCCTCTTGTATTCTTGATAATTTCTACACATCAAAGAGTAAAACAAGAACATTGTGCACTTTTGCAACTATTAGTAGGTTAGTCCAAATAAATAATAAACTTAATATAAAAACAAGTGCTAAAAGCATAAAAATGGCATGAAACAATCAAAAATTATAGATACGTTTTGGACGTATCAACATCCCCAAGCTTAATTCCTGCTCGTCCTCGAGTAGGTAAATGATAACAAAATAATTTTTGATTGTAAATGCTATGATCAGGTCTTTAACAATTGCATGATGTATGGATAATAAAACTTAGCAATCATGTTTCCTAATGAAAAGTATCAACGAACTAAGAGCTTATAACATGAAATTTATAAACATCAACAAGATTGTAATGCCATAATAGGATATGATAAGATGGTATCTCGCTTGCCCGTTTTTGTACAGCAAAACATAAATGCCCAGGCACCTCTGAAGTTCATGGGAAGACTAGAATCAAAGATATCAAAGATAAAAGCATCAAAGTTATATCACAGTTAACCACATTCTGGGACAAGCACATTACACTAAGAATGACAACTATGCTCTCGAGAAAGTGCTCAAAGAAAGGATGGTGACTCAACATGAAAGTAAAAGATTGGCCCTTCGCAGAGGGAAGCAGGGATTATCATGTGCTAGAGCTTTTCATTTTTAAAACAGAAGCAAAATTGTTTTGGGAAGTGTTTGTTGTTGTCAACGAATGGTAGTGGGTACTCTAACCCCCTTGTCAACCAGACTTTCAAGAGCGGCTCCCATGAAGGACGTTATTTCTACCAGCAAGGTAGATCATCCCTCTTCTCTTTTGTTTACACATGTATTTTAGTTTCATTATGGATGACACTCCTCCCAACCTTTGCTTGCACAAGCCATGGCTAACCGAATCCTCGGGTGCCTTCCAACATTCACATACCATGGAGGAGTGTCTATTGCAAATTAAGTTGCTTACTGATAAATCAGGGCAAAACATGTGAAGAGAATTATTAATGAAAGTTGTAATTAATTGGGGCTGGGCACCCCGTTGCCAGCTCTTTTTGCAAATTATTGGATAAGCGGATGTATATGCCACTAGTCCATTGGTGAAAGTCTGTCAGAAGTAAATGACAAGATTGAAAGATAAAACACCACATACTTCCTCATGAGCTATAAAACATTGACACAAATTGAGAAGTACTTTGAAGGTTTTAAAGGTAGCACATGAAAATTTACTTGAATGGTTCGAAATGCCATGCATAGGTATTTATGGTGGACACTTTGGAATAACTTGGTTTTCATGGTTTTGGAAGCACGAGCAGCATTCCCGCTCAGTACAAGTGAAGGCTAGCAATAGACTGGGAAGCGACAATCAAGAGAGCAATAACCGTCATAATCATGCTTGCGACAAAAAAATTAATTGAGACATAAAAGTGATACAAGAACTCTGAGTCAAAATAAATCATCAAGGCTTAATTGACTTTTGTTTTTCAGTCATACGCATGCATGAGCATGTGCCAAGTCAATTCGAATGAATTATTCAGAGGAGGATACCACAATACCATACCATCTTATGAACAGGACAATGCATGTTGATATCAAAATAACATAATATGCACTATTAGCTAGTTGAGACTAACCATAAGAAAACATAAACTACTAAACAGTATTATTCACACATCATTTTTAAGTTTCAACAAGTAATCCATTAACCAAGTAAACATTGAAAACAGAGGATAAATAAAATATGTGACGATCCACTTATTAATGTAACTGGTGTTTGATGCTAAGATAAATAGATAATAAAATACAGCCGCTTCAAGTTTAGTTAAGTTCCTATGTTGCTCAAAAAACAAAGTTTAAAGGTTTGCAAACCGTGGGGTTATTGATGAAGAGGGATGCGGGGACATCCCCAAGCTTATGACTTTGGCCGTTCTTCAATATTCCATAGTTTGGTGTTCCTTCATTCTCTGTGAAAAAACTTCAACACAAAAACTTTCCCATTCTTTTCTGCGGTTAGACATTAGTACAATAGATAATATTTCCAAGTGCTACTATTAAACCAAATAAAATTTTGTTTTTAAGTTACAGAAAGGTTGCTTAAATGGCCAACTTATAAATGAAAGGTAAGAACCATTAAAAATCAAATGAAAACGAAAAGAGGCCACTCTTGCAACAAAAGTCAGAATCTGTCCAGAAAAACAGCAGCTGGAAAACGCAATTTTTAGGTGCACTTAAACATGCCCGAAATTTTAGCCAATTTTTGTACATGCAGAGGATTAGGTGCTACAACATCAGTAATTTTTTCGTGATTTTTAGAGCTTCCAGTAAAATATGAAAAATCGCGCAATAAGCAGTAGATACCGAAAACAGAAAATCACTTTTTACATATGTATCAACTAAGCTAAATGGATAAAACTTGGTACTTTATTTTTGATAAACTAAGAAACCAGAGGCTAAGCAAGACCTAAACATGCTAGCTACAGCAAGGAAAACTCTAAATAAAAATCAAAAGTAAAACCCAAATAAAATTAAAATAAAGAACCAAACAAAGAAGCAAAACAAAAGAAAATATTTTTGTTGTTTTGAATTTATAAGTGAAAGTAAAGAAGCAATCGAAACCAAATAAGAGCCTAATAAAACTAAAGAAGGTAAAAAAGACATATAAAAACAATTATAATACAAGTTAAGACAATACATATCATGTGGACGGGTAATATAGAGTATGAACGAGACAACCTCATGTTAGTTGATGAATAGGGGGATGACTCGGGCATCCCCAAGCTTAGATGATTGTATCTTCTTGAATATGTTCTTGGGATGCACCTACACATCCCCAAGCTTGAGCTCTTGCGTCTTCTTATTCATCTCATATCACCATATTGATTAGATCTTATAAGCTACATCCACATAAAACTTCACAAAACTCATTAGTAGGGTTAGTACTCATTAAATAAAATCCACTCATGTTCAAGCATTGACAAGTTTTATAATTTTTACTCAACATTAGCCACTGTATATACTAAGGTGTTCATGATTTCCGTTGTCCGTCGAAAAACTAATGAAACTAACAACACCAAGTACAATATTGAATAAACAAAGAAATCTGTCAAAACTGAACAGTCCGTAAAGATGGCATTCAACGAGATAGTTAAGTAGCTCAAATCGAAAAACTTTAGTCTAATGAAAGAAAGATAATAATCTCAGGTTTATGCACAAAAATTTTCAAGTCAAAATACTATTCTGAGATTTATCACGATTTTATTTACAGAGAAGCACAAAATCTGTCTAAACAGAACAGTCAGTAAAGATCGAATTTTTCGACCTATCTACGTACCTTAAATCAGAAAAAGTTAGTCTAATGAAAGAAAGCTAATAAGCATCACTTTGCACTCAAGAAATTTCAGATCAAGATCACGTTCTGGTGATTTTAAACATTTAATACGGTGGAGCACAGAAAATCTGTTTCTGGACAGCAAAGTAAAACTATCAACTTTCAATTAACTAAAGACTATAATTAGCATTTTATTTTTATGTACAGAGGTATATACACAATATTTACAATATTTACATGTTTTTAATGAAAAGCTTCCATGGAAAGATTTGTTTTGGTTTCATAGGCATGAACACAAGTGTTCAAGGTCGACCCCCATTTAACCATTACTCATCTTTCCAATCACTTTTCTTTTTGAAAACGTTTTTAGATAACAACTACACTAATTTTTTTTGTAATTCGCATTCCCTATCCATACTAAGATAAGAACAACTTAGAACTGAAAATAAAAACTACTTAGAGATAAAGCAAACAAGTGCACACAAGAACATTAACCTACGCTATGGCTCCCCGGCAACGGCGCCAGAAAAGGTCTTGATAACCCACAAGTATAGGGGATCGTGTAGCCTTTTCGATAAGTAAGAGTGTCGAACCCAACGAGGAGCTAAAGGTAGGATAAGTATTCTCTCAAGTTCTATCAACCACTGATACAACTCTACGCACTAAACGTTTGCATTATCTAGGAAATAAAACTACGGTAGCAATACGGGTATGAGAGATAGCTTTGCAAGATAATAAATACAAGAAAGTAAATGTTAGTGCTGCAGCAATAAAGTACACTAAGTAACCATATACTAACAGTACCATGAGTGTGGAAAAGTGGTGGTAATTGTGGTGGCTTTGTCCAAGATTAATTAGTGAAGACATTTAGTTCATTGTCTTTGATGCAGTTTTCAATGTGGGAGAGGCTAAATATACATGCACTCCACTACTTGGGATTTACAAGTACTATATGATTGGATTGTTAGCAAACATCCGTAAATACTAACAATGCATTAAGGTTTCCCCAACCATAGCCTTAAGTTTATGGTCCTCTTACTCCCATACATGCAACTAACCGGTTTGAGCCCTCAGGTTTCTGTCACTCCGGCAGGACTACCCCCTTCCTTTGCACATACTACTAACCCTATGGTGTTGATCCATGCGCGCACAAGTATAATGGACACCAAAGGACAGTACCATATCAACATACAACTCTAATGAACCATAGACATTCAACAAAGCAATCGAAAGACAAATAAACTACATAAACATGACATAGATCATAGGATAAATATTATAGCATCAAACACCATGTTTACATAGGACGGTACAGAGGTTTGTGGGAGGATGAACCACTGAATACAAGGAGGAGTTGGTGATGGAGATGGCGGTGAAGACGGCGGAGAGGGCAGCGAGAGGCGCAGGGCGGCGGCGGCGCCGGCGGTGCGGGGGCTCCTCCCGCCGCCGGCATGGGGAGCGCCGCCCCTTAGCCCCCTCCTTCATGGCTTCTTGGGAGCCCTCCCCCATGGAGATGGGATCCATGGGGGAGGCAAAAACGTGGCTTTGGTGGCTGGAAATTCGTGGGTGGAGGAGTCCTCCACGATTAGGTTTCCTCCCTTTATATATCTTCTCGGATTTCCGTCACCCCCTTTTAGGGTTCCACCAAAACGGGCCTCCAGGCCGCGTCCGAACTCCGATTGGGCTGATCTCGGGCTTAAAATCTTCGTATGGAAAATTGTGACAACTTTCGTAAGAGCCAGGTCTCCATTGACGTCATCTTCGAGGGTCAAACTGGCAATCTTCGTAAAAAGTTCTCAGACAGATTTCAGGAAAGTCCCAATTCGACTCCAACAAGGTTTCCTCTTGTATTCTTGATAATTTCTACACATCAAAGAGTAAAACAAGAACATTGTGCACTTTTGCAACTATTAGTAGGTTAGTCCAAATAAATAATAAACTTAATATAAAAACAAGTGCTAAAAGCATAAAAATGGCATGAAACAATCAAAAATTATAGATACGTTTTGGACGTATCAGTCCTCTGCCGTGTGATCCTTTAAAAAGCAAAGAAGAACAGACCCCACAAGACCTGAAGAGGACCAAGTTATGAAGAAGCAATCTAGAATCCACCAAGTTCCACTGGATTCAACCGAAGGACAAGTCTTCAAACCGACGGAAGCCCATAGCACAAGAGAACTTAACCTAGTTTCATCCATGATAAGTTGTCGAGTTGTCCATCTAACTCGTTGGGTTCCACGTTGTAAGCGTTGTTTGTACTTTGTCTCAATATTAATTCAATCCAAGAAGGAGTAGGGTCATTACCCATCACAATGGGGCCAAAAGTCGGTATAGTCGTGCCATGTGATCTTGTGACCTAAGCATACCTCCACGACCAAGCTCACATACAAGTATCGTACACGTGTGAGACTGCGATATAATTATCCTCAACATCTTGTTTTCTATGTGCTCATTGTGTTGGAGGTGGCCACCAACTGCCCTGAGTAGCGGTCAGCCCCTTCCCTTTGCCCTAGTTCGTCATCTTTCGTTTCTCTCATTGCTCGTATGAGTGATATAGGTCCTCCTGGTGGCATCGCGTGCTAGGACGATGGGTCTAGGGTAGTACAATGTTTAGAGATGTGTAACGACACACCTGCGAGAAGTTCCTTGTGGTTTTTGTCAATGACCTAGGAGGCTCGACATTCATGTCATCATCTAGTATTCATTGGTTGGATCTAGCGATGAGGATATGTAGTGAAGTGCATTTAAGAACCGATTCATGGTGTAAATGGTGAAAACACTTGATTTATCTTGTATACATTGGTTGGATCCCACACTGGTAATGCATGTGTGTCATTTCTTTCTTGAAGACACGTATTGCTAGCCATTAGTGGCTCGATTTGACAGAGGACGTGGCGTCTCATGCACCAATGCTTGCTCTATATATGCCATTGATGGTGTCTATATATGATAGCAATCTGCTGTCAAGCAGAGTGAATGCCCTTGTTCAGGCCTTCACTCGCCATGCTCGGTTTAGAATCTTCGGTACAGCCTTAGGTGTTTTAACTTTACTTCCCTACTTGGTATGGTTGATTCCAACCAAACCTGGCCATATTTGATCATTTTATTTGCCATTTTATCTTATACTCCCTCCGTGCATGAATATAAGACGTTGTAGCTATCCAACATGTTGTCTACATGCATACTAATATGAGTGCACATACACACTAAAATATGTTTACATATATAATATCTACATATATGTGAATGTGGACAAATGTTAAAACATCTTATATTAAAAAACGGAGGGAGTAGTTAATAATCTGTTTGATTTGTACATTTTCGACATCATTTGAAACAAAGTTGAAGTTTGTGTACGTGGACTGATGTTGTTGAAGCAATGAAGAAAACATCATGTGATCCTTTTATTAAGACGAAAATAAACGCTACTAGTGGCGCAAACAATGGGGCCTGCCGGTGTTTGTTTAATATTATGACTAAAGGAAACATCAGGTACGTATATCTGAAGCTTTGAGTGATATAATGGCAGACATCATGTATCTTTACATCATTGCATATGCAAAACCTGAACGTAATCAAGAGCAGCAGCAAAGTAGTTTTTGATTAAGAAAAAAAGCAGCATGCAAAGGAGTTAAAAAGAATTGAAAATAAACGAACTCGACGCTGAGTGGCCGGAAGGTCGTATTTCAGCATGGCTCTAATAACTAGTGAGCTTCATCGTATGGAGTTTTATTTTTTTGGATCCTCTGGAGATATATACTCCATGAACCTGCACTACTCGGCAAAAGCAACATCTGAAAATTATGTGAAGAGTAAAATGAATCAGGTGGATGATGCATACAGTGATTTGAAGATGAGGAGTACATCATGTGCACTCCTCCGGACCAAACGTAGGCAAATACCGGCCGGCCGGGAAAAACACGGCACAAAATAAAGCGACGAAACGATGTGACGCAACCGGTGGAGAGTGGCAAGGCAATGCATCCATCAATGGCGCTCGATCGCCTGGTCCGGTGTCTTCTTGCCAGGGCAGGCAAGATGTGGTTGCTAGTGCTGGCACATCCATCCCCTTTGTCGGCCTCTCGACCAGCTCTGCTCTCAAGGTGAGATTTTGTTGCCTGCTTGAATCCCATGGGTCACCTCTTGCATCCCATTCCATCATACGTATTTGGACCATCCGGAAGAGTATTCTCGTTTCGCCCGAAAGCAGGAACATCACAGCAGAGCCAGGCTCAACCGATTCAGATCAATTCTGCCGTTGATTAGTTAAATTCTCACATGCCTGGATGCAAGCGTGCATGGATCCATGTGGGGGTCGAGTTAAGTAAACACCGACACCTGGGGGACCATGAACACCTTGCTCAGGTTACAGCGGGAGATCTAGCTAGCCTAGCGAGCTGGTGTGTGTTCTTCAGCTAGCAGGCGAGTGCGTCGAATGCTACCTCCAAATAACAGCTGATCACAACACACACCAGCAAATTCAGTGATCAAACACGGACGCTAGAGATCCATGAGGTGAGACATTGTTGTCGAAAGTTGGTAGACTATCGCTAGCTGTTGTAGTACATGGTAATTTAGATACAGATATTGTTGCTTGCAAGAATAAGTGGAATCATTCTCCGGATCGAATGATGACGATGTGTGTCGCAGCAGAGCCGAGCAGCATGTCCCTGGAAAGCTGCGAACTAAAGGGCACACCGATCGATCCCAGTAGTATATGCACTTGGAACCCATGGAATATACTAAACTGTATCCATCTTGCGTAGTTGCACTAACCAGGTAGCTAGTGTATGTATTGTATGTATGTGTGTGTGTCCGTGGGATCATCGATCGACATATAGAAAAAACATAACACGACATGCATGATTCGATCGGGGATGCTCTGAAAAGGGCTCTGATCAGGTTCAAGCATGCATTTCTCCGGCCCTCCTCTTTTTCCCACTTTTCACCTTTGCCTTTTCCACTCTTAATTACTTTCATTGTTGTTTATTTTGCATCCCTTAAGCTCTTTTTACATGCTTTTGCTGAACCGGTCTTAGGTAATAGAGGGACCAGTACATGCACAGTGAATTGTTAGGATATTATATAAACATACTAATCAATATATACATGGAGTTTACATGTCTTTCAAACCAGAAAGATTCAGTTTCAGAGCATTCAGAGATCTTTGCAGGACAAGCATAAACATTCCTAGGACCTACCACTACCAGTATGAGTACGGCCGTATTGGTGTGTGTATGCCCCGAGGAAGACATGCAACAAACACAGGCACACAAATTGCTTTGGTCTAATCACTTCGCTTTATAGATTATATTCTAGTCTTGCCTTCATTTCGATCCGCCGTTTTCTTTTTCGCTTTGTGTCAATCGATCTGCAGTTAGTGGAGTGGCGCCAAACCAGATGACATCAAACAAACCAGTCCACTGCTGTCTCTTCACCTAGCTACTAGATCTTGCTAAGCGACTACTGACTACACAGAGCTAGCAAGCAGCAAGCATGTACGACGCATGACAGATGACATGACACGCACAAATATGTAAACTTCACACAATTTAAGCGCTAGCAAATGTCACCTTGCAAGCGTCGTATTACCCTCAGCAATTAACTAACTATAGATTCCTAGCTTGAACGTATGAATTTTATTAGCACAAGGCCTATGTCTACCTTGTTTCTTATTCCATTTTAAGTAAAAGCGTGCCTTGCATGCCGACTATAAATATTTCAAATTTATGATCGCGTCCACGTAACATATAGTGAAAAATCGTTAATCAGTGTTTGGAGTTGTTAGCATGTGCATAATGTAGCACATACCATTTCATGAGAATTTACACAGGTCAACTTCCACCATGTCCTAGGAAGCATCATGGGTGTGTCTGGTTACATGCATCATTTTTCGCCTATTTGCATCTGTGACTCACTAGGGCATGGCTCTGAAAAAGTAAAAACGTGACCTGATCCATATTGTGCATCCCATTTGTTTGTCTGGTTTGATTTTTACCTGGCTCTGGAGAAACGCAAACAACCGCGTTTGGTTACAAACATGTGCCCACTTATTCTCAAATTTTATCTCTTTGGTTAATTTGCCTCACAACACCACATTTATAACGACATCTACGTGACCGTCACATTAGGAGTGGTGAGCAAGACAATGGCGCGGCGCGACGGAGGAGGCGGTAGGAGCAGTGCTAGCGCCAGTGAAGGTTGCGGCGGAAGCGAACGACGCGATGGAACGAAGACCACATCTTTTGGAGGTAAGGTGAGACACACAAGCACGCCATGAACATGTGTACATATTACCATGAACAT
Organism: Poa pratensis; assembly: GCA_947311845.1. Classification (NCBI taxonomy): domain Eukaryota; kingdom Viridiplantae; phylum Streptophyta; class Magnoliopsida; order Poales; family Poaceae; genus Poa; species Poa pratensis. Next base: position 37,444,343 of record CAMZMU010000069.1, read on the forward strand.
GGCGGAGTTCATAACGGCGAGCGGCGGAAGTTAAACGGAGACGAAGGAGAGGGTGAAGAACACACGTACACCAAGCATATTCTAAACGTGTACATATCTACAATATCTACTCGTATATATCCGTCAAAATAGAAAAGTTACAACATGAAAATTATGGAAAACAGCGAGATGAATCTAATCATCAAAGGAAATTTCAAACGGTCGACTAAGTGCGACGGATTTAATAAAATTCGTCTAAAAATGGTTAAACATCGGTCCGATGATAAGTTACAAGCAACGAAACACGAAACCGAGCAGGGAAATGGAACCTACTCGTCGAATCGCATATATTTCGTGTAATAATTATTTCGAATCGAAATGTAGTTGTTTAGATTAGAGACAACTATATGGAGGAGTTCATGGGAGGTGAGTGGAAGCATGCGCAGAGCCTGGCCATGGAAAACGGGCAGATCGACCTCAGCCAGTCCCAAGGCTGCTTTAAGATTTGTGCGATACAGATACGCGGAGCGGTCAGGGTGCTAAGAGGTGCATGCATTTAACCAAACACGCCCCATGATTTTCCCTCATTTTTCAAACATTTGTAATTGTCTCGATCAAATATGAGAGGCGGATAGATTTCGGTGTGTGCGCTCCTTTTGTCTGCAGTTTTTGCTCCAATAATTGGCACTTTATTTATGTATCAAAGTGATATGAAAATTACGCCCAAATGCTCAAACATAACATGACCTTAAAGGGGAAATTCACTTTGACACATGGGAGTGTATGCTCCTGCCACCGAAAAAACATTTTGAACATCAAAATAATCTGAAAAAATTGGCGCATACCTCTCGACATTTTATGTGCGCACGCCAAGTTTCGTGGGAAATAGACATTCCTGTGGCATGTGTTATAAAGAGAAAAAAATGTTATGTGAAAAGCTTTTTTAACACCGAATTTTCTCTTTTGTACACATGACACAAAAAAATGCCGGTTCTTCGTGAGACGACTTTGTGAGCATATAAATTTCGACACGTACACGTGAAGTTTTTTCTCCAAATTTTATGACATCTCAAAATGTGTGTAATATATATTTTAAAAACCAGAAGCATATGCTCCCGGGTGCCAAAACGCCACCCCCCTCCCCTCAATATACTTCCCCAAAGTAACTTGAAGAAGAAAATGTCGCATAGACAACGTTGCAGCTAGATCAATCTACTAAGGGCAAAGTCCGGAAATTTCACCCATTACGATGCAGGTAACAAGAAAGTAATACATCCAAAACGTATCTTTAATTTTTGATTGTTTCATGCTACTTTTATATCATTGTTACATACTTATATCATGATTTAGTATAATTTTGTGACATTTTCATGAACTAACCTACTAACAAGATGTCGAGTGCCAGTTCCTGTTTTCTGCTATTTTTGTCTTTCAGAAAACCTAGTAAAAAATTCTCGTAATTGGACGAGGATTTAAGAGGATTTTTTATCGGACAAAAGAAGACATGGGGCGAAAGGGCAACATGAGGGGAGCCACGAGGGCCCCAGGCAGGTGGTGGCTGCGTGCCCCACCCATGCTAGCGCCTCGGCCACCACCTTCGCCTATAAAATCGCCTTTGACCTAAATTTATGGGGATGGCAATATTTTCCACGGAAACTTGATCAGAGGGATTCTGGAGTTCCTTCCCGGCACCCTGCCGGAGGGGGAATCGTCATCGGAGGCCTCTACACCACCATTGGCGCCTCCACGATGATGCGCAGGTAGTCATCCTTGGACTACGGGTTTATGGTAGCAGCTAGATGGTAGCCACTTGATACGTCCAAAACGTATCTACTTTTCCAAACACTTTTACTGTTATTTTTCCTCTAATTTGCATGGTTTGAATAGAACTAATGCGGACTAATGCTGTTTTCAGCCGAATTGCCTTGGTGTCTTATTTTTGTGCAGAAATCAAAGTTCTCGGAAAAATCTGGGAAAATTTCAGAAATTCTTATTTGGCAAAAGACCCACGGAACCAGAAGGGGAGCTGCGGTGGGACCCACAGCCCCCAGACGCCACCTGACCGTGGTCCAGGCTAGATCACGCATGGGGCCCACCTGGCCACTCCATGGCTGGGTCGGCGACGCTCTTTGGCCTATTTATTTCCCCCGACCTAAAAACGACGGATATCAGATCATATTTTCCAGAAGAGTTCCAGAGCACCGCCGCCTCCGCGAAACCTATTTCGGGGAGCAGAAGTTCCTGTTCCGGCACCTTGCCTGGACGGGGATTGGAGGGGAGATCATCGCCATCGCCATCACCGCCGCCTCTCCATCAACCATCCATGTTTATCCCATCCATGTGTGAGTAATTCCCCGTTGTAAGCTGAGGGGATGTTAGGGATTGGATGAGATTGTTCATGTAATAAGATGTCAGATCATTAGGGCATGATGCCTAGTATTTGTATGTGTGCTATTTATCGTTGTTGCAACTTCGTGTGCTTAATGCTTGACACTTAGGGCCCGAGTGCCATGATTTCAGATCTGAACATGTTATGTTTTCATGAGTATAATTATTGTTTTAGATCATATCTACAAGTTGTATGCACCTGTTATTGTCCGGAACCCGAGGCCCCATAGAGACAACATTTGGGATAACCGGAGGGGATGGCTGTGACTTGAGAGTTTCATGTATTCACAGAGTGTTAATACGTTACTCCGGTACTCTATTAAAAGGAGTACCTTAATTACCATTTAGGTCCCATGATTGGTCCCGCTGAAATGAGGTGGTTGGACAAAAGATGTCGTGTAAGATTCTTATTGCAAGCATGTACGACTAAATACGGAATACATGCATATGTTTATATTAGAACCTGGATACTTTATTATTGTTTATCTGCATATTGCCCTACGTTACAATTATTTCGTGAATTATCTCATTCATGCAGCGCCCGTTTATACATCTCTATTCCTACGGTGTTTTAATCCTGCTGTTTATTACAATTGCTATTACCGTTGTTATTACACTACTGCTACTGATACTTTGTTACTGTTGCTATCATACTACTGTTGCTACTAATAAATTGTGTAAGAGTAAGATTACTTTCAGGTGTAGTTGAACTGACAATTCAGCTGCTAAGGCTTATAAATATTCTTTGGCTCCCCTTGTGTCGAATCAATAAATTTGGGTTTTACTTTTCTCGAAGACTGTCGAGATCCCCTATACTTGTGGGTCATCGCCTCTCCTCCTTATGCATCAATAACATGTTCTCATGAGCTGCCTTACATGATCGAGATCAATCCGATTAATTGCTATTGTTGTGTTCGCTGGGATATGATGAATTGTGTTGTTATGATCAGATTGTTCATGTTATCTTACATATTAGATTGCTTTATTTACGTTCCTACAATCTCTCCGATTTATATGATTGCTTTGGTCAAGTAGTTGTGTGAGTCTCCAAGAGAGGGTATACGTTCGATAGTGGGTTCATGTCTCGTTTTATCTCTGGGCTCGAATGACGGAAACAACTAAGGGTGACGATATGTTGTTGCTACTAAGGGTAAAACAACGGTGTTTATTTCTACTTTCGATAATAAATGTTGCTTACATCACGTAATGAATTTAAGGCAATATTATGTTATTTTGGTAACTTAATTCCTAGAGTGGCAAGCATAGAAGCACACTTGAAGTGGAGTATTAGTTAAATATGTGGTTCAGTAACGGTCTTTATATATTGCCATGATGCCTACATGAATATTTTCCTTGCACAATTTGTCATAATTATCATGATCATAATTTTATCAATTGTCCGCCTGTACTTTGTTCACCCAACAACGATGTCTATTTAAGGAGAAATGCCACTAGTGAAACCATGGCACGCGGTCCATCTTTTTACATTGTTTACGATCTAATTTACACACTTTTCATCATTGCTTGCTTGCTGGTCCGTTTTTACATTTTAGTTATTTACTATTATCTTCCACACTATACGTTTAACACTTTGTTTTTAGCGAGATGGGAAGATTGAAAACCTTCCTGGAACGTTGGGGACAAGAAGATTTTGTTTCTTTCTTGTAGGTCCACTTCAACCTTGCTTAGGTTTTCAACTCCTACTGGTTTGATAAACCTTGGTTCCTAATCGAGAGAAATTTGATGCTGCACTATATGCCAATATCATGAAGCCCAACCAATTAAGGAAAAACTTTGGGTTTCACCCCAGAGCTCAAAACCCAGTTGTCTAAGGATGTGTTCGGTTTGGGAATTGGAAGGAATGGAATGGAACCATTCCATTCCATTCCAGCAGAACAGAACCGTTCCATTCTTGTGTTCGGTTTGGACAAAAAATTGTCACGGAACCGTTCCATTCTTGTGTTTGGTTTTGGAATGGGGTGAGGATGGAATGGAATGGGGTGAGAATGAAATTATTCCTAATGTCAATTAATTATTCCTAAACTTGATTAATTATACCTAAACTCGATTAATTATTCCTAAACTTGATTAATTATTCCTAACCTTGATTAAGTATTCCTAATCTTGATTAATTATTCCTAAACTTGATTAATTATACCTAAACTTGATTAATTATAACTAACGAGTGATTAGCGAGGCTCGGTTCCACCCCGTCCGGCCGAATCCCGGAACCGAACGCGAGAATCGTCCCTAGGAACGGAACCGTTCCATTCCGTTCCAGGAGATTCCGAAACCGAACACATCCTAAGGATCTGTTCGGTTCCAGAATTAGGAGGAACGGAACGGGTCGGTTCCGTCCCTAGGACCCGTTACTCTGTTCGGTTGGAGCCTCGGAACGGAACCGAGTAGTCCCCCGGGATGGAATATTCACCCGAGATGCGGAACGCACTCATCCGCCCGAATCGGCCAGACGACGCGGAATCGATTGTTAACGAGCACCGCGCACGCACAGAGACAGTTCTCACCGCAACCCTATCCTCTCCCTCTCCTCCCCATCGCGCGCAGCTCTCCCTCTCCATCGCCGGCAGCGCGGCTCCCCCTCTCCCTCTCCTTCGCCGGCGGCACGTCTCCCCTCGGCGGCTCGGCTCCTCCTCTCCCTCAGGCGGCACGGCTCCCCCTCTCCCTCTCCGCGGCGGCGCTGGTTGCTGGGTCGGCGGCGACGGTTTCCAGGCGAGGCGGGGCAAGCAGGGCAGGCGGGGCAAGGACGGCAAGGGCAGGCGAGGCGGGGCAAGCAGGGCAGGCGGGGCAAGCAGTACCGGCGGCAGTGAGGTAAAAATCTGACTCAAATGCCCCTCTTTATGCAGATTGGATTCAGAAATTTGCTATGTGTGGTGCTGTCCTATTTTGCAGCATTTTAACTTGATGAAATCTTGTGATATGTTGTTCATAAACCATGGAATTGTTAATTTAAGAAAGAATGAATGCATTTGTAGATGGGCAAGATGACAGATAAAAGGAAAAAGATGCTTAGAGGAGCTGTTGTTTTTGTAGTTTTTGCTGCAATTGTTGTAGCTATTCGGGCTATAAAAAAGAAGAGAAGAGCACGTATAAGTTATGGGCCAATGCATGAAAGAGATCGGCAACGAATTGAATATCTCAATAGTAAAATTTGGGAGAGTGATGTCAAATGTAGAAACATGTTGAGATTCGATAGAGCTCCTTTCTTTAAACTTTGTAACATATTGAGGGATCGCAAGTTGCTAGAAGATAGTGTTCATTTAAATGTGGAGCAACAAGTGGCGATGTTTTTGCACACCCTTGGACATGATGTTCGCAATAGGGTTGTGGCAGCCAATTTTGGTAGATCATTCTCCACAATCAGCATTTATTTTAAGCGTGTCCTCAAAGCCATCGGTGAGCTACGCAATGAATATATCAGGCCACCATCTTTGGAGACCCCAGAAAAAATAGCAGGAAACCCTCGGTTTGACCCATATTTTAAGGTATTTGCTGAAACTATTTCTTAGCCATATAGGTATTTCACGTGTCCACCATCATTTAATATTTACCACTGTATAGGATTGTATTGGAGCTATTGATGGCACACATGTGAGAGCATCCGTCACAAAAGATTTGGAAGATGCCTTCCGTGGTAGGAAAACATATGCCACTCAAAATGTTATGGCAGCGGTAGATTTTGACCTTCGCTTCACATATGTGTTGGCTAGCTGGGAAGGTTCAGCACATGATGCATTAGTTTTAGCTGATGCATTATCACGTGAGAGAGGCCTACAAGTACCACAAGGTAACAAAATTGACTTAGATATGATTGTCCATATGTTGTCCAAACCATTGTCACCAATATATGTTTTCTTTTTAGGAAAATACTATCTAGTTGATGCCGGATATGGAGCCAAGCTTGGTTTCTTGCCTCCTTTTCGCAATGTGAGATATCATTTGAACGAGTGGGGCAGCAATCCCGTCCAAAATGCGCAGGAGCTATTCAACCTTAGGCACTCGTCTCTACGGGTGACTGTAGAGCGTGCTTTTGCATCACTCAAGAGGAGATTCAAAATTTTAAATGATGCCACACCATTCTTCTCTTTCTTGGTACAAGTGGACATTGTTGTAGCTTGTTGTGTTCTTCATAATTATGCACTATCACAAGGAATTGATGAATTCATTGTACCGGAGGTGAATTGGACCACACAACCAATCCGGTCACAAAGGCAACAAGCAAGAGACCATAGGGACATGGTAAATGGTAGGCAACAAATGGCTAACCAAATGTGGGCGGATAGGCAGGCCTACTATGGTCAATGAGTGTTGCATTATCCATGTATTTGTAGTGCTATCTATGTAATGAAACCGTGTATTGAGTTGTGCTACCTTTGTACTCTTTTATTGTAATGAAACCATTTGTTTGTGATGCTGAAAATCATGATTTGACACCATTTTGGTGGCTGGACAGAATTGTACTCTTATTGCAATGATACCATTTGTTTGTGATGCTCACAATCATGATTTGACTCCATTTTTTGTGGCTGGACAGGAATGGAGAGCGTTGAAACCATGAGCGAGGCAAGCATGACCAAGACAAGCAAGAGCACCAAGGGAGGGGTGGTAGCATGGACCAATGCCATGTCCACCTCGCATCTAGGTTTTTTGGCTGACCTTGTGGCTAGTGGCCAAAGAACTTCAAGTGGCTTCAAGACCTGTCATTACAACCAATGTGCCAAGTTTTTGAATGAACATTTCAAGCTATCTTTAACCGGAGACCAAGTTACCAACCATCTTAAGAAGTGGAGGAAGGTTTGGGGCAGGCTAGTCCAATTGAAAAACCTGAGTGGAGCTCTATGGGATGAGGATACTTGCACCATTAGGCTCAGCGATGAACACTATGCAGGGCATTGCATTGTAAGTTTGTTCCCTAAACATTTGTGTACTTTTTGCTACTCACTTGCACTATTTGCATGTGTTATATGTTGCTCATTTGTTCTTTTTTTTGTAGAACAACAAATCTGATATTCCCTTGTTGAATAACCCAATTGAGCACTATCGTGCAATGGAAACCATTTTTGGGGGAAACACGGCTACGGGGAAATATGCCAAGTCAGGGAATGATGCTTTCTCTATTGATGTTGAAGAAGAAACCGAGAAGCAAGCTTCACCAAATGTAGGTGAGTCTTCTGCCAAAGCACCACCAAAAAAGAAGGCTAAGATTGTGGAGATTGCAGATGATCCTTTAGTCACCACTCTCAAAGATGGTTTCAAAATGATGGCTGAAGCTTTTGCAAAATCTGGTGGAGATGATGATGGTGTCCCTGATGATTTGTGGGATGTTTTGAGTGCAATCAAGGGATTCGATGAGGATGATATTGTTCACTACTATGCTTATCTTGTTGAGAATCCAAAGACTGCAAAAGCGTTCATGTCGCTTAAAAAAGACAACAAGTCGGTTTGGGTGTCTAGGTACGTGGAGAAGACCTTTGGGAAGCTCTATAATCTGAAATGATTGTATGAACTTCAAGTAGCTTCTGTAATATGAACCGTATGAACAAGTACCTTTATTATTCGATGGCCTGTAATATGAACCGTATAAACTCTATTGACTGCTTTTGGATCTCTACTATGACATTAACGTGTATGAACTTGGACTGGTTGTATGCATTTTGTCTCATGTTTGCTGCCATATATGTGTTCTTCTTGTGATATATATTTGATTATTGCTTATTGCTAAAGATACAAAAGGAAGTGCTGCAGAAATTTTTATTGCTCTGATGCTAGAAACGGGAGGTATGTTCACCATGTACATGAAAGAGGTGAGCTGAACCAAAAAGATGCCATTCCGTTCCTCCATTTTGCTCCCAACCGAACAGAAAATGGAACCGTTCCGTTCCTCGAAATTTTCCGAACCGAACACGGGGTCGGAACCGTTCCATGCCCTCGGAATGGAATGGTTCCATTCCGTCCCCCGCGGTTCCAGAACCGAACAAGAGAATCGCTAAATTAAATTATCAAGCGTCGCACTCATTTGCCAAGCCGACATTGCTATGCCATATCGCCTTATTAGTAAATATGACATAGATGTCGCATAGAGGGGTGGGTGTGTATATTGTTTTAAAATAGTTACATGTTTATCTTGATCCTAGTGCGGAACTAAACCAGTTGGGTTTTTAAAACAAAAATCCTAAATATGCTAGCCTCACTAAGTGCACCAAAAACTTATAATTAAACAAGACTTGCAGTTAAAGGAAACTTAGTAAGCAATTCAAACTCTACATGAGATAGCATGCATGAATTAAAGATGTAAAGAGGACATGAGAAAACCAATTGCTGCAAGACTTGGTCAACCATGGTTCAACTCAAGATCTCACCCTTATGTTGAATTCATTTCTCGTATTCATTCTGTAAAGATCTTAGCCCTTCATGGGTCAAATCATAATCCCAAACATGAACATGTTAGTTCATCCAATGAACTCCACCTTGTACATTTCTCGGTCTTCACATTAATTTCATCTTGATCATATTGATTTAGTCATTAAATTCAATCTCGATGCCTTTAAGTTGTGTTCACTTCCTTCTTCTTGATCATAATATATCTCTCTTTAACTCAATGATCTTGATGCATATCTTGACCTTGATGACATCATTCATGCATCACCTATGCAACATTTTCATGTATAATTTGATGCCATCTCACGAATCTCGAGGCATGATAAAGGGATGAATAAACCTACGACGCATGAAAGTCTTCGTCCTCGCTCAACTTCACTGTCAGCAGTCCGCACTCGGCACCCTCTAGCCGAGTGCCAGTCACTCAGTAGCATGCTTACCTACTGTCTAAGTGGTGAGTCTATATAGCTAGAGACCCCCTGGCTGCACTCCTCACTCACCTCATCCCAGGCCTAGGTCTTCCCTTAAGCTTCCTCTCTTCTCGCTTAGCTAGCTGCTGCTATCTCGATCGTGAGAAAGCAAGAGAGGCAGCGGCAGGCGGCAGCAATGGCGGACGCGGTAGAGGCTCGCCGGGTGTGCGGGATGCCGGAGAAGGCGCAGCTTCACGTGGCGATGCTGGCGCTGCAGTTCGGATATGCCGGCTTCCACGTGGTGTCGCGTCTGGCCATGGACATGGGCATCAGCAAGCTAGTGTTCCCCGTGTACCGCAACATCATCGCGCTCTTCCTCCTCGTCCCCTTCGCCTACTTCCTCGAGAAGAAGGACCGGCCACAGCTCACCCTCAACTTCGTCGTCCAGTTCTTCTTCCTCGCCCTGTGCGGCATCACGGCGAACCAGGGGTTCTACCTGCTGGGCCTGGACAACACGTCGCCCACGTTCGCCTCGGCGATCCAGAACTCCGTCCCTGCCATCACCTTCGCCATGGCCGCCGCCCTCCGGATTGAGAAGGTGCGGCTGGACCGGCGCGACGGCGTGGCCAAGGTAGTGGGCACGCTGGCGTGCGTGGCGGGGGCATCCGTGATCACGCTTTACAAGGGGCCGACCATCTTCGGGCCCGCCGGCGCCGGCGACGACAAGGGGTTGCAGCAGGTGCCGTTTTTGGCGGCGGTGGCGGGAGAGGGAAAGAACTGGACGCTGGGGTGCGTGTACCTGATCGGGCACTGCCTGTCGTGGTCCGGCTGGCTGGTGCTGCAGGGGCCCATACTGAAGAAGTACCCGGCGAAGCTGTCGGTGACCTCCTACACCTGCTTCTTTGGTGTCATCCAGTTCCTCATCATCGCCGCCTTCTTCGAGAGGGACGCCGACGCCTGGGTCTTCCACTCCGGCTCCGAGATCTTCACCATCCTCTACGCCGTAAGCCTTAATCTTAATTAATTGATTTCTCGGGCGTAAACTAATTAAGAAATAACTAAAAGTGGTGCAATGCAAAGATCGCCTTTTGCATATAGTATATAACAAGTCAGTGGTGGACATGATCCTTGGTGTGCAACTAAGAAGCCTAAACATCTCTCAGATCTTAAGCTGCTTACCTTTTACTCTGAAGAGATATGGAAGTGATTAGGCAGACGTGTGCATACTGCATACATATCTCACGAGCCAGCAGCTGACATGACAATAAAAATGGTACAATGCAGGGCTTCATCGCCTCCGGCGTGGCGTTCGCAGTGCAGATCTGGTGCATCCAACGTGGGGGGCCAGTGTTCGTGGCGGTGTACCAGCCCGTGCAGACGCTCGTCGTCGCCATCATGGCCTCCATCACCCTCGGCGAGAAGTTCTACCTCGGAGGGGTCATCGGCGCCGCGCTCATCATCACGGGGCTCTACTTCGTGCTCTGGGGCAAGAGCGAGGAGAGGTCGCGCAATGGCACGGAGGCGGCCATGGCGGCAGCATCCGCAGCTAATTCCTCTGGTGGCGAGCGCGAGATCCGGAGCGCCAAGCTGGCCTCCTCCATCACCCAGCCTCTGCTGCCGCCTTCCTCCACCACCTCCGACAACGTCTGAGACTTAGTTGTTACCTAGCTACTATCGACGATCGATTGAGAGTAATTTTCTTGTTTAAATTCAGGCTTGCATGCATGAGCGTGTATGGTGTGGTGAGCGAGCATGCAGACGGATTTGATTAAAACTAGTTAGGATTGTTTGGATCGTGCTTGATTATGGTGTGTGATGGCTTGTTAGTTAGATCAGAAAACTTGTACGTTCCATGTATTGGTACCCTATCTAAGTATTGTTTACAATAGGGTTTGCCTCAATGGTATTCGCAATTAGTAATTAATTTAGTTCCTTGTTGAGCTTGTTCTCAAGTTCTTCACTCAAGCATGTTTTTTTGGAGATTTTCTCAAGCATGTTTTACAAACCCTCGTCTCTGAGGAAATTTAAAAGGGTCCGACCGAGGCTCAGTCGACGGAGAACTATCTCGAGTGACGTCAGCATTTTCTTCTTCCCCACTGGTGAGTGCGTCTCCCCCGCAGCCACCGCCGTCCTCCCCGCCCGCGGCCGGCGCGCTGCCTCGACGCCTCGCCGCCCCGCCCTGCCCCGAGCTCCTCCTCCACCGGTCCGCCACCACCCCCCGGTCATCCCTCTAATCCCACCTCCGGCACCGGCGACCCCGCACCCCTGCCCCCAAGTTAAGTTGTTCCTCGCCTCCGCCGCGACCAGCCACGGCTGCCGCGGCTCCGGCTCAGCTTGAGGCCGCCGTCGCCGCGAGAAAGAAGAAGCCTAGGGTTTGCACAAATCGCGGCACATTTTTTGACGGTGGATGAATCGACTGGGCGCTAAGCTAATTCTCAATCGACTGAGAATTAGGAAAACCGAATTTAAAAAGAACGAAAAGCTAAGAAATATGTAGTGGTGCAAAAAAAAGCAAGGCGGGCCAGACTAAAGGAGAGTCGTTAGATTAAGCTGCTAGTGGACTGGGCTTTACCGATCTATAGGCTTACCATCTGTCTTGGGTTGGGTGGGCCACGTCCCAGTTTGGCCACATAGCCTACGATAGCAGGATCAAAGAAACCTCATGGCTCTCCTTGGGAACCACATCCTAGAGGGTGCCCGGCAACCCAGGTTTGATAATGGTGTTTCTCATTTAGGCGAAATATTTTTCAGTGGGAGGCGACGTTCCCGTCGACAGCGAGACGTATGTGGTGACTTCGTCAATCTTAAGACTCGACCCACCGACTCAGTCTATCGGAGCTGCTCATAGGAGTAGGGTGTGCGTGCGTGCGTTCATAGGGGTGAGTGTGTGCACGTGTATGTGAGCGTCTGCGTTTGTACTGTGTTTCACAAAAAAAAAGGATGCCCGGCCCCTAACAAAACATACTAGAGATTCTCAAAAAAAAACATACTAGATGGTTAATTGGGGACTGAGTTTCGGTGACATGCAAACAGCAAGTCACGCCGTACCTGGCGGACCTACATCCAACGAATAAAATTAGCCCAATATTTAAACTCGAGATTCAAACATTTCAGAAAAAAATGAAAAAAAGTCTAGTAAGTCCTATGTTGTCAATGTGTTCCTGGGAAAATTTCGTGTCATTTGAATCACTCGTGTTTATGATAGTCTTTTAAGTTTCAAATATGAAAAACTACTTAATGATAAACCAATTGTCCAAATGAAGTGAAACTTTCTCGGAATAGACAATGAACCACATACGACTTGTTAGAATTTTTTCAAAATTTTTTTTCTGAAATGGTTGAATTTTGAGTTCAAATATTGGTCTAATCTTATCCGTTGGATGGACGGTGAAAGGTGGATGTAAGGCCGCCAGGTATGGCGTGACTTGCTTTTTGCATGTCACCGAATTCCGGTCCGTGCATTCGTAGACAACTCCAGTTCACCATGGCTCAAGTCTCACGAGGATTCACTAAAAGTGTAGACAGGCCAAGGGGCAATTGCTCGCAACTATGTTGGAGAACCTTATTTGTCAACGATATTGTTGCAAAATGGCCGAACTGAGAGACAATTTGTTCCAAAATAGGAACCATGCTTCGGTTCCGTCGCTTGCGGCGGGCGGCTTATGCGGTCTCTACATGAGTGGGGTGCTCCTTTTCCGGCGTCGGTGGCGGCCTGGCGCCTTCCTCTCCGGCGTTGCGGCGACGGAGCTTGGCGTCAAGCATGGCGGCGGTTCAGCGGGCTGGTTTCTTTGCACTGCTGTTGTGCTGAGCTTCGGTGGTTTGTTCTTCTGCGTGTACTGTTTTTTCCTTTGTAATCGTTGATGTACTCGCAGTGTGGATCCTTTCAAAAAAAAAAAATAGGAACCATATACGTTGTAGAAAGCTAAAAGCAATGAGGAAAGATGAGCGTTGAGAAAGGACCAATCGTACGTTCATCGTCCACAATGAAATCAAGGCTCTTGTCGAGATTGTTGCTACAAATGTGAATAACAAGCCGTAAACGCGGTTGTAGAATAGCATGTCACTGACCTGACCGATTTTAAGAAACCTTCTAGCGATGCCTTCAACAGACGTCGGATTTCGTTTGGAAAAGTCATCACTGGTAGGCGGGGTGAGTAGTACAGCCAGTAAAAATGAATGCCCGTCAGTAATGTGGATCATCACTCTCTGACCCTAAAACGGCAGGTCAATAGTTTCCCGCGAAGCGCCACTCGACCTTCTGATTCGTGACGAGTATTTACTCCCTCCATTCACAGTTAAAAATGTTTTAAATATTTTAATGTAGACTATATATCGATCCAAATGAATTAACCAATTAACTCAAACGCTTCTAGATATATGTTTTAGAAAAAAAAGCTAAAACATCATATAATTGTAAGCGGATGGAGTATCTTTCAATCGGTACAGATCCGGAGTCACAGATAGGAGCCTATGCAGTGGTTGTACTTAGAGCATCTCCAACAGTCGCTGCAAATACGCCGCGCGCGGAAGAAACCGTCACTTTAGCACGCGCGCTGCCGAATTGGCCGCTCCAGCAGTCACGCTATCAATCCGCGCGCGGTAAAAAGCATCCAGCGCGCTGGCGGAAGCGGGACGGGAAGCTGTGTATTTGGTGCGTTCGTCCCAGCGCGCGCGACACAGAAAACTTGCGCGCGAATCGACCAATTGCCACCTTGAAATCTCCGGCCGCTCCCGCCCTCGCCCCGCCAGCGCCACCGCCGACGAAATTGCAACGATGGAGGGCAGATCTGACATCCCCCGACCCCTCCCTATAGCCGCGACCCCTCCGCCGCCGGCGCCGCCGCAAACCCTAGCGCGGGGTTGACCACCTCCGCCGCCGGCGCCGCACCATCTCCGAGCATGGGTCTCGTGCGCGGCCTCTTCATGGGCACCCGGGCGAACTCCGTCGTCGGAGGCGTCACGAAGCCGCCCGCTGCAAAATCGCGGAGCGTCTCCAAGCGGCCGGCGGCGACGACATCGACGGGAGCAAAGAAGGCAAAGGTCGCCCCGCTCCGCGCGCGAAGAAGCCTCCTGCAGCGCCCCAGCCTCCTCCGCCGCCGCCACCCGAAGCGCCGGAGATCTCGCAGTTTGCTGCGCCGACACCCGAAGCTATGCCATGAATGTGAACTATGCTATGTTTCGCAAGTGTTTAATTTTGCACATTTTGTTGCTTGAATTCATCTATTGTTTCATATTGTCAAGTTGATTTCACATATTGTCCAAGTGCCGGCTGCTGGCGCGCGCTGCATTTCAGCGCGTCTGGTGAAGCAGTAAACACGCCGCGCTAAAAAATTGCGCCTCCGAAAAACCAATATCCCTCTTCCGCGCGCGAAATCGCTATTTCAGCGCTTGAAACAAAATTTTGCGCGCGGCGCCATAGCACGTCTGTTGGAGATGCTCTTAGGTTTGAAGGGTTGGTATATGAAGTCTCACAGTGATTTCCAACAAAATCAAAGAAGCTCAACATAATTACCACGTTAATTTCAATTTCAAACGTTCGACAGATCCCTCAACGTGAAAAAAATACCGAAATGTCACTACACGGTTAGTTAAATAATCCATTCCTATTTCCAGTTTTTCATCATGAAAAAACTCAAAATAAAACATTGTCTGAAATCATAAGTTCCCCGAAATCCAAAAAATTAGGACGCCACAACTCACTACAATAAACATATTGCAGATTTCACCAACGAGGTGACAACCGTATACAGCATCACATAGCCTGATTTGCAGTGCACCGTTCTGTATTATTTGTACACACATATATACAAGTTAAAAAGTACTCACAACAGCCTCCAGCTATTCTCCGACATCATTAGATGTTGTCGGCATTTACATCTTTTTTTTTTTGGAAACGAGGCAAAAGATTTGCCTTTTCATTGATATAGGAGAAAGGAGTTGGCCAATTTAAAAGGGAAACTGGCCGAAAATGGAGGCATTTACATCTAAATTTGCAATCAGTTGTTGGCCCGCTATGTGAATCTTCTATACAGTAAATGGTGAGAGCCAGCAGTTCTAGAGCTCAACTGTACAAAGAGCTGCAGATCTGAAATCAAAGGATTCACTGACAGGAGCACCTGTGGTGAACACTCTCCATTTCCTTGACACAGGGTTGTACACCTGAAACTCCAAAGCCAACCCCTTCTTCAACAGCCTGTGTTGATGGGAGATTTCGGCAGATTTAATCACGTGCAGTTCGCCATTCAATGATACGAAACCACACAAGTCAGTGTTTGGGATCTTTCTCCTCAAGGTAGCCTCCTCCGACCACCTGTTTGAAGCAAAGTGATACCTGCATGCACCAACAACATTCAGAACTCAAAAGCAAGACTTGGCTGACATGCCTATTAATGTAGTCATAAATACATAACATAAATGCAACTTTGAGTAAATAAATGACTTATAGGTTCCAGATAAAACATAGATCACATTGCATGATATGAAATCAGCCAGAATGAAAAAGGCTCTTCCAAGCGCTCTACAAAAAAAAGATAGAATGGGGAATTTCTAGTCTAGCATTTGCAGCTTGCTACTAACAAGATGGATCAGCACATTAAGTTAGAATTTAACAACCCGGACATTAGTAGGTGACAGAATGCTGTATTGGAGCAAACAAGTCTTAGATATATGATTCTGATAAAAAAAAGTATTTAAGGTAAATGTTAGCTGTCACACCGAAATGCTGATGCTCCCACTGCATCGTAAAAAAAAATCCTTTCCAGGAATAAGAAACATGTTTATGGTCTACAGCCTTTTGACGCACAAAAGTACATTTGCATAGATCAATGCAACACAAAAACCATCCTTTTGGGAAAATTTGGCTCCTGGACTCCTAACAATCATGATTTGGTATTACTAAGCTGTTTTCATTTGCAGAACACATCGACCACTAATAAAATATCATTTTGAGCCTTATGTAGGAAGGCGAAGAAAACTGTTTTTACTCGTGGAAATAAACCAGTCCCAACTGAAAGTAACCCCACACATTACAGATAGTTGGAGAGGATGAAGGATCTATGCATGAGCTCACCTGTAGAGCATGACAGATACTGCCAGGTGGGTTCAGTGCACATACA
This sequence comes from Poa pratensis, assembly GCA_947311845.1. NCBI lineage: Eukaryota > Viridiplantae > Streptophyta > Magnoliopsida > Poales > Poaceae > Poa > Poa pratensis. The sequence continues at coordinate 37,460,631 of CAMZMU010000069.1, forward strand.
ATGACAAATGACCTTTTGCACCAGACAATGGGACAATGGGAATTGTTGTAGCTACAATATTCAAATCCATGTAGTGTGCAGTTTATGAACTTACTGAGCTTTTCGCCCAATGTGACAATGTTTTACTTCCTACCAAAATAAGGACATGTAATGAATTTTTCAAGAACACATTTTCCCATGCACAAGTTAAGCTCTGTTGTGTACTAGGGTTTGCAGGGAAGTAGGGGAAGGCCTCTTGTCCCTGCGGCAAGGCTAGGACTGTCAATCAGGGTCTTGCTACCTATTTGTGAGCTGTCGATGTCCATGGGGCAATCTCTGTTCAGCCTTGGTGGAACGCCTCTCTCTTGGGTAAGTATCAGCCAGAGAAAGCTTTCTTTACTCCACTAGGATGTGATTCTGTGCAGATGGTCTTCCAATTTTCATCACTCCGTGTGTTCAGCATTACAAAGCATTCTTCTTCAGGAAAACCATCTTCCTCTGTCACAGGACTCTTTGGAACTCCATGGCACCTATCCCAACTGCCGCTTACACCGCAGCCGTCCCACTTGCCCGATATGTTCCCAGGAGCCTTACTTGGCAGAGTGCTTATTTATGCCGTGCACATGGGGCTCAGCTAGGGATGTAAATGGGACCATAAATGGTGCCACATAATCCCACATATTTTGGTCAACAGTTTTAAAAAAAAGTTTCATTTCCTAAGAAAATTAACTACCAGCCTACTTATATGGGATTACGTGGCGCCATTTACCTCTCCATTTACATCCCTGGGCTCAGCTCTGGCTCACGACTCTTTGCTGGACAGGGCACAGTGACGGGCATCCTGAGTCAACCAGATACAAATTATGGTTGCTGCCAAACAAGACGCAAGCGGGTGGGCAAAGATGGGTAGAAGGATTTAGATTCTTTGGTAGTCGTTCAGATCTACTGCCTCTGCCAAGAGAGTAACAGACAGCATTTTCAGGAAGAGAGCAATAATCTAGTGGGGCAATAACAGGACATAAGGCTGATGCTGAACCGTGGCACCAGTCGTACTAACACAGATTTGGAGAACCACCATGACATTAGGAAAGGGTCTGTATGTTGCCAGGTTTCTCTGTGTCTACTTGAGAAAAGATTATAGTACAACCTCCGATCCATATTAATGGACTCAACTTTATCTAGAAACGGATGTATCTAGTTAAGTGTTTAGACTAGATGCATCCGTATCTAGACAATGTTGAGACCATTAATATGGATCGGAGGGAGTATTAGAGCAGTTGGTATGTATTTTCGCATATGCGGAGCTATCTCCTTACACAAACTCATATAGATCGCCCGGATTACTCATTAGGATTCCTATTATCCTGACTAGTCTAGGGAATAGTCAGACTTAGGACATTGGCTCGGCTGGACAAACTAAGCCCATTACGACTTGAGGCCGAATCATGACTCTTCCTCTGCTTCTGGCGCATATGCTGCTGGTGTGTGGCTTCCCATGTAGGCCCATTGCTGGTACCCTAGGCCCCACATAACATCTGTAAGCCTCAAGCAAGTTTTTGAGCAGTGACGAAGTCCAAAAAATAAAGATTGGTGAACATGGTCTGTGGAACGGGGTGACGTCATTTGTTACAGCCTTTCAATTCATTTTGATGGCCACTGAGGACTCCTATTCAGGCCGGTATACCATAGGAGGGATGCTCTGAGAGAGACGGAGAAGGAGTTGTTCAGGACGAGGATTATGAGCTAGGGATGGATCATCGGACTGAACTCCAAAGGTAGTATATCATAATATGACGATGAGGACGTACCTGTTACTTGGGCGATCAAATAGCAGTACTATATGACTAGTTGGATTGTAATATTTTTGTTCAAGCAATAATACTTTTTCCTCAATTCTTTCATCTACAGTGATCATCCCTCTCATTGCCATCAGTGTGACAACGCTGATTAGCCAGACTGGATTTCCACATTGGACGGTTTGAATACCGACAACCATCACAGCAAGCCCAAAAAACAACAATTGCACTAGAGGAAGTTGCTGAAATATAGCAGGCACTGATGTACCCATGTATCAAAAATATGATTTGAAAGCAAGATTCTAGTAGGTACTAGGTAGTTCTGAATAGAAATTTCTATGGTAACATCTTGTGTTCCAGATAAAGGCTATGTTATCTGCTAACATGGCAATCATCTGATGCCAACTTAGTGTGCAAGTTAAGCTAGCATTTGCCAAGGTTCTAAATAATCTGAATCATTTTTTGTTCAGTGATCATACATTTTGGCCGTCTAGTGAATGAAGAGGAACACAGTACATAAAGGAAGGGCCGCAATTAGATTATACGAATTTCAGAGAACAAAAAAATGAAAATCTTCATAAAAATAGATAACACGCTAGTACATGGGCACTTGTAGATTACAGAAGAAATTTAGTTACTGATGGTTCAAGCAAGTTCTAGTTTTAGATAATATATTTCTTTGTAAATGGCATGTGTTATGGCTCCATGATCTGAGGGTGTAGCCTAGGTCAGGAGGAGCCTGTGAAGCAACAAGAGGCCGGCGGGAAGGCGCCATATATGGACGATGGTGCACAGAAGAAAGATAACTGAGAGAAGACAGAGAACAGAGATAGGGAGGATTTAACTTTATTGATTGCATGTCTCAAACCAACGTGACTGTCTCCTATTATATAGGATGGCTTTACACAAAACCCTACTGGACTACAAAAAAAACTGCTTTCGAAAAGGGCTCTTTTACTAAAACATCAAGTTGATACAAAAACATAAACACGATGACAAAACATCCAGAATGCACACAGCCAAGACGACAAAAAACAGAAAAGCAAAACATCGAGAATGCACAGACATCATCTTCAAGAAACTCTGCCTAACGCATCTTAGCTTCATGGTGATGCACATTCCATAACCAACAGGTTCTTCGTCACCGACGAAGAGGTGAGGGTCCAAAACTCCAAAACGACACCTCTACGGCTGTCGGCTGTTACCTTAACCATCCAAGCCAGCTCATACGTTTTCACCCCGAGAATTGACCAAAGTTAAAGCAGTGATAGCACCTCAAGACGATGCCTCCAAGGAGGTGGATGACGCCCATAGACACCACCATTGCCAGATCCACAGATCAGATTTTCATGCAAGGTTCACGCTGCAACCACTCACCGAAGACAGGCAAGAATAGCCATGATAGGGGAAGGCTACCATATATCGCTAAGAGCCTAAGACCTCCACAAAGCTGTTGATACGGTGTTGTGGCAACATCCAACATGACCAAGAAGGGCAGGTGGCATGGAGGGAGATGCTTGTCGAAGAACGCCTATATAAAGTGTACACCAGGAGTGTGCACATAGTTTATAACGATGATCTAAGTCTCATGGGGGTAGATAAGCAGTATGTAAATAAATAGATATAACATTGTTCTTGTTGAAATCTGTCCCGTAATACAAAGCAAGAGCAGAAGATAGTAGGTACCAAAGTAAGAACAAGTCAATGTAAGCAGAAGAGGGAGAGAGAAGTACGCTTTCATCTTACAGACCACTACAATTTCATATGGAAGCGCTAGTATATATTCAAAACCATCACATACGCAGCACAGAGACACACTGCAAAACGAAACTGAACTAACTAAAGAGAGAAGCCGCTTCCTATTGTTCCTTAATTTCCCCGCATGTACATCTTACCAAATAAACTAAATTACACGACCAGGTAGAAGAGCAAGGTTAACCAATATCGACCATCTTCCAAACTCTTCATTGATGAAGAATCACAAGAAATTAAACAAGTAAATTTAAGCACTGCAACCAAACAGGCAAAACATGTCTACTAACAATACTATGCAACACAATGTGGAAAAGGAAACTAGATTAACTGCTAATAATTCACAATACGCATTATGCAAACAATAACATGGGTTGAACTTTAAAATGAAGCGAGATAAACTGGCAATTAAAGCAAATCCGAGATAGATTGCCTGACCTGAAGACATGGCGTCCGTCGAGCATGAACACCTCTGTGCTTCCATCATCAGCAGAAATGGCCGCCACGGGCCCGAGTCGACGCCTCTCACCTTCCACCCACATATCTCCAATCTCCCTCCACTTGCCGCTCCACAGTCCGAGCGCCACAGCGTCCCGGCAGTACACGTCGGTCGGCACCACTCCACCCACCGTGGTATACCTGTCGTAGCCGCCCATGACCCAGAACTCATCCTCCCTCCCATCGCCTGCCCCGTGCGCCACGAACCCCACGCAGCCGGCCCTCTCCCGTGGCATCCCCTTGGCGACGTGCCATGTACGCGTGGCGGCGTCGTACCACTCGGTGCTGTTGATGCGGCTGCCGCAGGAGGGGAACGTGGGGTGCTTGGACCCGCCCCCGGAGACGATGACCCCGCCGGCGGGCGTGGGAGCGCAGGCGAAGCTCCCGCGGGGGACGTGCATGTCGGGGAGGCGCTCCCAGCGGTGGCGGGGGAGCGCGAGGTCGAGGCGGTAGGCGGCGACGGAGGGCGAGGGATGGCCGAGGGGATAGCTCCGGGCGTCGAAGTGGGAGCCTCCGAGGACGTAGAGGTGGCTCCCGACGGCGAGTGCGGCGAAGTTGGCGAGGCCGTAGAGCTGCGGCGAGCAGGGGATCGGCGGGAGGGGCCACCAGGCGGTGGGGGCGGCGGGGTCGAGCAGGATGGGTGAGGCGAGCGACGGGTCGGTGGGGAAGAGGCAGAGGAGGTGGCGGGGAGCGAGGCGGAGGCTGCGGCGGAGCAGGAGGAGCGTCGGGGCGGAGAGGAGGAGCCGCCACGCGCGAGAGGTGGCCCGGAGGCGGGACTGGTCGGGGAAGGTGAGCAGGCAGAGGATGACGGCCGCCACGTCGTCCGGGAGACCCGGGATGAGGGAGGCCACCGCGACTGGCCGCGGCGCTAGGGATCTGACGAGGCGGCGGCCGGGGAAAAGGGGGAGGAGGACGACGAGGCCATTCGATCGAAGGAACGCCTCGTCAAAATTCACAAGTCCATGGCAGCAGAAGAGAAGAAATTAAACCGACCAAATGGATGGGGAAGAAACGTTGCTTTCCGCTGCGTTTTTTTTTTTTAGGTTAGCTGCGTTTATTTCATTGCGGTATATCGCTACACGGCAAGTAAAGGTGGACACTGGGCCGGGCCGGCAAAGCCCGGGCACGGTCTGACAGCCTTTCGAGTCGTGCCGGGCCGGCCCATGTGCCTTGTTCCGTAAAAAAGGCCTGGCTGTTTTCCTGCCTGGCCCAGCAGGCCTGCGTGCTTTTTTGGCCCGTCCGACTGTTTTGACATGTTTTTTTCGAAAAATTCAGAAAAACATAGAAAAATCTAAAATAAGAGAAAAAACTCAGGTTTTTCATATTGTGTCGTGCCTTTCCTGCTTCGTGTCAGGCCTGACCGGCCTGAGGTTTTTCGTGTCAACGGACTATAACGGGCATCGTGCTTGGTCTGACCTGCGTGCTTCGGGTCATGCGTTTTTCCTAGGTTGAAGGCCCAACTTGAGAAGGGTATAGCCATTTGTATCCAACGGGAGAAGAAGCTCAATGACGTTTTGAGCAATCAAAAGAGAGTTGTTGGTAAGGAAGTGTTTGGGTTTGCACCTAACTCCAAGAAGGCCAACAAGAAGAAGAACCCCACTCCCCCCTCCCAAAGATATTCTTTTTGCGAAGGAGGGAGAGTTGGCCAAAAAGAAGGATACCAACACCATTGTGGGTGGTGATGCCACAAGAGGCAATGCCACACATAATGACTTTAAGGGAAAATATAATTCATCACATGTTCTTATGAAATCTAGAGATGTAAATGTTTTTGCTAAATATGTTGGCACTTCATACGGCAATGATTATCATTGGGCTATTTGGGTTCCAAAAACCCTTGTGACTAATACAAAGACTTGATTTCTTGTAGGAGTATGTTTCCGGTGGATCTTCATGGCTCATTAATAGTGGGTGCTCGTCTCATATGACCGGAAGCAATCACTTGGTGGAGGATTTACCGAATCATGTCACCGATGGGAATAATGCTCGACTTAAGGTATTGGAATATGGCAATGTGGTGATCTCTCCGGACTTGTCCATTAAGAAATTTCTCCTTGTTGAATCACTTTCATATAATTTACTTTCCATAAGGCAACTTTGTAAGGTTGGCTACACCGTCATCTTTAATGATTATCACGTGATCGTACTTTATACAAAATCTTTAAAATTAGCTTTTGTTGGATTTGTTAAAAACGATTTGTACGTGGTTGATTTTTTGAAAGAAACCACTCAAGTTGCAACTTGTCTAATGGCCAAATCCGACATGGGATGGCTTTGGCATCGCCGTTTAGCCCATGTCTGTACGAGAAATTTACAAAACCATTTAAATGGCGAGCACGTGGTAGGACTAATCAATATAAATTTTTCTGATTATTCCGGTTGCCTAGAGGGGGGTGAATAGGCGATTAAAACTTTTCCGGTTTAGGCTTGATAATTGTGGAATAAAACTAGGTGTTTAAATTAACAAGCCAACAACCTAAATAAACTAGGATCACCTATGTGCACCAACAACTTATGCTAAGCAAGACAAGCAACAAGGTGATAGCAATAGAATACTTCAAGCACGAAGGCTATCACAATGTAAAGTGCATAAGTAAAGAGCTCGGGTATAGAAATAACCGAGGCACGCGGAGACGAGGATGTATTCCCGAGTTCCTCCTTTTTAGGGGAGTACGTCTCGTTGGAGAGGTGTGAGACCACCACAACAGGTTGGTCTCAACGCCACAACAGGCTCACCTTCTTCTCCGATGAACCGCACCACAAAGGATTGGTTCACTTTCAATTATCGGAATCCTTCGAGGCGGAATCCGGAGCCTTTACAACAATAACCCGGGGCACAACCCACAACTGGATTGGGGGCTTCCGGATGGCTACAAGTGACCACAAAAGGTCTCAACCACCACAATGGCATCTAGGGTCCAAAGATCCAAGAGTAACAAGCTCACAAACTTTCACTTCCACGAATCTTCGTGGAGAGCACAAACCGATGCACAAAAGCAAAGGCAAAAACACAAGAAGTGCTCAAGTCCTTCACTCCCAAATCCCACCAAAAGCAACTAATGTTTGTGGGGGAGAAGAGAGGAAGAACAAAGAAGAACTCAACAAATGGAACTCCAAGATCTAGATCCAAAGGGTTCCCCTCACTTAGAGGAGAAATTGATTGGTGGAAATGTAGATCAAGATCTCCTCTCTCTTTTCCCTCTAATTGGAGGCAAAAATCATGAAGGAATAGAGAGAAATCCAAGCTCAAGAAGGTCAACAATGGGTGGCTTTTTCGTGCTCAAGAGCTTTTTTCTTTGGGGAAGAAGGAGGCATTTTATAGGACCCCACGAAATAGAGCCGTTGCCGGAAAAACGGGGAACCGGATATTCCGGTTCAACTTTGGACCGGAATTTCCGCCCCAAACCAGAGAGCCGCGCAACTGTTAAAACCTTCTGATGGTAGCCGGAGATTTCCAACCGGATATTTCCAGAAGGACCGGAATATCTGGTTTTCAGAAAACTGATAGAAACACAAAACGAAAACTGCAATAACTTTTTCATCCGGACTCCGATTTCGATAATCTTGGGCTCGTTGGAATCGCAACGAAGAGCTCTTCAAGATAATACAGAGAAAAATCATAGTCCATCATGTGAGGAGGAATCCACAAGGAGAGAGTTTGACCTCTCATAGAAAAGACAAACCGATAAAACCTCCAACGTCAAAAACGCAACAAGATATGCATATGAAATCCGTTTTTGATGAACTAGAGCTTGGTATGGAGATGAACACAAGCTCTAAATTCTCACATGGATAAAAGCCAAATAAGAACCAAGAAAGATGATATGCCAACGATGCAAAGGTTTGAGCTTTCCACGAAGATGCGATCAAGTTAGTCACTTGAGAGCCTCTCTTGATAGTACGCTGTCTATCCTATAACTCGATCTCTCCAAAAGCATGAGACCGGTAAAATAGAAAACCTATCAAGATCATACCTTTGCCTTGCGCATTCCACTTGAGCTAGATGATGACGATCTTGACTCTCTCAAGTTGGAACACCTTTCTTGATTGTACTCGTTAGCACATGCTTGATGAAAACTTCTCCAAGTGCTCCCCCATACTCCATTATGGGAGAGCCTTGCTAAGCTCTGTCTTCATGAATCCACTTGCACTTTATCTTTTTCGCTTGATGTATATGATGGTTTGGAGATAAACATAAATGTTTACTCAATCTTCTTTTCCAAGCCATGCTTGCAATAAGCTCAACTCTACACATGACCATTCTTCATATAAATCCTTGAAGAGAGCTTTGATCATCATGTACACTTCTAGAATCCAACACATGAACTCCAATCTTTTCCTATGGACAATATCTATAAGAATATCTCAAAGCAAACATTAGTCCATAAGGATTGTCATTAATTACCAAAACCACGCATGGGGCAACATGCACTTTCAGATGTTCTTGAAGACATGGATTGGGTTGCGGCTATGCATGGAGAGCTACTCGATCCTTTCAAGCGTAAAACTCATAATCACACTCAACAGCTTGAAGATGACTCCGAGAACAGCTCAGAAGAAGAAGGCACCTCCATCTTAGGAAGCCCAAGTGGACATGAAGATGAAGATTCTCTTCCACCTGCTTACTCAGATCAAGAACAACCCAAATCTTGACAAGTGGCAGCTAAACAAAAAGAGAAACTCTAGAGTTGTCATCAGCCTAGGACTTTTGGGTACCATGCCTTTCTCGTTTTTTGGTGTCTTGATGCTAAAGGGGGAAGAGAATAGTTGATAGGTTACGATGGGTTTGAGAGAGTGTTGCTTTTGAGAGTTACAAGACTTGATCTTATTCATGTATCCCTTGGTCTTGTAAAACTCTATTTTTGTGTGGTTTGTACTTTATGCTACTCTTTGAATGCTTGCATGTTTTCTCTCTAACAAATCATGCATCATACACACCACACTCATGCTTTGTATGTTTACTTTTCATATCTTGTACACAAAGCACCCATGTACTTATCATGTACAATGAGCTTTCACACTTACTCCATGTGATGCGTACTTGCATTCCAAAAACATTTCTAGATAGTGCACACATTAAAGGAGAGTTAATTATAGGTGAAAAGAACTAAAACCAACACTTATATATCATTTCCATGATTTAGTTGTGTTGTCATCAATCACCAAAAGGAGGAAAATGAAAGTGTATCTACGATCCTATGCAGTTTTGGATGATTGATGACAAGGCAATTAAGGAACTAACATTCATCAAGTGTTGTATGTTTTAGTTTAAATTGGTAGTTGGATCATGTCAAAGTGGACCCCAAAAAGTTGATAAGTGTGGCATTCCATAAGCAGGCGATTTTATAATTTCTTGAGTCAGAGGTATGATGTACTATCAAAAGGGGCACTTGGCGAAGTTGAAGAAAATAAACCTTTGCAAAAATCTCAAAGATTTCCTCCAAAAATTTCACTAGATCTCTCCATGTCTTTGGAAACCTACACTCCCAGAATCACTGGACAAAGCTGTCGCGGTAACTCCAAATAGTGAGATTGACAGACTAAAAGGAAAACCCTCCTTTGATTTATAGGATAGGAAATGTACAGGAATAGGAAATTTGTAAGATTGGAATGTCATGTCTACTTGAATTTTATGAGAAGAGCAAGTTTCTTTGATTGTAGTGAAGAAATTTTCCATGAGGTATGACCTAATGCTTTTTTCTATGAGATTTGCACTATAATATTCCTATGGGAATAATTCCTATGAGATATGATCCTATGAATCAAACAGGTTTTATAGGAAAATTTCCTATAGGATCAAATCCTACAAGAATCCTCAACGGCAAGCGACACAGAACACCACGGGACATAAAAGACGCCGGTAAGGCGGAGCATACAACACGCACAGCCGGGCACCCGAGAGCTCAGATACCAAAGTGCGCACCAAAAACCGTATCATCGACCTGAACTGTCATGAGCATTTTCCCCAACCTCGATGATGCCAGAGAGGAACAACAAGCCCAGAAGAGTAGGGACATGCAGTTTTCATCCAGCTCTTTTCAAAGGGTGCTCTGTTAGGTGCTGAAAGTTTGGTCCCCTCCAATCCATGCAATTGAGCTGAAAGTTTCATCACTGTCAGTCATAACATGCAATTGAGCTAAACTGTTTTCTCCGTTCGAAGCAGCAAACCCAGTGAAAAAAGGATGGATGGCTCCACCTCCACCTCACAGCAGAAAAGGTGAACACATGCACAAGATGGATCTGCAGAGGTGCACATGGAGGAAGAAGCTAGCAGCCATTTCAGCATTGCTCCAAACACAAGGACAAAGGGACTTCTGCTCACCAGCTACCTTGCCTCCAGGTACTGCCATTTTATACCCAGCCAGAATCAGCTAGGTCAACTGAAGAGCAGGCCAAAGGCTCTATGTAAGAACAAAAGCTAACTGGAGGATCCCAGTGGAGTTATACATTGATTTCGACGTGTGCTGTAGCTAATGTGAGCTTAAAATGTGGTCCAGACGTCCAGTATTATCATGGCCCTTGAATTGAGGAAGAGTCAAGCTATTTAGTAATGCAGAAATGCATTTACCGTGGAATAGTGAAAAGAATATTGTAACACCCTGTCTATAAGTTTCTCAATTTTGGTTTTGAACTTTGTGGAACGGTAAGCTCATTCATAGTTGTCTATTCAAAGAAATAAAGCAAAGCTGATACAAGATGAAGGAGATAAACTGATCAGAGAAAGATATGGTATGGACAATCTGAACCAACAAATTCTTCCTCGAGGTGTAATAACAAAATAATGACCGACTATCAACATTCACACTGGACGCAAAATGAACCAAATTGCACTTCCAAGCTGCTTCAACAACTTCGAGACACGCAGCAAATTCCAAAGAAGGTAGGTTCACAGCAAAATGCAACACAACCCCCTTACAGTGATTCGGTGCTGTCATCACTATCTTCACACAAGGGTTCAGACTGGATTATAACCCGAGCTCCAGAAGCAAGCCTGCAGTTATGATTTTTTCGGTCAATCTCAACAGAAAGACAACTAGGTCATGAGTACGAGTAATGACAGGCAACTCACCTTTCTTCAATCTTGATCATTTTATCCTTTTCCTCGTGGAATGACTCTCCCCTTGAAGAAGATACTTTACCCAGTGGGTCAGTCATCCTATTGCTTGCACTTCTAGATGAACCAAGTGGTGAGGATCTAGTGCTACATTCTTGTCGACTAGAGCTGTTCCGGATATCAGAGTTGGGGGAGAAGGTTGTTCCACTTCTGGATTGCTTACATGATATCATTTTCATAGTCTGTGGGAGACATCTGGAACTGCCTGACTCAGCCAAGCTTTCTACATCCCTTTTGGAGTCTGGCGCTATATATAGCCTGCAACATATTCAGAGGAGATGCTGGATTAAGCAGCAAAATATATCCAGCGACCACGAAAATACTAACCATACTTTCAAGAAAGGAACTAACAAGCTGATAGTTCTAGCAAGTTTCTAGGTAGGACACAATTCAGTGATTCATTGCAGTTACTAAGTCAAATTTGTTCTATGAATTGTTGGAAACTTGGAATCTCTTATGATCTTATCTGTCTCTAATCTTGGACACTAGTATAACGAAAAAAATAAATGTCTTGACTTAGTCTCTATGACAGATCATAAATGTCTAACCTTTAGTGGGACTGACCAACGTAAGCATCAGGTATCCAATAACAAACAAAAAAAATAGTCTGAAGATAAAGGCAGCTTAAACTTCACTATCAAGGTGTAAATGTGTAATCATGCACTGAAGCCCATGGTGCCAGCAATGATAGCCCACAACTAAAAAAAATGTGTGTTATGACATACCTATCCTCGTCATACGATGATGAGCGTTTCAGTGTGGTTATTTCTCCTTTCTCTGGCTCTTCATGCTTACTCGCCTCAACCAATCTTCCACTGAAATACTCTGACTCAGGAACTCTTACTCCAATTGTTCTTGCACTACAAGGAACATTATCAAGGTGCCGCAATGCCATAGGAGTAGAGAACATTGGAGAAGGGAATTCAACTTGCGTAAACCGTGGCCTGTATGTTGGGATGAGTCCAAAGCCACGGTGATCTTTCACAGAAATAGACCCACAAGTGATGAGCTGCATGAGCAAATTGGCTGGCTTCAGCTTCACACCCATAGGGCCATAGAGATGTTCTTCCTCTAGTGCCTTATTATAGCTACTCCTCCTACTGGCTTCTGCCCTTATCAAGGACTCCAATGTCTCAACTCTGTCACCAGGAGAAGCATCAGACAAACACACCGGTGGTGATTCTCGAACAATTCCAGGGCCTTTTAGTGATGATGGTGTGCTCCCTTCATGACACTCTTGAATCTCAGCATCTGATGTTCCATCCTCTGTACAGATTGCTGCCGTGTGAGCATGCCTATGAGAAACACGCCTCTCACTATCATCGGTTTGTGTGGACGCATCCTGTGCTCCAATGGGTTTGCAAACTCTGTACTCTGAAGGTCCAGGAGAGCTTGCCTCTGATAATGGAGCATTGGTTCCTGCCGGTTCAGGGGACAGGTTTTTTAGAAAAAATTCAGGGGACAGGTTTCCTGATGAGCCAGAATGCGTAGTCCGGCATTGCTCATCCTCGCGACTGGTTGAAGTAGATGACGATGGCGCAATTGCAGGCTTCGGTAGCTGTTTTGGCTGTTGTGTAGGAGCTGGAGGCGAGGCCTCTTTGGTAACAGCAGACGGAGACGACGAGGACGAGCAGCCTTCCTGCGATCCTCGCGAGGGAGGAGACGACTCTTCCTGCGGGTGCTTGGGGCTCTCGCCCTTGGTGCTGCTAACGCCATTCTGCTGCCGATCTGAAACAGGACAATGACAAGGCAAATCAGACCAAGATCTGACGAAGAATCAATTCCCTCCTCTAGAGTGCGAAGCAATTCGTCGAGCACGTACCGGGCGGCGATCGGTCGAGGAGCTCGGAGCCCTTGAGGATGTACTCGTTGCCCTGCGCGGGGAGCACCAGGTCGTCCTCGGAGATGTCGTGCCACACGAAGCCGTTCTTGTAGCTCCTGCGGAAGCTAGACGGATCAGACCAACCGAAGAGGAAAGGTACTACGACCATTAATGAGTAGCAGCGATGAATGGATGTACCTCTTGCAGGACCAGGAGTACATGGCCGCCATGCCCTTCCCTCGCAGCACGTTGAGCCGGTCAATCACATCTACGGTGAGCACGAATCGTGTCAGGCGAAAGGTCTGGAGCAGCAATTGGAAGAAAGAAATGCAAAAGGGAAGGGCGGGACTGACTGACTGACTGACCTCGCAGGTAGAGGCCGGCCTCCGGGGAGGCGAGCGGCACCTCGATGAAGTGCGGGTGCTCCAGGTGGCGGCTGCGGCAGAGGTAGTAGACGACCGCCACCCTCTTCGCCGCGGCCGCCGCCGGCGGCGGCGAGCGCCGCGGAGGGCGGTGGTGGCTCTTGCCCGGCGGCTCGACCCAGACCTTGTTGCGTCCGGGGCTCGTGCTGGCGGTGCCCCGCCGCCGCGCCCTCCCCTCCATTTGACCGGGGTTCCTGGTTCTTGTTCAGGCAAAGCGGCGACTGGAGCAGCGTGCGGATCAAATCAGACGGCGGCAGTTCCTGGGCGTGGCAAGAAGAAGCTGAGGGAGGGCATTAATGGCAGCAGCTCGAGCTCGTGTGGCGGTGTGGTGGCAGCATCAGCAGCAGCAAGCAGCAGTGAGTTAGGTTTGGTGGAGATGGGAAGGAGAGATCAAATCAAAGAGGGGTTTTTGATCGAGTGATTGATCGACCGATCCAAAGAGGAGAGGAGAGGAGAGGCAATAATGCAGGCACTGTTCCGCTAACGATCTGTCGTCCCGCTCCCGCTCCGCCTAGTAGCAATAGTTAATCCTTTTGCTCCTCTGATTAGTAAACAAGAAACAAAACCAGGAAGGGAGGAAACTTGTGAGATTAAGCGAAGAGAGTGTGAGTGATGACGAGATCTCAAGTGTGCATAGCAGCAGTGTTTGTTTGGGGCTGCTTGCCCTTTTTGATGGCCTTTTTGGCAGCTCATGCTCCTCCTTCCTGTCCGCTCCCCCGTCCCGTCAATCGCCGTCTCGAGGGAGTGGAATCTCGTTGTGCCGTGCATGTGCTGTGCTAGCCTCAAGGTAAAAACTCTACCTGAAGCTACTGCGTGTCTGTGAAGCAGTTGAATTGTCACGGATACATGGGGCAACCAAATGCAAGGCAAAGGAGAGCTATATCTAGTGTATCTTTTTTTTTTCATTCGTCTTGCTTTGCTTTTTTTGCGAAAAAATCCGTTGATCTATTAATAATCATTCACAGCAGTACAAAAGACCCAGAAAGTAATAAAAACTACAAATAGATCCATGGACCACCTAGGCGACCACTACGGCGAGCCGAAGGCGCGCCCCTGTCCTCGCTCCTCCCTCGCCGGAGTCCGAGAAAGCTTGTCGTAGGAGAACTTGTTGTAGTATACAGACGGTAAGTCGTCGTGCCAAGATCCCAAAGGCGAACCAGAGCAGCAACCATCGCCGAAGATGTGAACCGTAGATCGGAAGAACCTGACCTACAAACACACTGACGAATACGAAAATTGAGGCTGAAACGGGGGGAATACCCCTTCCTCTCTCTTTGACTTTGTCTTTAATTACCCGCTTCGTGATCCCAGGAGATCCGCCGGACACACAACTCCACGCACCCTCCACTAGCGCTAGACGGGGATAGGGCGGAGAGGACCTTATTCTGACTATGGGATGTCGCCGCCGCCTCACCACCCGGACAAAGACACGAAAACTAGCTAAAACAGCAAAAGGGAACCATCCCGCCGGTGGTCTTGCTTTGCTTTATTTGTGGTTAGTTTCTTTAATAAGGTTGGGAACGTGGATTGTTCTTTTTTATCTTTACTCCCTCTGCTATTAGGAATAGCTTTTCGCTTCCCTGTCCTACTTGGCTGCTTTTAGCATTTTTACTTCAATTAACAAACATAGGGCCCTTTAGTTTGAACTCTAATGAGGTACATATCCATGAACCGAGTTGTCTCCTTGTACGTGCATGTGCAGTCTTGGAGCAAGAACAAACAGCAAGAACATTGATAGATAGATCTGCGGTTCCTTGCTTCTGAATTGCTCTGCTACTACAAGACCCATCTGCATGGACCAGCCATGATGGTCCATGCATGTTGTAGCTCTAGCAGATCATGTATTCAACTTTATTTTTCAAATGAGTCGTTGGTTGTGTTTGGAAGAATCCAAAATATGTAACTGGTGTTGATGGTGCGCATCACATGCACGCTTGGGGTTGTCCGGGTCGTGGAATCGTGTTGGTTTGAGGACACATGATTGAGTTCGAGACTGAGAACATGCCTATGCAACTGTATGCCTGCGCCTGGCTAGTTTAGTATTATCAACGACGCCCAAGTCAACGTTGGGTGTGTGGAATACACCACAAATTAACAGACCTAAGCAGAAAAAAAATCAAGCAACAACCGGTATCTTATGGGTGATCGATAAGATAAGATAATCAATATCACAATCACGATATTCGTACAAATGCTCGCTGGGAACATGCTCAGAATCATCTTTCTTTTCTCTAAGCACCGACAGACAGGCGCTAGGCTAAGCTGCCGCAATGTGTCCCGGCCCGATTTAGCCTTACGGCCTCAAATTAGTTACTGTCTCTGACTCTCTGTCCAAAATTGAGTCCGTTTGCCTTTCCCACGGCATGACGGTGTATATGTTTTTACTCAAAATAGAGTCCTATGTTATGCACATATATGCTCCAAGTCCCAGCTTCAGATGAATTTGTTAGGCGGTAATGTGCTGTGTCACGATATGATCGGATCAGGCTGGTACTTAAATTCAGGCACGTTCTGCAGCCTGCAAGAAGAGAAAGCAACGAATCATATATTCTTGTCTGCTTGCTTGCGGATTCATAAAAACAGGTCTAGAAAAATAATAATGTTGTCGCAGGCAAGTGAGCCAGACTTGTCATTGGGATACCAAAATTTAAGGTCGGACCACGTACCTTTGCCTGACTCTGAGAATACCAGTGCCAAGAGTCATGGGTATGCCCATGATAATGCATTCACTAACTCCATCTATCTGATCCTCGCGCCCAGCGTATGAAGCGTTAAAGAGATGTTCTGAAGTTTTCTCGAAAGAAGCCAGCATCAGCACACTGCTTTTCATCTTCGCAATGCCATATCTAGTGATGCCAAGAACTTCACCCTGCTCAGAGCATGTACGTTAGTCTTGAAGGATACGAAGCAGACCGCGGATGGGGGTGTGATATCATTCAAAAATGGAAAACATGATGATTATTGTACCTTGTATGTCATCAGATCTGCCAGAAGCATCATATGTCTCAGATCAATGATCATGTTGTTACTTTCAAATGTATACTGAATTTCATCAATGATACATCTCCTCGCAGCTTCAATTCCAAGTGTTTGGTTCACTTCCATGATGTGGTTACTTTTTGTTTTCATAGCATCAACTCCTGGAGCACCCAATACTGCTAAGAGGTTTGTTCTGTAATAAAACTATATTGGTTACCATATGTCATCTCACAAAGATAATGCGGAGCACAAAGTAAGGCTTTGAAAGATTTCCCTAAGCAATTCACCAAACTAGAAGCAATTCACCAAACTAGTTCAACACACCATGTTCAAAGTCAACAAAGATAGAAATTAGGAAACTCGTGCCTCTCTTTCTTTCAAACATATTACTTCCTCCGTTCACAATTATAAGATGTTTTAGCTTTTTTCTGAAACACATGTATCTAGAGTTCTAGACGCATTCTAGTGTGTAGGTTCACTCATTTTGATCTGTATATAGTCCACACTGAAATATCTAAAACATATTATAATTGTGACCAGAGGGAGTAACAGATAGTCCATAAAGTGTTTTTGTGAGCGGACTATTATGATTCACCTTCCAGCAAAGGCAACAGTCTCAGTAAAGTTCATGCCGCTAAATATGAATAAATAGTAACTCTTACCCTTCAACCAACAAGTTGTATCTATCGATACTTTTGTCACGTCTTCTAACAGGATTGACAACAGCTCTTTCAACAGTTGGAATACCCTGAATTGAGTAGTTAGAAAAGGTTAGCAACGTTCTCATAATCGCTGACAAAATAACATTGCACATCGTGTTTACCTTCACGATCACTTTTGGAAGCACGGATTTGAGATTGTGCAGCTCAAACTGAAGTTTGGACTTATCAGTTCCAGTTGGATATATTCTCAACTTGGCTTCATCAATTACACGAACATGCTGTAAATACCATGTGTCATAAATACGACTGCAGAAAAATTAGTAAGACATTGCGGCAAACTTAGAGCTTTATTCATACCTCAGATTTTAACTTGAGTTTTGGATGATTTATTATTGATAGCTGCACAGAGTCAGAAGAGATTCCTGTGTACCCCTGAGCTTCTATGCGTTGCATATCAAGTTTAATAACCAAATTTGGCTGGCTTGACTTCAAAACAATCTTTATGGCTGCTGCTACCTGTTCAGCATTACAAGGTTTCTCGTCAAGTTGAGTTGCTTCCACAAAATATATCTTATGCACCGGACATAAAGGGCACACAGGGTTCTCATTATCATGCTCATGCAGGAAAACAAAAGATCCAGGACTACACGAACTAAAACAAAGAGAGACCATTGAATAATCTCCACTTCAAGCCAACATACATGACTGTGGCCTTAGTTCAGAAACAATAGAGCAATATGTTGCTATTAAACTAACACATTATTTGCTATATAGATGAGAAAACATGTACAAAAACTATAGCTACATTTGCTATTTAGTACCATAAACACAGCTCTACAAAATAAGAGATTTTGCACTGTAACAGAGCCCACATGCAACGTAAGAACTTCCTCAATTTTTGAACTGAATCTCTTCGGAATCTGCATATTATTGTTTCAGAATATCCTTTCCACGGACCCCTTTCGTAGTTCTTTGTAAAACCTAATCCAACCCCCCACCCTCCCCCCTCCCCCCTTGTAAATATTGTTTTATACTATATTACCGTTGAGGCTTCCCTAAGTTTCCTTTTAAAAGGTTGCATGTAAATTTAATGCCTGGGATAATGTCAAACAATCAGTGTTTGCTTCTATGAAGGCACTACATTCATGTAACATGTTTAGCAAAACCAAGAGCAAAATGCAAGCAGCCAGACTTCCTTTCATGTGCATGAACATTTTAAAAAAATCTACAAAAAAGTTACCTCGCCCAGCACTACTTTCTCGATACAACGTTTCACTTTTACACCAAACGACTCATCCTGCCCAGACAAAAGTTCTGCAGTGATAATTGGTGTGCTTATCTTTTTAGCAGCATTGATGATTTCCTTGATGCGAGGAACTCCAAGAGTGACATCTTTGTTATTGCTCGTTAAGGAAACAGGAATTAAAGGAAATTAATCTACTGTAGTCAATATCATGTGTATATATTTCGGGCTTTGTATGACATGACACAGTACCATATCAATATTGACGGCATAAAACTTCCTCATAAGGATTGTTCACAGTTTCCTGATATATTTGTTAATTAGAAATGACAAAGAAGCCCCCTAAATAATGTCTCAGAAAAGAAACTAAATATCCCACTTCATTTTCCTTAAATACATAGTAAAGAAAGGATACTCATGCTGGCTACTCCTGCAAAATGAAAGGTTTTCAATGTCATCTGGGTCCCAGGCTCTCCAATACTCTGAGCCCCAATTGCCCCAATCGATGCTCCTGCTTCGATTATTTTTGAGTGGTAACGAGATAAACAAGTATCCAGAAAAACCTGAGCCAGGAAAAGGAGAAAAGATCATATAGCAGAACAACACATGAACAAAATGCACAAAAAAACTATGAACAACAGTAATTGGAGCACACGAACTACGGCCTTACCTGTCATAATGTGTATTGCGAAACACTCACTTTTCTCTCTCGACAAAACTAGGGACATGTTGCACTAGGAAATTTTTGGTGAGCATATCACAGGTAAAGTGCTTGAAGAACATTTACTTACGAGAAGTTATACTAGTTTGATATTGACAACGACAGGAAAATAAGGCGCATTCTGTGTGGCAAGCAACAATCATAAACCACCTGCTTGTTATAAGAAACTAAAAAACCAAAGAACTTCATCTTGACAAGTAGATTCAATTCATACAGCATGCAATGTAAGCTTAACTCTAAAACACCTGATGCTGTCAGAAATTCAGTCACTTCCGAACCATATAACGATATACCATTACCATACTGATCTACTCGATGGTACATTTTACTGTGGAAAATTGATAATTTGATGCAATTAAGTGAACCAAAAACTGACTGGATTTCTTTCCATCTTAGAGAAAATGACAAAAACTTTGTGCCTCGATGGATCAGGCATGGCCAAAAAAATCAGGTACAATCCAAAGACTCAGGCCACACCTGGCACAATGCATGTCACCCCTAAATTAACCGGCAACATCCTACCCCCAACAACAGCAAAGCCAACCTTGCCACACCTGACATCGACCATGTCTAACTGGATATGAGATATGAGTGATGTGCCTAAGAGTACAGCACTTTGGCAAAGCAATGATGAATTAGTACATGCAAAATATGATACAAACCTGTAGTTGCTTTGCAGATATGCCAGAAATGTTAGCAGCAATGCGCTCTTCGATGCTGGAGTCCTTCCTTCCCACATGATCTTCATCTAGGTGAAGCGCTCTTCTTGTGCTTCTCAGCATTTTGACACGATCCCCAACAAACTTCGTTAATATTTCCTTGAACTTATCGCTACAACCACCAGATGAGGTGTCTTGTTCGGAGAGCTTATCGTTTAACATTTGCGAGATTACCTCTGGAGATAACGTATCATGCCCCCTTTGAGGACATGTGGCCTACAGCATTAAGTCGTCACTGGTCAGAGCACAAGGCACACTTTCCTTCATAAATCTAAGAAAGTATGTTCATGTATGTTAAACTAACCATGACTTTCATAAACAACTGGTCCAAATTTAAGGGGTTGCCACCTTTTCCTTCCATCTTTACAGGATCCATGCCATCATCTCCATAGACGAACTGAACTATACCACCACTAGCATTACGGACTGTCTGGTCATAGAAAACTGATAGATCTTCCAAACCCTTCATTAATCTACGGGACATGTATCCAGTTTCTGCTGTTTTGACCTATGATGATAAGTTCACAACAAAGAAAACAGATATCAGATCCCCACTGAAAAATAAACTGGTAAATGCATATAATTTTTTAAAAACTAATTGTATTTGAAGTATCAGTCAACTGACAGTGCCCAATGGGTTCCCCACCTCAGTCCAGCAAAAAGTAAGAGATGTTACAGTCTGTATCTAATAATTTCACATTGTTATCCTATAATAACTGCCAAGTAATTGTTCGAGTCTGCCGCTGTTGATAGGTTACTACAGATACCAAAAATAAAGTTTTGATGCATGTATTTAAGTGCTATAGGTGTTAGGAGTTTGATGTTTTGCCTTACTGACTTTTGCCTTTTCATGGGGCTGATTGCCCTTTCCCTATACTGAAATAACTAGTAAGCTAATGGGTTGTGTTCTGATCTTGTTTAAGTTGTGCACAATCTAAGTTGTTAGTCTGCCCCAATTAGAGAACTAAATTATAGACCAGTAATAGCAATGGGTCAGGAAAACACCATTGATTCAACTGAGTAGCACGCACTAGAGTCAAAATTCATTTATAACTACAGAATCAATCTGCTATGCTGAAATTTATGCCTAGAAATTCAATAAACGCATGCATGCAACCAAAAGAGGATCTAATTAGAGTATTAGACATACCGCTGTGTCAACAAGGCCTTCTCTTCCACCCATTGTATGGAAGAAAAACTCAGTAGCAGTCAAGCCAGTATAGAAGGAATTAGCAACGAAACCTTTCGCCTGCGAATGGAAGACAAATAAAATAACTTAGTTGAAGAGAGCGTACATCTGTATTGTCAAAATATGACGATCTCATACACTGAATACAAATGAAATTTCTCATACACTGAATACAAATGAAATTTCTCATACACTGAATACAAATGAAATGGCAGTTGCCCCACATCGAACAGAAAAAACAGACTAAACACATTTAGAGTAAGACTACAAATGTCCCTTTATGTAGTATCATATGCAAATACTGCAATAAAAACAAATGTTATATTCCGATATAGTCCCAAAAAAACATCCAGTTGGAAAATGTCATCCAATGTGTCACTGACATGCGATCACGGACCCATATTTCACCCTCTGGGTGGGTGGAATTTTCAAAAAAAAATACATCTTCATGATGGTACAGAGCTAATCTTGCGCTGAAAGTTTCAATCTTTCTACAAGATATCCTGAAACAGAATTGAGAGGCCCTCAACAAATACAGATTACCATTCAGCAAAGTTTCAAGTGGTGTGGCGTACAGCATACAGAAACAAAGCTGATATGAATACAGCGGGTTCACGTAAGTGTTAAGTATATAATATCACCACTTCCTAACAGATCGGTCTTTTGGGATAGTTGGTTGATAGAACTATTCTAACATGGTATCAGAGCCCGAGGTCTTGAGTTCAAGTCTCGGTCCCCGCATTTCTCCAAATCATTTATCCACGCCCACAAGGGGCGTGAGGGGAGGTGTTGAACATTCCATATCCATGTCGGATGTGAAGGGGGGTGTTAAGTATATAATATCACCACTTCCTAACAGATCGGTCTTTTGGGATAGTTGGTTGATAGAACTATTCTAACAGTAAGAAGTTAAGAAACATTACACATATTTGCAATGTGTGATTATTTTGGTCAGTGTTCATAGCATTTGCGGAATTTCTTTTTCTGAAGAGAAGTGGCCAACACAGGAAATGATTGCACCAATGAGCAAAACATATTTATTAGTCATGTTCTTACCGCAGGGGTCTTCGAATTTATAGGAAAGTGGGGAAGAGTTCGATCTATAAAGCCATTTGGGGCACGACGTCCTCCAACTGATTGTTGGCCAACACATACAACCATCTGACTGATATTAATTGGAGAACCTTTAGAACCGCATTGGGACATGATCAACGGGCTATTCCTCCAGTGAAGTGTACTCATACAATGCTGAAAAAATAGGTTCAACCTCAAGTCAATTCAATAACAAGTATGTTGAAGTCAAAATGGAGACATATGGTTAATCACTGGACTTAATCATCTCATCACTCAATCTTTTCCCTAAATCACCACTTACAAAATTAGGCAAGTAACGACTGATGAGAACTTGTATATCGAAAATATTAGTCTAGACAAAATGTGAACATCCATACAAGGAAATCCAGCTAGGTAAGACTGCAAAGTTAAAATAAAATCAATAAGACTGAAAAGCAGGAAGCCGACACGATGTAGTTTTCAACTTGCTCAATATACAGATAATACTAAAGGACCAGATTAGAAAAAGAAACAGAAGCTAACTGGCTAATGAATTGCAATGAACAAAGAAAATCGGTTAAAACTTACGTCTCCAGCTGTGTCTCTTAATTTATTTAGTACACCAGATATCCGAGCCTCCAATGTTTGAGCTCTGGTGCAGCCTGGTTGTGGTTTGAGTGCACCCTTCGAATACTGAGCAATGAGCTCATGACATTCTTGATATCCTTCACCAATTGTTTTTCCCTTTTTCTCATTCAGACTTTCTCCTGGTTGAACATCATCCACACCAATTGAGAAACCATGATTCCCTATGAATCTTGCACTGCAGACGAAAAGGTACATAACTTGGATCAGGACAAAAATTTCAAAAAGTAGTTTTGCATAGCAATTTAGCACCACGATAGAGCAACTGTACAATAGATAGCCTGCAAAACTTCAATGAAAACCATGCTATATGAATTTGGCAAAGTGTTCACCAACTATGATCTCAGAGAAGTAAATGAGAAATAGACTAATAGATTTGTATTCCAGTTAGAAGGAAGTAAATAGCAGCCCTTACATTTCCATACTCCAGCTCAGTAATAAGAGAAAATTAGCAGTATTTTACCGAAATATTACTAATAATGAAGAAAGAATAATGTGAATTACACAAATCTTGACACTCATCTCACCTAAACTTTGCCAGACGATTCATACAGCTTGCTGCAGCGTGTGAATTATAATCTCTTATAAGAATAGAGAACATGCCCTCATTATTCCCATTACCTGGAGACATGACATCAATCAAATTCGACAATAAATGTGAAAATAACAAATAACTGGGCAAAATGAACAATGACAATATAATTTATAATATGTGCTTTATGGAGTGATTCATGAGGGTAAATGATGTGTAACTGGCGCTCTCCTGAAAAAAAAAAGGAAATATCCTAACTTCCCAAGAATGCAGTACAAATTGTCCTAGAATCCAGATATGCATGAATATATCAATAATAACAAAAAAATAGATACGTCATACAATACATTTGTTATGTGGGCCAGCCCACCCAACGTGGAGAGTCCTAGTTGATTAAGCATCTTTGTTAGGAAAGATTCCAGTCAGTTTACATATTGTATTAGAGTTTTAATAGATTTACTGTCTTGATGATCAAGTTTTGTCTACTATAGAAAGGGGCCGACCCCTCTCAATAAAACAGAGAAGAATATTACCGTTTACTTTTATCTACTTTTCAGTAATTAGGGTCAGGTCAATAATAGATTCTTAAAACATTATTACATATAGTACATAACTTGGCATACATTGAATAATTCCAAGGTCCCATTACTGCCAAAGAAAATTCCATGGTCCCATCCTAAGCTTTTCCACTTACATCCTAAATTTTGCAGTACAATTTCTGATTTCTTTCTTCTCGACCAAGTATTTTGCAGTACATGCTCTGCTTTTTAATACTGATGATTTATAATAAGGAGACGCTAAAATGACACAAAGATACAAATGGACCCCAAAACAGAAAGATCAAAACCAAAAAATGAGAACTATCTAGCCCTTCAAAATAAGTAAGGAACAAAGAAGCCGTGAAAACTAAAAAACAAACTAACAAGCAGAAAAGCTAAAGCAAGATTATCACTGGAGAGTAAAGTTCGACTATTTCTACAAAAGTGAAGCATGACAATGTAGACTAGTCAAAGCTCGCTTCCACACCTGCTCGGATAGAACATGCATAGCTCATTTTACAAGGCAGGATGAAGCTCTTCCAAGATCAAATAAACAATTTTCATTACTCAGGCATGTCAAGCAAAATAAGCTTATAACAAGGGTTATTAAGCACAGACAGCACTAGTTTTCTCACCTAAAGTTTTCTTCCCAACTTGCCCAGATAAAAGCTCGCTGTTTCGGAAGTAGACAAAACCATCATTCGGACACATTGCTTCATGTATTTCTTCAGATGTCTTGTCTTCAACAGTAAGAGCACATTTCCTTGTACAGATTTTCTCTCTCACAGTAAGATTCAGAAAAACCTTCGTGCATGCGTTAGGACGTACTAACACACTGAATAGTTGTTTACCGGTCCAAAGCTCAATAGGCTGCAAAAAGAGAAGATCTATATTTACACAGGGACCAGGACTACGATAAGAAGGCTAATGTGCATAAATATGCATATGCAAAACAATAAGGATATGTCTTTCATAGATGAACAAGAAAATCATGCTTAATTTGAAGTCTCTTATTATGCATAGAAATGCTGAAATATGAACAAAAAAACAATCTTGATTTGAAGTCTCTTGTTATGCATAAAAATGTAGGTCTCGTTTCTAGACTGTATGGGTCATTATTAGATAGAGGCAGAACAGCCCCGGCGTCGCTTCCCGATCTCTGGTCTGCCCCTGCTCCGGTGGTCTATGTTCATGGGTAGGGGCGAACTACCTGCATGGCAACTTCCATGGAGTCGTTGTCATGGCCCTGCTCCGGTGGTCTATGTTCATGGGTAGGGACGAACTACCTGCATGGCAACTTCCATGGAGGTGTTGTCATGGCCCTGATTGGAGCTTCTCCTTGAGCACCGGGGGGAAACCCTAGGTCCGGCTCGCCGGAACGAGCAGCAGCAGCGTCTTAGCGTCGTTCCCTTCTGGGAGGCGCCGATGTGGCCAGCTCCCCCCCCCCCCCCCCCCCCCACCCCCACCCACACACACACCAGTCTCACCGGCGAGGATTGTTTGCGATGTGTTGCTCTAGCGTGGGCTGCTGCACGGGGCATGCACCGATCTCACCGGCGAGGATTGTTGGCGATGCGTTGCTCTAGCGTGGGCTGCTGCACAAGGCATGGGCCTCCGGGGCACAATGTACGCCGGCGCCGGCACTTCCCAGGCGATGGCTTCACTACTTCCGGCCGGGTTCTGCTGTCCACACGCCGACTCTCCTAGGCACATGGGTCAATGGGTGGGGAGTGCGTTGGCCTGGCAGCCCTGGAAATGTGGTCTGTCTTTGCAGGTGTCTGGCAACAGCTGTGACGTGGCCATGTTGCTCTGAGTCTCACTGCCTCGCCATTCATGGCTAGAAGCGGGCTGGGCAACGCCTTTTGTCGCTGGGCAATGCCTTTTGTCGTTGCGGTCTGAAGTTGATGGCACCTCCTCACCTGGTTGTAGGTCGTTTGGTGAGGACGGACGCATGTGTGTGTTTGTGTCCCTCCTCTCAAGAGATTGTACCTGTACCTCTACACTCTTCCTGTTCAATGAAACGAACAGAAATTTCTTTTGTGTCTCGAAAAAAATGCATAGAAATGCTGAAATTTCAGTTAGGCGACTCGCCTAACAGAGCAAACTAATTTTATCGTAAGACGAGAAACAAGAGTGAGGGTGCCTCGTTTTCCATACTAATATTTTCATAAATATATTAGCTAGTTTACCATGTATCAACTTTTTAACCATATACGTTAGAAGAAGCACAACTGGCACAACTTTTTATAGAAATGATTTGATGTTTGCAAGGAACATTAAATCAAGGAAAACATATAGCAAAATGACAGAAAAAATCGATATGAAAAACATACCTTGATTAATGCTGGTGTTGGCAAATCAATATTTTCCATTGCGTCACCAAGATATGAACACAAAAGAGTAAAGGAAGACCTGTCATAGAAGTTATCTTTTCTTGTGATCAGAAAAGAAGACGTCAAAAAGTCTTGTGTGGAAGCAACCAGTATTTCCCCATTCTTAGGGGTACACAAATTGTTCTGGACCTG
This sequence comes from Poa pratensis, assembly GCA_947311845.1. Taxonomy (NCBI): domain Eukaryota; kingdom Viridiplantae; phylum Streptophyta; class Magnoliopsida; order Poales; family Poaceae; genus Poa; species Poa pratensis. The sequence goes on from CAMZMU010000069.1 coordinate 37,486,821, forward strand.
CAAAATAATAATTAACAGATACCAAAATAGTGTTAGTGTATCAGAAGCAAAACAAAAACTATAAAAAAGAAGAGTTAGCAAGTGATACCCCATAAGCATAAGCGCTTCAGTACGAGCTTCCTCTGTCTGTGGGACATGTAAATTCATCTCATCTCCATCAAAATCAGCATTATAAGGGTTGCATACAGACTCATTAAATCTTAGTGTTCTCCAGGGCATTATCCTTGCCTGTATTTAAATACAAAAGGTTGGACAACAAATTTAGTACAATAAATACAGTGTAATATGGAGAAATTTATACCCTGTGTGACATAATTGACATTCTATGCAAGCTGGGTTGTCTATTGAAGAGGACAATGTCTCCATCTTCCAAATGCCTTTCAACTATACATCCATACTTCAAATCCCGAGCAGCAATCCTTCTATCACAGTACTTTAAGTGCCTAAAATGTAGTCGATAACAAAGTATGAAAGCTGAACTTGTTAAAAAATGAGAATTTGAATTTGAGACAATACAACTTACAGCTTTGTTCCATCAGGTTGTACTATAAAATTTGCTCCTGGATGTTTGTGTGGTCCATTTCGTATACACTGGCGCAGCTTCTCTATGTTGTAGAATGAAACTCTTTCAGGATAAGTCAAGACTCGAGCCATCAAAACAGGAATAGCCACCTATAAGTTTGAATCCGTAATGACATAAAAAATCAATTGGAGAATGAATATGAATAACGTGGGTCAAATAGGGACAAGTACCTCTGTTATTCTCAAATTTGGGTCAGGAGATATGACAGTCCTTCCAGTATACTCCGTACGTTTTCCAGACAAGTTCCCACGAAATCGGCCTGTCTTCCCTTTGAGTCGTTGAATAAGGCCACGGTGTTGTGAATCGACAAGACAGGGGGCATCACTATTGATATATTCAACAACTTGAAGTTGAAGGAGTTGCCAGCAATCCTTCAAAGAAACAAAGAAGAAAATTGAACTAGAGCATCTCAATGTAAATTACCCTTTAATCATCTTAAAGTAATGTGAGATTAGAAATAATCACAACACAAATAATATAGCATAAAAACCCTTCAAAGTTCAAACAGTAATTCTGAGTTAGTTACTTAGTTACCTAATCTAGCAAGAATGCAAAGAACTACAGAACCGTTTGGATTGCAATGCTGATAATGCACCAGCGACCAACCCATACAGAAAGATGGATGGGAAGCCATAACTAATAACTGAAGTTATTACTAAATATTCAATTATGTTAGCACAAATTTCTATTTGAACTCACACCTAAATAATTATTCCTGAAGAGCACTTCCATACAGCCACCAATATTTAAAGTTTTAAACTGTCCCTTGAGCAAACCTCATCATCGTATCCAACAATAAGCTCTCAAGTCCGACTTTATATGAACAAACAGAGGCAGATTCGTTTCTAAAAATGGAAAGTAGCATTCCGCAGAGGACAAAGACAACAATGGTAAATAAAGAGAAATTAAAGGAAAAACAAATGAAGAGCTCTGAGTGGTCTTACAAAGCACTTCATGAGCGGTTCACCACTTTGAAGGGTCCCCTTAAGGATGGAATTTGTATTAACAATATTCTTCAATATGCAAGTAATACTATCTTCATTGCTGCAAGAAGCAAGACATTTGACAATTAATGACATTACAATGGCATGTGGCTATGCTGAAAGCCTGAAACACCATAATATAAGGTTCTAAGGAACCAAAGAACAAACCTCATTTTACCACCACCAACAAAAACCGAAGGACGGATAGGTACAGGTGGCACTGAAATCTCTGTAATGATAAGTTTCTCAGGCCTATCACCAAGGTTAAGCAATTCACAGTCCTGCAGAATATTTAAGTGCGATAGTAAAAATATAGCAAATAAACCTACGTCCTATGTACTTTGGTACTTTAGTGAAAGTAATAAATACTCTTGAGCCAAAAAAAATAGTGGCATCCACCTCATCAGTCATTCTTCTGAAAAGAGATAGAACAGTTGCAGGGTCTAATGTGTGAATTGAAGTAATGGCTAGTTTTTCTTTCTTGTGTAATAATGCAGCCCGGAGCTCTTCTGTACTTCCATCCAAAGTTTTGCTACAATCATGAACAATTACCAAGCCTACTCTGCCCTTCTTAGCCACACCTGTACAGCCAACAAATATACAAGGCTAAGTTCTCACAGCAGTCCGGTGTTGATTACTAGGATATCCTAAGGAAAAATTACATATGACGAGGAGAAAAAGGAGTATTCGAAGGAAGCTTGCCATTTATGTATCCACACCAGGGGCAACGGGATAGCTTGCATTTGTCCCTCACTTTTTTCATTGTAGCGAATTTGACTAGTGGTTCTTTAGAATGTCTCATCTTCTTCAGAAACTCTCTGCGATCTTTCTCCACAAGAAGAACCCTGCTACAACCCTGCAAAGGCATGGGGAAAAAGTATAAGAATCACAACATATCAGATCACAGACCCAGGATATGTGAGCTTCGCCGAGGTGATACCTTGCAGATACACTTCACTACATCCAGAATATTACTGAAGAACCCAATATTGAAAACCGGTAGCGCAAGCTTCAGATAACCAAAATGGCCCGGACACTCGGAGAATGAACCATGGCAAGTACCGCACTCCCCGTGCTTGTTTGCAGCTCCCTGGAATTTTTGACAGTGAATCGTAAGACCATACGTTGCACACACACAGTGGCGTTCGGCGTTCGTGGGTTGCAACAAATAACTCAATTGTTCAGACAGATACACACATAAACCCCCTGAATTAGTCGATGAGGAGGGGAGGAAGCGAGAAATTACCATCCGCGAGTCGAGCAATCCGTTGGGCACAGGTTTCAGGTCGGGCCCGTAGATCCGGTTGCTCCATACCTGCGTCTCCGCGAACTGGCGTATCTCGTTGCCGGACAGCATGCTGAACCGCATGCTCTTTCTGAAGCAAAACAACACGAGAGTCAGTAGTGAGCGGGCAGCCTCTGCGCGAGCACCACGAAGAACACGGAGCATCCTTACATCCTCCGGGTGCCGACGTCCTCGACGAAGGGCTCCTTGGTGCAGCGCAGCTTCTCCTCCTGCCGCGCCATCTCCTCTGCTCGATGCCGCAGCGCGAATTAGGGCGTGGATTTTTATTTGTGGAAGATTTTGTGGGGAAAGAGCCGCAGAGGGACCGCCGGCTTTTCTCCGGTGAGGGCGGCGCTCCTCACAGGGCGCAAATGGAGGCGGCGGCGCGGAACCGATCACTACTTACGGGAGGAATTATGTACGTTTGATTCTAGGGTTTCGCCCAATTTTCTTCCTGGCCAATTGGCTATGTGCGGCTGAGTCGCGTGGCAGATCTCGAGTTCGATCCCCTCAGGGCTCAGGGCTACTATTAACGCAGCATTTCCTTTTTTTTTTCCTTTATACAATGCTAACGCGGTATGTCCTTATATATCTGATTATTTTCCTCTATTATACTCCCTCCTTTCATTTTAATTGACTCACATATATCTAGATATGGATGTATGTAACACTATATATCTAGATATGGATGTATGTAACACTAAAACGTGTCTAGATGCATCCACATGTAGATATACGTGAGTCAATTAAAATGGAACAGAGGGAGTAGATACCAAACAAAACTTATTCATAATCGTTGGTTCGATCAAATTCACCAAATAAAAAAGGAAAAAACTATGCAACAAATCGAATAGAGGAGGGAGCTCATGGGCAATCACCCAAACGAATCGAATAGAGAGCTCAAAACTATGCAACAAAGGCAAAGTAGAACACAAGAGGTGATCAAATCATTCTCTATCAAATTTCACCAAAGCAATAAATAGGAGAGGACGAATAATGGAGAGGAGGTCAACCAAAATGATGTGAAACGCCCTTCAGACTTATCCACATCAAGGCCAACAAGCCCACCAAGAGGACCCCTCACTCAAGCCCAAGCCATACATGATAAGGTGAACTCGCTCCTCTCTACGTGTAGACACCCCCTTGAATGGATTGCTACTTCATTCCGATACCTTGTGTGTACTCAGGTATGACCCTCATGAAGATCCTCAAGTGGACACCGAAGATAGACAAGAGACGGGACGAGAAGATGATGTTGAAGAAGACCAAGCTCCACGGAGCGGTACTATCGCCAGGCCTCAGCGGTACTACCGCCCGCCCCTAGACGACCCAGCTGAATCAGGAGAAGCTTCAGGCGGCGGTACTACCGCTTCACGCGAGCGGTACTACCGCTAGCCCCAGGTTTGGTACTTCTGCTGGAGCTACCGGGCCAGATACCGTCACCTCCGATTTTGCCTCTGGATAGGCCCTGATACCCAGCCGGTACCGACCTAGTACTACCGCTACAAACAAACAACAAATAAATTCGTTGTGTACAACGGTACTACCGTCGGTGTCCAGCGGTACTACCACCCCTTGCCGGGAGCGGTACTACCGCTGCGCACATCAGGTTTCGGACTGAGGCCCATGTAACTCCCATTTCCACCCTTCGTGCCTTAGACTATAAATAGCTACCTCCTTGCTTAGGGTTAGGGTTAGACTGAGATTTGAGATGATTTGTTGAGCTATGCTCTAATGCTTCCCCATGTGGAACCCCAAGGCCTCCTTTTGGAGATGAATCAAGACTTCTTCAAGAGCTACTTGATGACTATTGGGAACCCCAAGCGGAAAGTATGATGTAGTGCATCAGCAAATTTCTCTCAGTTGTGAAACCAAGATTTATCGAACCAGTAGGTGCTGAGCGCGACGCAAATTTGAAGTGGACCTACAAGCAAACACAAAGACTCTTTGTCCCCAACGTTCCAGAGAGGTTGTCAATCTCCCCATCTCGCGGAATACAGAGTATTATGGGTATAGTGTGGAAGATAAGAGCAAAAATGATAATTGTAAAAATGAACCAGCAAGCTAAATAAAGTAATATAAGATTGTAAACAGAAGATAAAGATGGACCGGGAGCCATGGTTTCACTAGTGGTGTATCTCCATAAAAAGATAACATTGTCGGGTGAACAAAGTACGGCTAGGCAATTGACAGAATTATGATCAAGTTAACTATGACAAAATGTGCAAGGCACGTATTTATGTAGGCATCACTTCAAGGTGTAAAGACCGCGCACCCGCACCGCATCGTTTCCTAAATAATCCGCTTTGAGTGCGCTTCTATGCTTGGTACTCTAAGTATTAAGCTACCGAGATAATAGAGTATGCCTTAATTTCAGTACATGATGTAAACAATTAAATCATCATCTAAACGTGACTAAGTAACCGTTGTTTTACCCTTAGCAGCCACAACACACCGTCGCTCTTAGTTGTTGATGTCACTAAATCCCAGAGACGGACAGGGCATGTACCAACTATCGAACATAACGTTCCCTCCTAAAGATCTAGTACAACTACTTGGCCAAAGCAATTACATAAACCCGAGAACATGTAATAAGCATAAATAAGGCATATATAACATGAACAACCTGATCATAACATCGTTATTCATCACGTCCTAGCAACACACAACTATGGATATTACATCTGATGGTTCCCGATCATGTAGGGCAGCTCACGGAAACATTATATTGCAGAACATGGGAGAGAGACAACCATCTAGCTACTGCCATGGACTAGTAGTCCAGGGTAGACTACTCACGCATTGTCATGGAGGCGGCCATGGTGGTGTAGAGGCCTCTGGCGATGATTCCCCCCGGCAGGGTGCTAGGAAGGATCTCCAGGTCTCCTCCGATCAACTTTTCCGTGACGGCGGCGGCTCTCTATGTCTTTCATGGAAAATAATGCCTTCCCCGTGAAAATTAGGGTTGACGTGAATTTATAGGCAAAAGAGGCGATGGAGGGGCGATGCCATGGCGGCACGCGGGTGGGCCCTGTGGCCCCAGCCTGGGCCTTGGCCCACTGCCGCTTGGCACCCCCTCCTGGCGGCTACCCTCGCCTTTCTGGCTCATGTCGTGATTTCTCCGATAAAAAATCCCCGTAAATTTGCAGCGCAATCCGAGAATATTTCCTTAACAGGTTTCTAAAATAAAAAGACGTCAGAAAAGGAACTGGCACTCTGACACTTGTTAATATGTTGGTTTCATAAAATGCATAAAAACTATATAAAATTGTTGTATAAACATGTAGCAATGATATAATAATTGCATGAAATAATCGAAAATTATAGATACGTTATGGACGTATTACTACTCTTTCTCCCGGAGATTCAAGTAGACTTGCCAATATTTCCTTGTAAGGATTCTGTTGGATCGGTGGACTGGTCAGTAAGAGAAATCGGTTTCAATTTGAGAGTAAGATTGGCTTGGGATTTGAGAACAGGAGGCTACGTACCCTCGGGGCTTGTTGCCGGTTGATCCTCCTTCGCACATGTTTTACGAATTATCGTGTGTTTCTTCCTCTTGCATTTTGCCCCTCGTGTTCCTCCCACGTTCATCGTTCTTTCTTCGTGTTCTTCCTCCCTCAAATTCATGAACATCAGGACCGCACCCGCATCACAATGACTTCAAAATCTAGATCCAAAGGGTCCCCCTCACTTAGAAGAGGATTTGATTAGTGGAGTTGTACATCTAGATCCTCTCTCTTTTCTATCAAAATCCAGAAAGAATCATAGGAGATAATGAGGAGGGAGCAACTTTATTAAAGGGCAACAATGGAGGTGAGAGAGAGAGAGAGAGAGAGTAAAAAAACCAAGAAAACTGTTGAGGATGAAGACCATTTTATGGGAAGCTCGAACTCTACATGTTAAACTCAGTTATGGGCATATTGATTTCATATTGATTTGACCGACCGTGGAACCGATACTCATCCCTTTTGGCAGTATATGGGCATCAGTTCAAGTTCGGTTAAAAAACATATTGGTCAGGCTTATTTTGAAGATAATAACAAGCTCCAGCTCCTGATGCATAAAACATCAAATATAAACAAAGGGAGTATAAAACCAAAAGGGGAAAGGTTTGACCTCTCTATAAATGAATAATTGGTAAAACCTCCGATACCAAAACTGTAATAAGTTTTTCATGCGAAATCTGTTTTTGATCAACTTGAGCTTGTCATGAAGACAACAACAAGTTCTAAAACCTCACATGGAGAAAGTCAAATAAAAACCAAGAAAGATGATGCCAAGAATGCAAAGTTTTTAACTCTCTATAACGATGTGAACAAGCTACTCAGTGGATATTTAGGAACCACATACCTAGCACAAAGGAAAATGCGTCTACCACCTCCTATAAATTTAGCCACCTCATACATTTATAAATTTTTTTTGCATTTTTTCTAACAAAAGACTTGCCAATCACAAACCGTCTGCACACATTCAGCTACTATTTCAATTAGAAATCAACATTAATTATATAGAAAGAATATACCACATTTTTAGGGTTCTACAATTTAGAACCGAAATGAGAGGTAATTTGTTTTTAAAATGGATGGAAACAAGGGGATTTGGGAGAGATTACATCGGAGAAGAGTTGCCATGGTCTTGGTTGAAGAAAGAAGGGGATTTTGAATGGATTTATGTTTTGGGGGCGAAAATAGGAAAGAGAGGGAGAGCTTGGGGGCGGTGGTGGGGGATGAATAGAAGGAGTGGGTCGGGTAAGAAAAAGATTAGGGTTTTATCTACAAGTTCGACGCCAACACGACTGAGGCCGAACATGTGGACGAGATTCAGAAATTGCACACGTTCGGTGTCGAACTTGCCACGTCAGATTTTGGGTGGCCTCACCTGAGAAGTTGGGCGCCAGATCATCTGGGCGCCGACGTGCACCAGTTCGGCTGCAAGTTAGCTGGCGCTGACCCGAGGGGTCAGATATAGAAATAATTTTCTAGATGGGGTAGATGTGAGATTAGTTTCGAAAAAGGGCTATTTTTGCCAAAAACAGCAACTCGTGACACGAAGTGTAACTTGAACGTCTCCGTTTGGACAGTCCTAGAGCATGACACGTGCAACTGCCATACATGTCACCACCACAAAATATATAATCATAACAACGACACAATCGTCCAAATTTTCTTTTTACAACGACGATGTAAATCTTTGCGTAACACGATCAAGAGGAAAGCGAAACACGAAAAGAAAACAAAATTGTGGCGTGCAAATCCGATGAACACAGAGGCTTCTAGAGAAGTAGAGTGGCATAGCCGGGACAAACAAAGTATGACACGAGTGAGAGATGATGAGCCACATGTGGCCTAGGTAGGCCTGAAAGGCCAAAGGCCTCAGCTGAGCAGAGTATAATAAAGCCGCGCGGCCCGAGCCCACCTTATCGCCAGTCGTCACCACCACCAACCCCGCAAAAGTTCTTCCGCTCCGCCGACGAGCCGACGACCGCCATGGCCGCCCAGAGCATCCTCTTCGCCGCCGCCGCGCAGCCAGCGCCTCTGTTCCAGGCTCCTTCCCCTGCTCGCCCTTTCCACTCGCTCCGCCTCGTCTCCGCCCCCGGAGGCGCCGCCGCCGCGGCAGCCAGGGCGCTCGTCGTCGCCGACGCCACCAAGAAGGCCGTCGCCGTGCTCAAGGGCACCTCCGAGGTTGAGGGCGTCGTCACGCTCACCCAGGAAGACGACGGTGCGTGACGGACACCCCTCTCTCTATCTAGTACTACCTGTTGACCCCTCCAGAAGCTTCGTCAGTTGTCTGGCTACACAACGAGTTTTGCCCGTGCCTACAGGCTACAGCAGATTGGTGCCTGCAAACTTAATTTGAATCCTGCTTTGATAACGAGCATTTCCCTGTTGTAGAATTTGCGATGCATTTTTAGAGAACTGACTTAATCTGGTTGCTAGCTGTTACCAATTCTTACTTGCTCAACTAGCTGCTGTGGTACCTCCAGTTTTCTTCAGTTCACATGCCAAAAAATAAGGTGCCGAGCTTACTTACAGGATTGCTGAGGCCGTCGTAGCTTGTAGTAGGAGATTGTGGCTAAAATGCTGGTTGAATTTCTATGTCTCATCATCACTGCAAGTGCAAACACATTAACTTTCACGAAAAATACAACTGTATCTTACTTCTCTAATGACTCTTGTGACTTCTCTTCTATTGCAGGTCCTACGTCAGTGAACGTCCGTATCACTGGACTTACTCCTGGGCTGCACGGATTCCACCTCGTGAGTGTTCTTCTTCGGGTAGCTCTGAACTATGTATGCTTTTTGGTCTATAACAATGACACGATCGTGTTCATTTTGCAGCATGAGTTCGGTGACACAACTAATGGGTGCATATCGACAGGTTGGTTTTGTCACTCAATTATGTAATGCAAAATGTCAGCAATTCATAATGGAACATAAATCATGTTTTTCTTTCTGTTGTAAACATTATCAGATTCCCATGTATATATACATGTTTTTTTTACTTTCCCATGTAGAAGAATATATCTTTAAATACTTTACTTTGTATATCTGGCTTACAGAAGTTATGGATCTTCTAGTCATTTAACATGCAATTGCCCCTTTAAATCCCATCTACTTACAAAGCAATTTTGTATCTTGCAGGACCACATTTTAACCCAAATGGCCTGACACACGGTGCACCAGGAGATGAAATCCGTCATGCGGGTGACCTGGGAAACATTGTTGCTAATGCTGAAGGTATAGCCTGCAGCAATCAGTAGTACACTTCCCATCCCCCCAAACCGTAGTATGCTTCTGATGTTTGTTTCTCTAAATCCATCTTGTTGGACGTAACTTATGGGCTGTGTGTTTTAATGGTGGTGATATAGGTGTAGCGGAGACTACCATTGTCGATAGCCAGGTAAAGTTCAAACGTCATGCTTTTACTCTTAGCTTAAGTTGCAGCATGGTAGTTTTAAGTTCCAACATTCAGTTACAGACTTCTGAAGATTTATTGTACACAGATCCCTTTGAGTGGCCCTAATACGGTTGTTGGGCGAGCATTTGTTGTACATGAGCTTGAGGATGACTTGGGGAAAGGTATGCCTAGTTGGCTGGTTCTACTTGTTTTACACTTCACCCCTTTCAGTTCATAATGTTTCATTTTTTGTTCTTCCTTATAGGGGGGCATGAGCTTAGCCTCAGTACAGGAAATGCTGGTGGGAGACTTGCATGTGGTATGTTCTCTGATACATTTCTTATTGTATAGCAATGTTCCTTGATATGTGAAAATGCACATCAAAAGATATCAGTATCAGTAATGACCGTCGACCGATATGAGAATGTCAGGTAGCACATTATTTAGGTTCATGCTGATGTTAACGAGAATATTATAAGTAGTAATAAATTGATTGTTTCTCTTGTCAACTTACTGCCATCTGTTTTTTCAGCCATCAAATGTTCAAATTGTTGCAGGGTGAACATTATAGGTCCATTGCATAAGCATAAATAAATGATGCAGAATTTTAATGCAGTTTATTTACATAATAATAAATATAAATAATCATGTGGAATGGGAAGTGCTGTAATTCAGCCAGCATCTGTCGATGTAGCTATCATTGCTTGACATTTACTACGCTTAGTGTTTCAACTTTCAAGTGCATAATTGTTGCGAAAGGGCGCCTGTTTCATCACCGCTTTGCTGTGCAGGTGTTGTTGGCCTGACTCCCTTGTAGGTTGTCGGCCTTCAGTTCTATTGTCCCTGTCGCATCCATGTCACTTGTCGAGACGACGTCGTTCTCGTTTTACCTGGATTTCACTACACCCGGGATGCTTAATAGCTTATGTTGGTCGTTTGTATCAGAGTGTAAAGTTCGGTTTAGCAAATAAGTGTTGTCGCACATCTTGTTGAGCTATGAAGCATGAACTTCAGAATTTTTATTACCTCAGTTTGTTATAAAATCTCAAAGGATTATCATTATGGGATCTCTTTATATCTGATCTTCGTGTCAGTTACTGCTTTTGAGGTATCATAAGCATAATAATATCGTCGTTGTGCTCTTATTAACCCAAGGGGGAATGGGGGATATTCCAGGTCAGCGTTTGCTCCGATTGTTTCTCAAGCTGCCTATATGTTACCTGCTGTTGCTGCATGTTAGTCTTGGATGGTCGTCCTTGAATTGCTCAAGTTCTAACAGCATTGCATGCCCAGATTCACGAGCTAAAAATAGCGAGGCTCACACTTCTTATAGCGTATTTAAGCAAATCCAGCGGAAAACTAGCTAGTAATAAATTGTATCATTGTAATTAGTCGTTGATTCATGTCTGGTTCGTGGGCGCCTCTCGTCGTCCTGGCGCTGCTCGCCTCGGCGGGCAATGTCGCCGTCGGCGGAGCGCCTGCCGCGAAGGTGCACCACAACCACGGTAGGTTCACGGCGGGCCCATGGAAGCCGGCGCACGCAACATTCTACGGCGGCCGTGACGGGTCCGACACGCGCGCCGGGGCATGCGGGTACAAGGACACGGTGGCGGAGGGGTACGGCCTGCAGACGGTGGCCGTGAGCACGGCGCTGTTCAACGGCGGCGCGACGTGCGGGGCGTGCTACGAGGTGCGGTGCACGGACAGCCCGGGCTGGTGCAAGCCCCCCGGCGCGGCGCCGCCGCTGACGGTGACGGCCACGAACCTGTGCCCGCCCAACTACCAGCAGTCCGGCGACAACGGCGGGTGGTGCAACCCGCCGCGGGAGCACTTCGACCTCACCATGCCGGCCTTCCTCCAGATCGCCGAGGAGAAGGCCGGCATCGTGCCGGTCACCTACGGAGGGTGCCCTGCGCCAAGGTGGGCGGCATCCGGTACACGATCACGGGGAACAAGTACTTCAACATGGTGACGGTGACGAACGTGGGCGGCGCCGGGGACGTGGCGGCGCTGACGGTGAAGGGGAACAAGCGCGTCAAGTGGACGCCGCTGAAGCGCAACTGGGGACAGGTGTGGCAGACCGGCGAAGACCTCACCGGCGAGTCGCTGACGTTCCGCGTGATGACCGGCGACCACCGCAGGCACACCTCCTGGCATGTCCTCCCCCGCGACTGGCAGTTCGGCGTCACCTACCAGGCGCCCAAGAACTTCTAGTAGTACGTCGCAAAACGGATCGTTCGTCGTCACCGTGAATATCCATCCATTGATTTGATTTGTTTACCGAGATGTGAAACTGATCGATGATGCTGCCAAGCGCACACGAATCTGTTTTTTTTCGAAACACAGTACAACGCAGACGCTCACATACACTCACCCCTATGCACGCACGCACACCCTACGTCTATGAGCACCTCCGAGAGACTGAGCCAGCGGATCAGGTCTTAAGATTGACGAAGTTACCACGGACGCCTCGCTGTCGACAGGAAAGTCGCCTCTCACTGAATAATATTCCACCTAAATGAGAAATACCAGCGTTAAACCTGGGGTTGAACTCTGATGGGCTAGGAGTACAACCACCCTCCTAACCTACCACAGCAGGTTCTCCACACGAATCTGTTGTTGTAAATCGAAACAAGACGTGCATGCAAAAACAAGACTCTATCTATGCTGCAAATTGCGATGTGTGCGGATACTGACAACAGCGAAAAGAAAATTCCATGGAAAACCATACGAAAATCAATTGCACAACTTGTGTCCAACGTTGCAGGGCTGGGCACTTTCATGCTGCACCTCGAAAGAGAAGCAATAACAACTATATACGGGCAATGCAGACTTGGAGAGGCACAGAAGGAGACGTCCTGTTATGTTGGACGCAGAAGACTCCATCCATCATCGTCGACGAAGACACCTGCCCGGCCGTCGTTCCATTCTCCGTGGAAGCTCTCTTTTCCTCCACGATGCTGCAGACGCTGCAGATGAAAGACGACGCACCCTTCATCCGTGATCCTCCTCCTCGCGCAGGCTGTGGACATGCTTGCCGCAGAGTCAATGGAGGTACAAAGGCAATCTTGGTAATCCTTTTGATCCGGTCGATATTTTTGTTTCAGAAAAGTCCATGTTTTGAACTCCCAACTATTTTTTTTTAGAACTCTGAACCTCTAAACTTGAAAGTCTATGCTAAACTTAAACCATTCTAAAAAAATGGTTTTGTGATTTGAGCCTTTTGGAAAATCTGAAAAAAAGAGAAAGAAGGAAATAGAACGTTGTGTCTAGTAAAATTCGAAATTTCAACTAATATATTATTTATGTCCTATGACAAGAGACATTCATTAATCTTGTGTTTTTTTTAATAGAGCTCATATAACATATGTTTTTCTAGTTCCTCGACTTCATATCATTCTCCACACCTGAATTCTTTTCAGCTTTTGGGGAACTTGGGAAGACAAAAGCGCCCTCTACACCGGTTTTAAAGGGTGGTTTTGCACCTTTAAAGTTTTTTTAAAAGAGATCTGCAAATGTAGGAATGCTACGAATTGCAAATTAAAATTTTGTTGTTTATATAAAAATAGCCAAGAGCTATCTATTTATCTCTTCTCACTTTTGCACATGACACATGGGAAAATATCCGGTGGAAACCGATGAAAAACACAAAAATATCATGTTTAAATGTTTTAAAAATTCAACAAAAATGCATTACGTTGTGAAGGTAGAGTTCTATAGGCATGCAAATTTGCATGTCAAAACTCCCACCGTAATGCATTTTGCTTTAAGAATTTTTAGAACTTTTTTACATGATTTTTTCCTGGTTTTTTTTAACGTGGTACCGTAAGGGAGAACCCCTACGGTGATTTTTTCCTGGTTTTCAGCGGATATTTTCTCCATGACACGTCGTCTCATTCTCTTAATTTTTTTTCAAGATTACAACCCCCTAGCATTATTTATATACTCAAATGTATTCACATTTTTTAACGTGGTACCGTAAGGGAGAACCCCTACGGTGATTTTTTCCTGGTTTTCACCGGATATTTTCTCCATGACACGTCGTCTCATTCTCTTATTTTTTTTTCAAGATTACAACCCCCTAGCATTATTTATATACTCAAATGTATTCACATTTTTTAATCTGAAAATGCCAAACACTATAAACAAAATGGGGGTTCTTGAAAAAAAAAGGTTTGAGCCGAATCATGCAAGTACCATAGTTAATGACTTGAGATATTCTTTTATTCTTTTGTTTGAGAAAACCAACAAGAGTTCTGCCAATATTTTATATAGTACTCCCTCTGATCCGAATAAACTGTCGCACGCTATACGTACGAGATGTACGTGTTAGGTTGATTTCTCGCGACAATTTTAATGGGCCGGAAGGAGTATAAGGTTTGAGTCGTCACTTATTTATTTTGTGGTTATGGAAACAAAACCATAACCATGTTTTACTGCATCAAAGCCAAAATCGATGGGTGGCTAGGCAAGATTATTGACTTGATTTTTGGTACTTGATATACATTTGTTGTATATTTGACAGTAAAAGGCCTGTGTACCCGTGTGTGTACAAATATCCGCGAAGTGGTTTTGTGGTCTGGTGATTGTTTGTTTCCGATTTTGTCGTGTAATACTCCCTCTGATCCGATAAAAGAGTCGGTAGGAAATAGCTACTCACGTACAACCAGCTAGTACAACTTACGAATGTTTATTCGGATTGGAGGGAGTAGCATACTTTCATAATTCTTTCAATTGGACGGAAAAAAAAAGACAAGAATTATGGAACGGAGAGATTACAAAATAGCAACCCCGGTTTTTCTATAAAGTTAGCAAATAATAGAAATATACCGAAATAGACATCAACAGACTGAGTTGCTGAGTTGGACGCTGACATGGCAGTGCCAGACAAGCGAACGACGTAAACGTGGTACTCCACGTACCATGCCGGCCATGTACTATCGCTATCGCGCCACGCGTCACGGTTGGCGGCCTTTAAACGCAGGGTATAAGTACGCGGGCTAATCCAAATCCTTCCTTCGCGCTCTAAATAATCTCCTCCACTCCCTCCCCTGCCTATCCACACTCTGCTCCACGCTCCAAGCTCCACCTCCGGCGCCATGGATCTCTCCTCCCTAGCGAGACCGCAAGCGCTCCGCGGCGTCTCGCCGGGACCCCTCGGCGCCCACGCCGCGCGCCGCCGCTCCGTCCAGCTGCTCCTCCGCCCGCGCAGGACCACGCTCCGGTGCTCCGTCGACGCCGCCAAGTGAGTAGTGCACGGCGAACATACTGCTCGATCATGCCTCCTTTGGCACTGGGGGTTTAAAGCGCGCGAATTTGTTTGCATGCGGCTGCAACCACCTGCAGGCAGCAGGTGCAAGTGCAGGGGATACCAGCTGCGGTCGCGGCGGCGAGGGAGGCGGAGGCGGCGCGCAAGGAATGCTTCGGGGTCTTCTGTACCACCTACGACCTTCAGGCGGTGAGTCGTCCTCGGTGCACTCCCGCCACCTGTTTGTTGATATGATCGGCGACGGTTCCACACTTGCACTGTCTAGTTGGGTAGGTGCGACCACAGAGAATTCCCCTGGAAGCGTTTCTGGTGCCGGGACTTTGATGCTACGCCTGAATCCGTGTTCTCGATTGGGGTTGGGATTGGGTCATAACTTCTGAATTACCAGAGAGAAAAGACCTCTTGGTTTTGTGACCCTACGTGGTGAATGAACACTGTACCTGATGTTTGATCGGTTAATCTGTGATGAAGCCGTGGATAAGTTAAGTAAAGGTCGTGTGCATCACCCAATGCAGCTGCCGGCGTAAACACCTCTTTTCGAAGAAAAAAGAACACTCGCTGACTCGATTGGTCAATGTGTATGCTTAGTTATATGCCCTTAACTAATGCAGAGTTGCTTGTATTAATCTGTGCTCCTCCTGTCAAATGGAACGCAGGATGAAAAGACCAAGTCCTGGAAGAAACTAGTGAACGTTTCTGTGTCAGGGGCAGCCGGGATGATATCAAATCATCTCCTTTTCAAAGTAAGTAGCACCGTAACAGAAATATCGTCTTCATCCAGTTTATTCAAATGTTATCTATGTAAAGGTGTGGACCCTGTCAACTGTTCTCTCCCTTTTTTGTTGAAAAAACTTAGATAGGAGTGTCGCTAGTAACAGTTCCAAGATACTCATCTACCAGATGCAGGCGCAGTAGATTGATAGTGTCAAATACTAAAACTGATGTTAATTCCACTGTTGTCACTAATGATAGTCATGTTTATACTAACGATAATCACCTTGTATCCGGTTTGGCCGCTGAGGCTTTATTTATAAAGCGGGACTACGGCCTATTTCGTCTATAGTCATGTTTATATTTTGGCTAACAAGACAACTGATTAACTGAAAATAAATGTTGTGGACCGAATTGATTATGACTTTTCCCGAATTGATTATGACTTTTCCGTTCCTTTCCTTTCTGCTCATGTATCATCTTTGTGATTACTTACAATAATTAGAATGTAGTAATCATATTATTTTGTGTTGTCTTCAATTTTGTGCTTGGCACATCAGAGACATACAGTAGTACTGACCACTTATTTTACCTTTTGTTTTTGTAGCTTGCCTCTGGTGAGGTTTTTGGACAGGACCAACCGATAGCACTTAAGTTATTGGGCTCGGAAAGATCATTACAAGCACTAGAAGGTAGCTTCACTAACTTATTTTCCTTGACATTTGAGAAGAAACACAATCCGTCTTAACTTGTGAATTACTGAGGCAGCACATATATCTCCCTTCTTAATGCTTCCTTGTAATTACAACTGCAGGTGTAGCTATGGAACTGGAGGATTCACTCTATCCATTGTTGAGAGAAGTCAGCATTGGAATAGATCCGTATGTGATCTTCGAAGATGCAGATTGGGCTCTTCTAATCGGCGCTAAACCCAGAGGACCTGGAGTAGAGCGAGCTGCGTTACTAGATATCAATGGTCAAATCTTTGCTGAACAGGTTTCCTTTTGAATTATTTTCCTCATGCTTTGACCTTTAACTATGAGATTCCTTACATACAAAAGATGCACTGTTCTTTTGCGCATTTGAGGAGAAAATCGCTATGTGAGTCCTTAGCATGAAACCTGTTAAGAATCTTGAACAGCAACCTAATATTAACACATGTGAGTACGCAAATGATCATGGAATAGTTCTATTGTCATTTGCTGAAATTTTGAATTGTCTCAGGGGAAAGCACTTAACGCTGTGGCATCTCGGAATGTGAAAGTCATAGTTGTTGGAAACCCCTGTAACACTAAGTATGGACAGGTTTTGTGGTTGCTTAGTGTATTACTGATTTATGCTATTATAATGTCTGACTTGGGATATGTTGCGTGTAGTGCTTTGATTTGCTTGAAAAATGCTCCCAACCTACCAGCCAAAAACTTTCATGCATTGACAAGGTTGGATGAAAATAGAGCCAAGTGCCAGGTATTTGATGTTGAATCCTAATTATTTTGATGAATTTATGTTATTTCATTTCCAACAAAGTGACAAGACTATAATATTTCATTCACAAATTTTTTGGCAGCTAGCGTTAAAAGCTGGTGTGTTTTATGACAAAGTATCAAATATGACTATTTGGGGGAACCATTCAACAACTCAGGTAAAGATATGACAACAAATAGCAGAACTAATCCTTATGGCATAGTACTGATTTCCACCTAAGTAGGTTCCTGATTTCTTGAATGCCAAAATTGATGGGAGGCCCGTAAAAGAAGTCATCGATGATACAAAGTGGTTAGAAGAAGATTTCACTATAACTGTTCAAAAGGTACACACTGTTTAACGTCTATGTGCAATTTATCCATCTTGGAAGAATAAAAACATTGATGTGCATTCATTCCTACACTTATGCAGCGTGGGGGCGTGCTTATCCAAAAATGGGGCAGATCTTCAGCTGCATCAACCGCTGTTTCCATCGTTGACGCTATGAGGTCCCTTGTAACTCCTACCCCGGAAGGAGATTGGTTCTCTACAGGGGTAAGATATTTTGTACTTTTGGATGGTTATTTGTTTCTTTTGTTCTGACCTGCCTCTGAAGCCAAGCCAATGTCAAACCTAGGTTTATACTGCCGGAAATCCTTATGGCATAGAAGAGGACATTGTATTCAGCATGCCATGCAGATCGAAGGTACAGTTTCATTCTGCCCTCGCTTTTCTTGCTAGTAGACTGTGTTGTAACCAGGAGTACCACATTATTCATACAGGGTGATGGCGACTATGAACTAGTTAAAGATGTGATAATGGACGATTTTCTTTGGGGCCGAATCAAAAAGGTACTACGAGTTGTAATATAATAGTCCCTCCATTCCAAATTAAGTGTCGCATTGTACTAGCATTTAATTTGGAACGGAGGGAGTACGACGATAGATAGAGCGCAGGCAATATAATGAATTGATATGATGTTGTAATAATTTTCAGAGCGAAGCTGAACTGATCGCTGAGAAAAGATGTGTTGCCCATCTTACAGGGGAGGTAAGGGAGCATAAAAAAAATACTTCTCTTGGCAATGCTGCAAAAATATACAGCAGTAATTATTAATGCCGCTTCTGTTGTTAATGCAGGGTAATGCGTTCTGTGATCTTCCTGGAGATACAATGCTTCCTGGAGAGATGTAGTGCGATCACTCGTAGCAATCTGCCAATCTCCACCTCGTCTATGTTATTACTAGAGGGTCACAACGTTTCCAATAGGAACAATGGTAGTTGAGAGAAAGTGACTGCTTTGCAGGCCGCAGCAGCTATTTATCGTCTGTATATTTAATAAAGACACGGAATTTGTTCTACATTATTAATAGTAAATAAAGCAAGATGGAATGCTAAATGCTTCTCAAGCTTTATTCATCAAGCACTGTCATCTACTCCATGGAAATATAAATTATTACCCTTTTAAAACGGGAGAAATAACAATAGAGCATCAGCACCCTGATTGGCAGCGTGCTGAGAGCATCTCCCGTCGCGGCGCCCAAACGCCTTCCGGAAAAGCCGTTTGGGCGCCGTCCGGACTAGTCGCTGGGTTTGGGCGCCGTCGCTCCCCACTCGCGGCGCTCAAACCGGCCTCCCAGATTGGAATTTTTATCTAAGTTCAAATATTTTGACAAGTAAAAATCGAACATACATAAATGTTTTACAATTCAAACACATAAATTAGAGTTTCACATTAGGTAAAAATAAAATTACAGCTCAAACATCTTGCTCTTCCGGGTTTGCCGGTGCCATGCCCCGTTGTGTCCACAAATGCTACACTAGATCACTTTGGAGTGCATGATGAGTATTTTCATCACGAATCTCCATATGCATTGAGAGATAATCAGCGAAATCTGCCGACACGTTGTGATCAACCTGTGCATGAGGACCCTCAAAGTCACATGGCATATGATCATGCACCGGATTATCACGCTCACTCTCGATGATCATGTTGTGCAGGATCACACAACAATTCGTCACCTCCCACATCTGTTCGTTCGACCATGTCAGAGCAGCGTACCGAACAATAGCGAACCTTTGCTGCAGCACTCCAAATGCCCGCTCGACATCCTTCCTAGCGCTCTCTTGTTCACCGGCAAAATGATAAGCTTTGGATATGCGAGGGTTTGGGATGCTCTTCACAAACGTTGCCCACCTTGGATAGATGCCATCGGCTAGGTAGTACCCTTTGTTGTATTGGTGGACATTGATCTCATAGTTGACAGGTGGAGCATGGCCATCAACAAGCTTCGCGAACACAGGAGAGCGCTGCAACACATTGATGTCATTGTGTGATCCTGCCATGCCAAAGAATGCGTGCCAAATCCATAGTTCATGATCGGCCACAGTTTCAAGTACCACACTGCAATACCCTTTGCGGCCTCCTTTGTACAATCCTTGCCAACCAAATGGACAGTTCTTCCATCTCCAATGCATGCAGTCTATGCTTCCAAGCATTACAGGAAAGCCTCTTGATGCATTCTTCTCCATTATCCGAGTTGTTTCTTCTTCATTTGGTCCTCTCAAATAGTGTGGGCCAAACACAACAACCATCGCCCTGCAGAACTTGTACATCGACTTGAGCACCGTGGACTCTGACATGCGTAGATAGTCATCTACAGCATCTGCAGGTGCTCCATATGCAAGCATTCTCATGGCAGCAGTGCATTTCTGGATGGATGAGAAACCAATCATTCCCACGGCGTCTTTCTTCAACTTGAACAGGGTGTACGATCTCGTTGAACAATCCACGGTTCATCCGAAAGCGTCGACGAAAATCCTTAGCGGTGGCGACCGGATTATCGGCAAAGTAATCGGAGACTAGCATGCAATAGCCTTCCATTCGCTGCCTCGGCTTGGTCTTCTTCCTCCCAAACGATAAGCCTCCTCGTTTTGGTGCGGCATTGGCGGCCTCGTCGGCTTGAAGTTGTAGAAGACATGCGAAGACCGCTATGTTCTCATCTGCCTCCTCGGCGATGGCGGCTTCTTCTTCCAACAGCATCGCAGCCGTCAAGTCGTCGCCGCTATCCATCTGCAATGCAAAGGGGATCGATCAATGGCCCGATCGCCGGCGTAGAATCAATTCTTTCGAAAACCAGGCGTACCAGTGATTCCGCCGAACACCTTGCAGGCAGGGCGGGTCGCGGGTGCCGGAGACGTCGATAGCCGACGTGCCTCCAGCTGAAGGTGTGGCAAAGGGAAGGGGGGAGGCGCCGAGGAGAGGTAGCAAAAGGCGGCGCCGACGTCCAACGGGTGCTCGAGCGAAGATGGAGCCGACGACGACAGATCGTGGCGAGGAGGAAAGCCAGTATGATTTGGTCAGGCGCGAAAACGACGAGTGATATAGTTTCTGTCTCACTGGCAGGCGTGGCCCGCGCGTCAGAGGGGTAGGTGGCGTCTTGTGCCGTTATGTCTAGGGCCGCCCGAGCCCTACCCAAAATGAGGGCGTGGGCTGAACATGCCGAACCAAAAACTGAGCCACGCCAGACACAATTCGAGTTTGGGCGCCGAGCATGGGGGCAAAAATCTGTCCGGCACGCCCCAAACACGTTTAGGTGGCCGTTTGGACGCCCCGACTAGAGATGCTCTGATTGGATTCAATCGGACATTTTGATTTATATTTACAGTGTTCTATGCTAAACCTGCCCACTAAAACCATCAACATAGCAGCACCATTCACTGATTATTAAGCAATTTTCGAGCTGCAAAACGGCACTGCTAATGAGGTTAAATTTAACAGCCACATACGGAGGTCATGTCATGCACTTCAATACATTTAGGCTAGCAGGAGAGGTCCACAGTTCTCGCCTCAATACACATACGATTAACTAACGTCATAATCTTTATACCCAGTACCAGGCAAGCCAGCCAGGCTACTTGCCACAGATGCACAGCCCCACCTCGTAGCTCACAAGGAGCATTATTGCTGACAAGAAAAACAGGCAGAAGCCACCACGCAGCACCGTGGTCACCGTGTTGCAGCCACCATAATGTATGCGGTTATCAGGCTGGAAACCTGTGGAGACGACGGTCAAGCTTTCTATGCTGATTACGTTGGCTGGGAACTCTGCTGCAAAAGCAGGGGGGGCGGAGATTGAATCCAGCATGTTTGCAAAACGCTTTCCGATAGAACCATTCTTAGCCTGAGAATCTGTGTAAACGAGACCAAAACATATCAATAATGTTGATTTACAGGTACGAAGTCCAAGTAAACAAGCAGGAAAACTGAACACAAGCAGTTGGTAACATTGCCCTGATTAAGCGGAACTAAGCTTGGTTTTCTTCATAAGAACACAAAATGATCGACTTCGATCTCGGTTTATCAGGGCAAGTAAATACGACTGAGAACATTACATCCAAGTAACAAAGATATATGTATTGTGCATGAGGAACCAACTACAAATGAATACTAAACAGCAAAACATAGTAATGATATAGCTGACCTACTGTATTTTTCCATAGTAAAATTACCTGGTAAAACAGCACGCTTTAACTGACTACCAGCTTCAGGTAACCTAGCGGATGATGGGGCACCAACTACAAAATTAGGTTCTAAAACCTTTTGAGTTGGACTATATGTATAGGTGGTATTGTTGACCTGTAAAAGTAGAAAAATGTAGGCGATCACCAATTAGCACACCAAAGATCTGCACAAAGTGCGGCGAGCTCATCTTTTATATGTAACTGATAGCATACCTCTTGAGTAAGAACTGGCCCATTAAAAACATGGGAACTGTTCCCAGCTGACTGCTGTACAGAGCACATCATATCATTCAATAAGTTATCATCCACTGCATCATAGAATGGCGAAACATCATCCACCATGTCAATGCCAGATACATTGGTTGCTGGGGAGCCGAGAAATCTATTCGGCTGCCTAAACCCATCATTGAACATTGTGGAGTCAAAGGGTGCATCGAAGAACGTCAGAGAATCATCTTCTGGCTTAAATGAATTTGTAATAGAAGATTGAGGGTGATCAGTGATGGTTGAGCCAAAAGGAGAGGAGTCATCTTGTAGTGTCTGCAACAACTGCGCCAACTCATCTGGCTGGAAAGGCTGATCACCCATGATTGGAAGAACCTCCTTACTGGCCCCATTTACAGCCTCCGAGGAGTAAGGTGGCCAGGCATCAGAAGGCCAGATGGTGGAACCATTAACTAAAGGATACTCCAAATCCTTCAATTCCAGGAATTCATCACTGGGGCTAGAATTATTAAAAAAATCTCCACCACTGGAATTAGCAAAAATATTTTCGTTAACCATTAGGCTGTGTTGTTCGCCAGGATGAACATACTGAAGAAAATTAGAACCAATATTTGGATCATTCAAAATGTCCCCTGAATTTGCTTCCACATCTTCAGAATGGTTACTATTGTTTGAAGTGTTAGACACTGGGAAAGCAACACTACCATTCTCATTTTGACCAGCCAAGTCCTGAAAAGGGCAAAAATGGCATGTTAGAACAATGGACATACTGGTGGGGTTTAATTAGGTCAAGAATGAACAGAGCAAAATCACCCATAAAGCATAATTGCACACGAACAAAGTAAAATATAGTCCTCTATGGACAGTGTGCTCCTATTTAGACAGAACCAATCTTTCTTGTCAAACACTATCATGTTCAACGAAATTATAGCTAAGAACATATATATTTTTATTATCTCAGACACCCAAGCCTTGTGAAGTTCATGTGATACAGTTAAAAGAAAGAGACAACACAAAAATTCCAACCTTTTAATGCTCATACAGCATTCTTGCCAGACAGCATGGCATAGAAATTCATTCATGCAAGTTACAACAAGCTAAACACCAATACTAACGGAAGTGGGGCATCCCTATGAAAAACATACACGACAAAGGTGACACAGAAGCCATGCTCGGTACTATATTTAAACCCTTTATTATCGGCAAACATACAAACAATAGATTTGAGAGAGACCATGTCCATCAACTAACATCTACAGAGTGATGGGGGAAATAAGCATATCCATAGTTTTTATTTACAAACCACTTTTTGTTTTAACTTGGGATATAAAAGACAGAACATATTATGTGATAACAATTATATATAGAATACTTGCTGGCAAGTTTGTGCCTTTTTCCTAACTCTGTCTACGAAAAAGCATCATCATCTCCCTCTGACCATAGCTAATACAAAAGCACACAGCAAAAGTTCCAATACTAATGGCAAGTAAGCTATTATTTGCTAACATTCTGACTGGTATACAATAGATAGTTACAAGCATGGTCCGTGCAATGGAAAAAAAAAGTAGGGCTTCAATAGGTCCACACAAAAGATAAAACGTTGATAAACGTGCTAGATAATATTCACCAAATAAGGTGGTTGTTGTTTATCAAGCAGCATATAACCAGATACCGTGCCATGATGCTGAACATATTTTGTTCCCAATAAGGGTTTGTTCGATTTGGTAGGTTTGAAGGGGATTGACAGGGATTGAGGTGGATTAAATCCCTTGCCAGTCAAAATCACTCCCAAATCCCCTCCACTCTACTACAATCCACTTGGGGAGGAGATTAACCGAACAAGCACTAAGGTATATAAATATATGGAATCGGCAGTATGTACAAACTGAAGGACATAGGTTGCAGTTATATATGGTGCTTCCATGTTTTGGGTTTTCATGTGTGTGTTTTTAAGACTGAATGGTAGCATTTTTTTAACAAAGAGGTTGTCACTCTATCACAAAGGCTTCTTGCTATAAATAATAATGTGTCCCAGACAGCTACATGCTCGAGCACCTGTGTAGCATTTATATGGAAGATTTATCAGAATGTTGTACATGTGGGAACTCTAAGAAAGAAAAAGGCGTACAATGAGTGCTGAATTTTCATATGCTAATAATTTAACTAAGAACAAGGACATACAAGGACAAGTGTGAGAAAAAAAACATAATGGACAAGTGCTAATAATTGAGTTCCAACTCAAATTGATCTAATCATAGCTCAAACTGTAAGCGTCGCAGCTCAAATTGATTTCAATCTATCATAGCATTTGGTACTCAACTAGACATACTTCTACTAAAAAAAGACGCAAGTAGAAAATCATGCAAGTTGAGTTATACCTGAATGAGATCATTCATCTGAAGATATCCTCTCTCCATAGCACCAGGAGCCGTCCCGTGCACAACAACAGCGTCTCTCTCCACTGGCAGCAGACCAACATCGTCATCCTCATCCGCCTCCCACTCCTCCTCAACAAAGGGCGCTCCATACTGCGCCCCGTTCTGTGGACCAGGGCCAGCTTTCTGGAAGATCCGGCACACTACAAATGAATCCTGCGCATCATGGTTTAGAAATCAGCATTGGTATGTTGCATTCAAGCATTATTATTAGCCAGTAAAACATAACATTGGCTCCACAAAAAATATGTGAACAAGCAAAATCACATTAGACCTCTCAGAACAAATCTCTGGCACGGCAATAATCCTCAATGGAATCAGGTTTGCGAATAAATAAATAAATCGATGTCCATCAGTTGGTTGGGAAGGGAGTCGGGACAAAACCTGCGGGTCCCGGCGGCCCCATCGCCCTCTAGGCGATACTCGTGCATAACCCAGTTGGTGCGCTCGCCCTTGGCGCGCGTCCGGCGTGGAAGACTAGCGTCTTCTTCATCCCTACGATCCTGGGTCCATGGCGCACCTCCCTGTCCTTTCCGGTGGTCTTCCAGTATCCCCCCGCGTGGCGCGGTTGGTGCGCGCGCGGTTGGCGTGCTTGCGGTCGAGGCGGCTGAAGAAATACCACTGGGAGTCGCGGCTGCGGAGGCGCGACCTGGCGGGGAGGTCCCAGGGCTCGAGCTTGTAGAGGTCGACCTCGGCGATGGCGTCGACCTTGAGCGGGCGGCCGAGCACCTTGCGCTTGAGGTAGTAGGAGACGAGCTCCTCATCGGTGGGGTGGAAGCGGAAGCCGGGGGCGAGGGAGGTGGGGTCGTCCGGCGCGGGCGGGGGCGCCACCGCCAGGGCGGAGGAGGAGGACGGCGAGGGGTGGGTCATGTACCCGGGGTGGTGGTGGCTAGGGTTCCAGGAGAGGAGATTGGATTGGGAGGGGGACTGGACTGGATTGGGGAAAGTTTTGGAGGCCGTCTCCGGGAAGACGGGGATGGCTTGGGCTATAAGAAAGGACAGGGGCTTTTTCGGAACTTCCCAAACTCCCACAAATAAAAATCTGATTAGAATACTCTGCTTTGGCCATTTTCCATCCCAGACCTTCTGTTTCTGTAGAATTGCTGTGTCTCGGCCAATCACAAGCTTGTGAAGTGCTATTTACCGAATGGTCCCCATACATTCCAGCGAGCTGTATTTTCCTTTCTCCAAAAGTTTGCACCTAGTATTGTACAAGTACAACCTTTAATCACAACCCCAGTTTGGTCGGTCAAGCCTGTATTTTTCCTCGGCCCCACACGAGAGGAAAAGGCGATCTAACTCTCCTTCCGCCGCCCGATTCCGACGGCTCCCATCCGCTGACGACTTTTTGTTCGTCGTTGCTGAGGGGTTGCCGGATCCAGCGTGTGCGGACCACTGTATCTTAGGGTAGGTACTTCGTAGATTAGGTTTTTGGCCGCTCGACGTGTTGGTTCCGACGACAACAGTGATGAATAAAAATGTTCCAGATCCTCCTCTAATGCGGTGTTATACTCTATGGCCGGCGAGAGATCTCGGCGGTAGTCTGTTTAATCGGGGATGGCGTGGCGGTGGCGACATCCTTGCAGTGGACTTGTGTCCTCGGGTTCCGTCGTTGCGTCTATGTTCACTCCAGCGTCGGAGCGGAGCTCGGGAGGTTGTACAGAAGTATGTGCAGACGGTAGTCTACGTTGGTGACAGTTGGAAGATGGTGAATCTTGTGTTGAGTTCGTGGTTGGAAGCTGGCGGATCTGGTTTCCTCCTCCTCCGTCGTCGCGCGCGGAGTGTAGATCTTGAGTTTGATGGCGTGTCCGGGTGATGTCCTGGTCTGATTCTTTTAACGGCAATGATTTGCTTTTGGCAAGCTACTTTGGAGATTCGTAAAGGTACATATCAGCGATGGAGCCACGTCTAGCTCGGGTGAAGAGCTGCTCTGTCCACTTTATCTTGGGTGGCTGCTACGGTGGTGCCGTAGACGAGGGACGAGCGTTGCTATCTTACCTAGGGTTTTGTTCGGTATGGATTGTATTTTTCTTTCCTGTTTGAGGGTTATTTTTGTAAAAGTTAGGATTGTCCAACCTTATCAGTTCTGTCATGTCGGTAGTTATGTGGCTTGTAATTTGATATTTATTTTATATAAATGAGACACGTGTTACATGAAGAAAAAGAGCACTGCCTATTGCTGCTCGTGAGGCTTGCAAAGTGTGCTACCGAAATCGACTCCAGATTGCATCGGTCTTGTTGCACATGTCATAGGAAATGGACTCGTTTGCGAAACTAGAGTTATCCAGGGTGCACTCTAGCAAAACGTCCATTTCACATCTGACGCAACAAAAACAGCGTAATTGTACCGCTAGACCACCGCCACCGCAGCAGGTGCACGAGGATTGGGACGGGAGGAGCGACCGAGTCCACCAGGAAATTTCCCATGAGCAGCTTGGGAGAGCTCGACCGAGCTGGCTCCCTTGACCGTTGACTTTCCCCGGCAGTGTACGAGTTGTCCTACCTCTCCTCAGCCCCGCCTCTGTTGAGCTACGTATCATCGATCCAATCACTATTATCCAAAAAGTAGTATATACAGCCTTTGTCCTTTGATACATTCTGTTCCAAGTCCCCTTTTATGTTCGCGTTCACACTTGCTACTCCATTTAGATTCAGTTTGCGCTTGATTTGTTGCAGGAAAATTAGGTACAAACCAAGGAGATGATTCAGAGCTAAGTATACCCTGACGTGTATCCTTGGATCGTGGTGGTTAGCGACTAGCTAAGCTTAGCTGCTTGGAATCTACGGAGTACGTCTAAGACCGATGGATTGGTTTAGTTTAAGCCGAGAGCTGCATGGTGGTCGCAGCAAACAACGTCTTGATTTGCTCCGTCAACGAGCTGCACTTGCTTAGCGTACGGATCAGGCAGACAAATCAACCACAGGCGAATTAAGTAGAACATTGACAGTGGACAGCAGCGCTGATCGATTTTAATTTCAAGGTCAAAAGGCTCCGCGACAAGGGCGTGAGCTCACTGATTAGTTCATCATCCACTTTTTGTTAATCTATTATTTTCCAGGCGGAACGACGTTGATTAATCCAAGAGAGACAGGCAGAGAGCGCTTATTAGCAGCACGTGATGATGTGAACGGAGTTTTTGACAGTGCCATGGATTGAGAGTGAGACCAGAGATGGTTTATGACATGTCAACTACAGTAGCTTGGTCGTGTCACGCCGGCCAATCAGCTGCCGATATATATATACTTCCTCCGTGCATAAATATAAGAAGTTTTACCTATCCAACATGTTGTCTATATGCATACTAATAAAAATATGTCTACATACATCTAGATATATGTGAATGTGGACAAATGCTAAACCATCTTATATTAAAAACGGAGAGAGTAGCTCCCGTGACCACTGTTGCTCCCATTCGATCGCTTGGCCACCACGCAGCCTTTATTTTAACCCGCTCTCTGGGTTGGAGGAATTTGAAAATCGTTGGAATGATTGAGGTTCTATGTATGCTGAATTTCTACAAGATTTCTCAAAGGAAAAATAATTGAAATCCCTCCTGCAAAAGTATATTTGGTTTGATGTACTCAAAAGAGCACACAAATTTGTAGTCGCGAGAGCGGATCAACCAATGAGACTCGAGGCATCGTGTGGGTAACAACCCTTGCCTTACTCTTGTATTATATGATGCACATAGAGCAATTACAATGCATGGAGGACCCGACAAAATTAGAAGATGATCATGATGAAACTATTTGCTATACCAGAAGCCCTAGATCGTTTTAGCTTGTGGACGATGGTATCGTTGATAATGGAGATAACCTTCCAAGGGTTTGAAATCGTGTAGATCTTCGGCAAGTGGGCCCTCTTTGTGCAGTCTCTGGTGGTAAGTGCCTAGGTGGCGCCTTCCATGTATACGAGAGTCCTCATATGACACGTCCAAGACAGGCCCATGCGCATAGTAAGGTTGTTTTGGTCTCCTTGTGCTTCAAGACATTCCCTTTGAACTGAGAAAAATGCAGCGTTTAGGCCAGCGTGGACAACACAATATACAAAGTGGCGACGGTAGGGTTGCAAATATCCTCCAACACCTCGTGGGAGCTTTAAACATGTCCTATTAATTATTTCTCCCATTAGACAAGACGGGTATGTGATACGTGCATTTTATATCATCATTTATACAACTTATATTATCATATTAGAATGTTATTGGCATTGTTATATCATTGTTTTTACATGTTTTAGATGATTTATGGGACTTTCATACAAAGTCCCTATTTTTGGTATTTAATTTCTGGGAGGCAGAAAACCTCCTTTTTCTTGTTTTTAATGTTTCAGGAGCTACATGGACCCAAATAAGAAAAGGAAAATTGCACAGCTGTTTTTCATCGGGAGAACAACAGTGGGAAGAAGATCGAATGGAGGAGAGCCACAAGGCCCAAAAGAGGGGGCCCACACGGCCAGATTCTTTGGCCGCGTGGGGCCCATCATCCGGAGCCTCGGGCACTTCCTCGCTCGGGGCTTTTTAACACGCCTTCGTCTCGCTCGAAAAGTTACGCCCTAATTTTCCCAAGTCCATCCGAGGCCGCGGCGGCGGCGAAACTCCTGATTCCCTCCGAGGGGGTCAGATCCTGCTGCTCCGGAGCTCCGGAGAAGGGGAAATCATCGTCATCTTCATCACCTCTCCTCCTTGGCGTGGGAGGAGGCCTCTACATCATCACCATCACCAAGACCAGCACCATCTCCATCATCATCTCCGTGGTCCACTCCGTTCCCCTCGTAGTTTGAGAGTTGCTATACCCTAGATACTTGTCTTGTGCTACTATTCATGTTTGTGATTGAGTACTTGTCATTATTTGGAGGTGAAGTTATATTTTCAGATTATGTTGTACCACTTATGCCACTGAATATCATTATGTTTGCACGTTGTGAGTAGTTCCCGTATGTTCCTGAGGGCATAGATGAATTGGCAATGATTTATATATGACATGTGTTGGTATTTTGTCTAGTGTTTATCTTTTTATGTGATTCTACGATGGTGTTGTGCGAACGTCGACTGCACAACACTTCACCTATATGGGCTCATAGGAGAACACCGTAGTGTAATGATTTGAGAGAGACTTGGGGGACATGTAAACCTGAGACCGAGTCATGAAGTTGCATTATGAGGGTATTAGTATCGGGGACCTTAGAGTGTAATGCTATGGTGGGACTTTATGTCTTAATAATTCTTGTGCAGTCATTTACTTGGCCACATGATCCATCATAAGGGGTTTAGTTTATTTATTTAGCTTTACCTAACAATGGCTCCGTCCAAAGAAGATTAAAACTTGACAAGATATTCAATGTGTTGTTTAATAAATCTCTATGCCTAGCAGTATCCATGCCGCCCTCGGGAACGTTTTCCACATATAAGTTACACATCACTTGAGCTTGTCCTCTTGCCACATAGAGGATTGGGCTTTCTCACTTTGAGAGCTTTTTACTTGCTATCATTTATATTCAGCATTTTTACTTTCTTGCAACTATACAACCAAAAATCCCAAAAACACTTGCATCTTTCATTGTTTTATTTGTCATTCTTACTAACCAATACCTTCAGCTCCTCGTGGGTTCGACGACCTTTTTCTAATCGAAAGGTACTACAATTGATCTCCTGCACTTGGGAGTCATCAAGATACTTTTCTGGCGCCGTTGCCGGGGAGCGTAGCGCTATTGGTTAGAAGTTTGGTAAGGAAACTTGAAAGCTGAATTTTATTTACTGTTTTATCTCATTGTTACTATGGCATTTATGAATCGTGCCTCGCTGCATCTTGCTTTATATGAAAGTGCTTCTGCCACTACTCCTAAAGTGGTTGAAACTACTGTGTCTGAGGTAGCTAAAGTGGGATTTAAAATTCACATTGGTCATGTTAAAAGAGTTATGAAAAATCCATTTACAGGGGATGGAACTAAGTCTGCACGTGAACACGTGGAGACAATTGAAGACATATGTGGCTTATTTAGGCTTCCTGGTATTTCTGAGGATCAGGTAAAAAGGAAGCTATTATATTTGTCTTTATCTGGTAATGCTCGTATTTGGTTCAGGTCTTTGGATGAAGAAGTCATTATTGAATGGAGTATTTTGAGGAAAGTTTTCTTTCTTAAGTATTTTACTCCTAAAGAAGCTTATGAGAACCGCTGCTATATATTTAATTTCTGGCCACATCTGGGAGAGAGTATTACTCAAACTTAGGGGAGGTTAAAGGAACTACTTCGCAAGAATCCTTGTCATGATCTTACAAGGAAAATTATATTGATAAACTTTTATGTGAGGCTACCGATGAAACAAAAGGAATTTCTGGATAATTCATCTGGTGGAAGTTTTACAAATAATACTGAAGAAGAAGCATGGAATTTATTGGAGACTATCGCTGAGAACACTTGTCATTGGGATCTTGATAAAGGTAATGAGCCCTATTTGGACTATGGATATTCATGTGTAGAGAACTTCTCTACTTCTATTTTGTTTAAGAATCTGAGTGATAATTTTGATCTTGATCCTTATGTTATAATTGAGATAGCTAAAACTTTTGCTGATCATATTGGTGTTCCTAAAAGTGGGTTTGAAGTTTATGTTGAACCTGTTAAACAATCTATTGTTGTTCCTAAAGTTATTAAACAAGTAGAACCAGTGTCATCTGTGACAATTGAGGAGTATGTTGAACCACCTCCATATCCAAACCAAGTTAAGGAGAATTTACTTATTGCTGTTACTAACAAGAGTAACAGAAGATGTTCTCAGCCTTATGAATAGCTGGAAGTCAACAGTCAAATTTCGATTATCAAACAATTAAATGAAGAAGACCCTGTTGATGTTTATTTATGTGAAGATGCTACTAAAGTTATTAAAGGTAATTCGACCAAGGTTGGTAAGCCTGTTATATCATGCTCTATTGGGACTTCAAGTTATCATGGTTTGTGTGATATTGGAGCAAGTATTAGTGTCATTCCATATTCTCTTTATCTTGAAATCAAGCCTGATATTGATCCTATCATTATGGAAGAGACATGTATGACAATTCAACTTGCTAATAAAGATTATATTAATCCACTTGGAATTGTTAGAGATGTTGAAGTATTGGTTGGCAAAATAAAATATCCTGCTGATTTTATTGTGCTTGGCTGTCCTCAAGACTCATTTTGTCCTATCATTTTTGGTAGACCTTTCTTACACACTGTTGGTGCTGAAATTAATTTGCTTAAAGAGAAAGTGTTTATTAAATGTGCTGGAGAAAAACTTGAATTCAACTTTTCTAAATTTGCTGATAAACATTCAGAGAAAGAGCCAATTTCTGAAGATGTAATTGAAACTCTTGCTCATATAGTGATACGTCTCAAACGTATCTATAATTTTTGATGTTCCATGCTTGTTTTATACCAATTGCTACATGTTTTGCATCTACTTTATATCACTTTTATACATTTTTTGGGACTAACCTATTAACAAGATGCCGAAGTGCCAGTTCCTGTTTTCTGCTGTTTTTGTATTCCAGAAAAGCTAGTCTGGAAATATTCTCGGAATTGGACGAAACTACACGGGGGTCCCTATTTTTCCAGAACACACCTGACGGAGCGAAGGAGCAGCAGAGGAGGGCCACCAGGAGGCCACACACACCTAGGGCGCGGGCCCCCCTTCTGCCGCGCCCTAGGGTGGTGTGGGCCCCTCGGGGGTCCGCAGCCGCCGCCCTTTCGCCTACTTATTCCCCCCGACGCGAAAACCCTAAGTACCTGAGCAAATATCCACGAAAAGATCCAGAGACGCCGCCGTCGTCAACCCTAGCTCGGGAGGGTTCAGAACCTCTTCCCGGCACCCTGCCGGAGAGGGGAATCGTCACCGGAGGCTTCTACATCGCCATGCCTGCCTCCGGAGTGATGCGTGAGTAGTTCATCCTTGGACTACGGGTCCATAGCAGTAGCTAGATGGTTGTCTCTCCACTTTGTGCCATCATGTTTAGATCTTGTGAGCTGCCCTACATGATCAAGATCATATTATTGTAATGCTACATGTTGTGTTTGCTGGGATCCGATGAATATTGAATATTATGTCAAGTTGATTATCAATCTATCTTATATGTTATTTAAGATCTTGCATGCTTTCCGTTACTCGTAGATGCTTTGGCCAAGTAGATGCTTGTAACTCCAAGAGAGAGTATTTATGCTAGATAGTGGGTTCATGTCTCCGTTTAACCTGGGACAGTGACAGAAAGTTCTAAGGTTGTGGATGTGCTGTTGCCACTAGGGATAACCTAACGATGCTATGTCCACGGGCATATGTGTTTGTTTACATTACGCACTTTACTTAATGCAATTATCCGTTGCTTGCAACTTAATACCAACGGGGGACTCGGATGACAACCCGGCGGTGGATTATTAGTCATAGATGCTGTTGGATAACGGTCTATGTATTATGTCGTAATGCCCAATTAAATATCATAGTAGTCAACATGTCATGTATATGCATTGTCATGCGCTCACTATTCGTCAATTGCCCAGCTGTAATTTGTTCACCCAACATGTTAGTTATCTTTTATGGAGAGACACCACTAGTGAACTGTGGACCCCGGTCCATTCTTTTACACTGATTAAACAACCACAAACTGCAAACTGTTCCTTTTTCATTCTCTGCAATTTAATACTCATTTTCCACACCATACGTTTAATCCTTTGTTTTCAGCAAGCCAGTGAGATTGACAACCTCACTGTTTCGTTGGGGCAAAGTAGTTTGATTGTGTTGTGTGCAGATTCCACGTCAACAGTCCAGACTCCCTGACAGCTATTTTTCTGGCGCCGTTGACAACCTTCTGAAGAGTTGCTGCTCCTACTGGTTCGATAACCTTGGTTTCTTTCTGAGGGAAAACTTGCTGCTGACTACATCATACCTTCCTCTTGGGGTCTCCCAACGAACGTGTGTTTCACGTCATCAAGCTATTTTTCTGGCGCCGTTGCCGGGGAGACAGCAGTCTTCTGCAAGGGGAGTTTCACGCTTCCAATCTCTTTACTTTGTTTTTGTCTTGCTTAGTTTATTTTATTTTATCTTGTTTGCTTTCAATTATCAAAAACACAAAAAAATTAGTTACTTGCATTTAGTTTATTTTCAGTTTTGTTTTCTGTTAGTTATCATGTCTAGCCCTGTTCCAGTAGTAATGTCACCTGAAGAAGAGATCTTCACTTTCAAGCAAGGGAGTGAGGAGAGTTTTAAAGATGCTTGGTCTAGAATATCTGAGTCCTATGCTAAAACTGAACCTAAAATGACTTTAAGCCTGCTTCTTAGTAGCTTTTATTTTGGTCTTGTTCTTTGCTACAGATATGCTTTAGATGCTGTGGTAGGAGGAGATTTCCTTCGTTATGATGGGGATCAAGCTTTTAATGCTATAAAAAAATTGATTACAATTTCTAGCCCCCAATCACTAAAATTGATTTGGCTTTGACAAGCATAAGTGATAGACTTAACGCTCTTGAAACGAACATATCTGGTCTAAAAGAAGGGTATAATCAGATTCGTGAACATTATGATAATGTGCCAGTAAATTTTGAACCATCGGGATGGATTCCCTCAGTAAAAGTTGTTATAAATGGTGAAACTTTTCATTCTCGCTGTGATATTATGTCTGAATTCTGTTTAATGCCCAAGAATATTTATGATTCCTTAAATCTTTGGGAGCTTTCCAAATGCGAAGATTGTATAACTTTGGGTGATAATACTATTAAATTACCAAGGGGAGTAGCCGAAGGAGTATTTACAAAACTCTTAGGGATAACAATATCTATTGATTATCTTGTCATTGAATGTGCAGGAGTAGGACAAATTACGCTTGGAAGGTCTCTGTTGAAACGCTTTGGAGCAATAATAGATGTGGGCCAAGGCACTATGAATTTCGCCTCTTCACCTATGTGTAACCAAGTATTTCCTAAAGATAAAGGTAAAGGTAAGAGAGCTAAGCGTAAGAATGTTGATGCTTCTTCACTTGGTAATACTTGATGCATGCTTTGTGCCTAGCTAAAAGGCGTTAAAGAAAAGCGCTTATGGGAGGCAACCCATTTTATTTTTCTGCAATTTTTCTTTTATTGAGTCAAGGAGTTTGTTTACTTCTGTAGCAACTCCTTTGTATCTTTATTTTCTCGCATTGTTGTGCCAAGAGTAGCCTCTAATGATAAGATGATGCTTAATTTTGATTGCTGCGCAGAAACAGATTTTTGCTGTTCACTGTACGAAATTCCTAAAATCACCAGATTGTTAATTAAATCTGAAATTTTTGTGCGTAATCTTTATGAATGTCTGAAACTTTCATTAGTTCAGAGTTTCTCGATCTGAGCGTCGTAAGTGCCTCGAAAAAATTCGTCTTTGCGGACTGTTCTGTTTTAGACAGATTATGCCTTTTTATTTTTGCATTCTCTCTTTTACTAGTGTTGAGTGAAATTCTTTTTTGGGTGGAAGAGCTTCACATAACATCAGTGGCTGTAGCTAATGTTTAAAGTAACAAATCATATTGCGTCTTTATAGAACATGTGAATTTTTGATTATGCACTAACCCTCTAATGAGATCTACTTTGAGTTTGGTGTGACGGAAGTTTTCAAGGGTCAAGAGAGAAGGATGATATAATAGGATCAAGAAGAGTGAAGAGCTTAAGCTTGGGGAGGCTCCCATGGATCTCCCCAGCATATTTCAAGAAGACTCAAGCGTCTAAGCTTGGGGATGCCCAAGGCATCCCCTTCTTCATCGTCAAAATTATCAGGTCATCTCTAGTGAAACTATATTTTAATTCTTTCACATCATATGTGCTTTTCTTGGAGCGTCTGTGTGCTTTTTATTTTCAGTATTGCACTTTTATTTTCAATAAAGCTTGACTGGACCCTAGCATTCTTGATTGGGAGAGAGACACGCTCCGCTTTTTCATGAGAATACTCCTATTCTTCACTTATATTTGTTGAGTATTCATATCTAGCGCTGTTCAGCTTTTAGCTCTTGTTTTCATGTATCTCTTGTCAGAGCTATTAGCTTTCTTTTGTAGAAAGTACTCTCTTGCTTCACTTATATTTGTTTGGAGAGTTGATGAAATAAATTGATTGGTGTTTGGTTGGTTCAGAAAATGTTGCATGTGGTAATTGGTATAAGGAAAAACTTGCTTAATCTTGTAGATCACTAAAATGGATAACTTGATGCTTGTCAATTGTTTTGAGTTAACAAGTAGATCATGATTAAATTGTGCATCACATGAGTTAAGCCTATTAGTGAAGAACTACCGTAAAGCTTGTTGAAAATTTGGTTTGCATCGGTGGTACCTCTAAGGTCTAGATATTTTCTAATAACAGGGTTTGGTTAACAAGGAAGACGGTATGAAGTCTTATAACGTTTGCAATATGTTTGTCATATAAAACTTGGTGTACGGGTTGATATTCTTGTTTGCTTACATAACCTTGCTAGCCTAAACTCTGTACTGAGAGGGAATGCTTCTCGTGCATCCAAATCCTTGAGCCAAAATCCATGCCATTTGTGTCCACCATAACTACCTATATGTGGTATTTCCTTGCCACTCCAAGTAAATTTTTCATGTGCTACCTTTAAATTATTCAAAATGTTATTATTCCCTTTTTGTGTCAATGTTTACTAGCTCATGAGGAATTAGTGTGGTTATTCTTTATTCTATTTGTCGAGTGGACTTTTACACCTGGACTAGTGGCATATACATCCGCTTATCCAATAACTTGCAAAAAGAGCTGGCAACGGGGTGCCCAGTCCCAATTAATTACAACTTTAACCAATTAATTCTCTTCACACTTTTGCCCTGATTCATCAGTAAGCAATGACAAACAGTGAAATACCTGAATGTGTGTAAACCAAAGAGAAAGAGGGATGATCTGCCTTGCTGGTAGAAATAACGTCCTTCATGGGAGCCGCTCTTAAAAGTCCGTTCGACAGGTAGAATACTGTTCTCACCCGCTACCATTCGTTGACAATTAACAAACACCTCTCAAAAATAGATACTCCTCCATGGTATGTGATTGATGGAAGGCACCCGAGGATTCGGTTAGCCATGGCTTGTGTTAGCAAGGTTGGGAGGAGTATCAAATATTTTATGCAATCTCTATATGCTTTCAAAAACCTAAAAGCTCTAGCACATGATTTAATCCCTGCTTCCCTCTGCGAAGGGCCTTTCTTTTACTTTTATGTTGAGTCAGTTTTCCTATTCTTTCTGTCTTCCACAAGCAAACACTAGTGTCAACTTTGTTACAACATGCGTTATATGCAATGTATTGGACTTGTTATACTACTTTGTGTTGACAATATCCATGAGATAAATATGTTGAAAGTTGAAGCAAATGCTGAAACTAAATTCTTCCTTTGTGTTGATTAAATACCTTTTTTAGAAACTATTGCTTTATGAGTTAACACTTATGCAAAACTGTTTGATGCTTGTCTCGAAAGTACTATTCATGAAAACGTTTAGCTTGTGTGATTCATTGTTTACTCATTATCTATTTGGTAGCAAATTATAGACCATTGACTTGGATCACTTCATTCATTTACATGTGCCTTGCAATATTATATGATCAAGATTATGATAGTAGCATGTCACCTCAAAAATTATTTTGTTTTTATCGTTTACCTACTCGAGGACGAGTAGGAACTAAGCTTGGGGATGCTGATACGTCTCAAACGTATCTATAATTTTTGATGTTCCATGCTTGTTTTATACCAATTGCTACATGTTTTGCATCTACTTTATATCACTTTTATACATTTTTTGGGACTAACCTATTAACAAGATGCCGAAGTGCCAGTTCCTGTTTTCTGCTGTTTTTGTATTCCAGAAAAGCTAGTCTGGAAATATTCTCGGAATTGGACGAAACTACACGGGGGTCCTATTTTTCCAGAACACACCTGACGGAGCGAAGGAGCAGCAGAGGAGGGCCACCAGGAGGCCACACACACCTAGGGCGCGGGCCCCCCTCTGCCGCGCCCTAGGGTGGTGTGGGCCCCTCGGGGGTCCGCAGCCGCCGCCCTTTCGCCTACTTATTCCCCCCGACGCGAAAACCCTAAGTACCTGAGCAAATATCCACGAAAAGATCCAGAGACGCCGCCGTCGTCAACCCTAGCTCGGGAGGGTTCAGAACCTCTTCCCGGCACCCTGCCGGAGAGGGGAATCGTCACCGGAGGCTTCTACATCGCCATGCCTGCCTCCGGAGTGATGCGTGAGTAGTTCATCCTTGGACTACGGGTCCATAGCAGTAGCTAGATGGTTGTCTCTCCACTTTGTGCCATCATGTTTAGATCTTGTGAGCTGCCCTACATGATCAAGATCATATTATTGTAATGCTACATGTTGTGTTTGCTGGGATCCGATGAATATTGAATATTATGTCAAGTTGATTATCAATCTATCTTATATGTTATTTAAGATCTTGCATGCTTTCCGTTACTCGTAGATGCTTTGGCCAAGTAGATGCTTGTAACTCCAAGAGAGAGTATTTATGCTAGATAGTGGGTTCATGTCTCCGTTTAACCTGGGACAGTGACAGAAAGTTCTAAGGTTGTGGATGTGCTGTTGCCACTAGGGATAACCTAACGATGCTATGTCCACGGGCATATGTGTTTGTTTACATTACGCACTTTACTTAATGCAATTATCCGTTGCTTGCAACTTAATACCAACGGGGGACTCGGATGACAACCCGGCGGTGGATTATTAGTCATAGATGCTGTTGGATAACGGTCTATGTATTATGTCGTAATGCCCAATTAAATATCATAGTAGTCAACATGTCATGTATATGCATTGTCATGCGCTCACTATTCGTCAATTGCCCAGCTGTAATTTGTTCACCCAACATGTTAGTTATCTTTTATGGAGAGACACCACTAGTGAACTGTGGACCCCGGTCCATTCTTTTACACTGATTAAACAACCACAAACTGCAAACTGTTCCTTTTTCATTCTCTGCAATTTAATACTCATTTTCCACACCATACGTTTAATCCTTTGTTTTCAGCAAGCCAGTGAGATTGACAACCTCACTGTTTCGTTGGGGCAAAGTAGTTTGATTGTGTTGTGTGCAGATTCCACGTCAACAGTCCAGACTCCCTGCACAGCTATTTTTCTGGCGCCGTTGACAACCTTCTGAAGAGTTGCTGCTCCTACTGGTTCGATAACCTTGGTTTCTTTCTGAGGGAAAACTTGCTGCTGACTACATCATACCTTCCTCTTGGGGTCTCCCAACGAACGTGTGTTTCACGTCATCATATAGCTGTAGCTTCATCAGACGTGGTAGTACGTTATATGCTTAATCAAGATGAGCCATTTAATGATGAAGAAAAAGATGTCTTAGAACAAATATTATGGCAACAACCCCCACAATTACAATTGCATATCCCACCTGATAATTTAGGAGTGCTACCACCACCTAAAGGGGATCCTAGTTTTGAATTAAAACCTTTGCCTAAAAATCTTAAATATGCATACTTGGATGAGAAGAGCATATATCCTGTCATTATTAGTGCTAACCTTTCAGCTGAAGAAGAAGAAAAATTACTTGATGTGCATAAAGCTCACCGACCAGCCATTGGATACTCTCTTGATGATCTTAAAGGTATAAGCCCAGCTCTATGTATGCATAAAATTAATTTGGAGGAGGATGCAAAACCTGTTGTTGATTATCAACGTCGTCTCCATCCAAAAATGAAAGAAGTGGTAAGAAAAGAGGTAATAAGACTTACTGAAGCTGGTATCATTTAACCCATAGCTGATAGTAAGTGGGTTAGTCCTGTTCATTATGTTCCTAAAAAGGGTGGAATGACTGTTGTTCCAAATGATGAGGATGAACTTGTGGCTC
Organism: Poa pratensis; assembly: GCA_947311845.1. Lineage (NCBI taxonomy): Eukaryota > Viridiplantae > Streptophyta > Magnoliopsida > Poales > Poaceae > Poa > Poa pratensis. The sequence goes on from CAMZMU010000069.1 coordinate 37,526,066, forward strand.
AACGTACTGTTGTTGGCTATAGGATGTGTATTGATTTCAGGAAGTTAAATAAAGCAACTCGTAAAGATCATTACCCATTGCCATTTATTGATCAAATGTTAGAAAGGTTGTCTAAACACTCTCACTTTTGCTATTTAGATGGTTATTCAGGTTTCTCACAAATTCCTGTCCATAATGATGATCAAGAAAAGACCACTTTTACTTGCCCATATGGTACATTTTCTTATAGGAGAATGCCATTCGGTTTGTGCAATGCTCCTGCTACTTTTCAAAAATGCATGAATGCTATATTTGCTGATTATATTGAAAAGATAATGGAAGTTTTTATGGATGATTTTCTGTGAATGGTACTTCCTTCGATAATTTTTTGTTCAACCTTAACAAAGTTTTGTAGCATTGTGAAGACCAACACTTGGTTCTTAATTGGGAGAAGTGTCACTTCATGGTTACTGAAGGCATTGTCCTTGGGCATCGGATTTCTGTAAGAGGAATAGAAGTTGACCCAGCGAAGATAGAAGCTATTGAAAAGCTGCCATATCCAAGGGACATCAAAGGTATAAGAAGTTTTCTTGGGCATGCAGGTTTTTACCCTAGGTTTATTAAAGATTTCTCCAAAATATCAAAACCTCTAACCAATCTTTTGCAAAAAGATGTTCCTTTCTCTTTTAATGATGATTGTATTGAGTCCTCTAATATTTTGAAGAATGCTTTAATAAGTGCTCCTATTATTCAACCTCCTGATTGGAAATTGCCTTTTGAAATTATGTGTGATGCTAGTGATTATGCAGTTGGGGCTGTTTTGGGCCAACGTGTTGATAAGAAACTGAATGTTATTTATTATGCTAGTAGAACACTTGATGCTGCTCAAAGAAATTATGCTACAACTGAAAAAGAATTTTTAGCAATGCTATTTGCTTGTGACAAATTTAGACCTTATATTACTGATTCCAAAGTCACAATACATACTGATCATTCTGCTATTAAATATTTAATGAATAAGAAAGATGCTAAGCCTAGACTAATAAGATGGGTACTTTTATTGCAAGAATTTGATTTACAGATTGTTGATAGGAAAGGGGAAGACAATCAAGTAGCTGATCATCTTTCTAGAATGGAAAATATACCTGATGATCCTATTCCTATTAATGATAGTTTTGTTAATGAACAACTTGCAAATATTAATGTTTCTAGTGCTAAAGTTGCATCTCCATGGTTTGCCAACTATGCAAATTTTATTGTTGGTAAAGTTTTACCACCACACTTCACTTTTCAACAAAGAAAGAAATTCTTTTATGATCTTAGACATTATTTTTGGGATGATCCTTTCCTTTATAAGAAAATTGTGGATGGTATTATTAGACGTTGTGTACCTGAGCATGAACAACAGGCTATTATAAGAAATTGTCATGACAGTCCCTATGGAGGGCATCATGCAGGAGATCGTACAGGTGCAAAGGTATTACAATCTAGTTTTTATTGGCCTACTTTATTTAAGGATTGTGCTGAATATGTTAAATCTTGTGATAAATGTCAAAGAGTAGGAAATATTGGTAGGAGAAATGAAATGCCTATGAATTATTCTTTACCACTTGAGCCATTTGATGTGTGGGGTTTTGACTTTATGGGACCTTTCCCAGCATCAAAGACAAAGCATACTCATATTTTGGTTGCAGTGGATTATGTTACAAAGTGGGTGGAAGCAATTCCAACCAAAAGTGCAGATCATGCCACAGCAATGACGATGCTTCACGACATCATTTTCCCCAGGTTTGGTGTTCCTAGGTTTTTAATTACTGATGGTGGTTCTCATTTCTTACATGGTATTCTTAGGAAAACATTGGCAAAATATAATGTTAACCATAGAGTTGCATCTCCTTATCATCCCCAAACAAGTGAACAAGTTGAATTAAGTAATAGGGAAATTAAACTCATTTTTGAGAAGACAGTGAATAAGTCTAGGTCTGATTGGCCACTTAAAATTAATGATGCATTGTGGGCTTATAGAATTGATTTTAAAAATCCTATGGGAATGTCTCCTTATAAAATGGTTTATGGAAAAGCTTGTCATTTACCTGTGGAATTAGAACATAAAGCTAGATGGGCTATTAAACAATTGAACTTTGATTTTAAAACCGCGGGAGAGAAGAGAATTCTTGATTTAAACCTACTAGATGAATGGAGAAATGAAGCTTATGAAAGTGCCAGAATGTTTAAAGAGAAAGTTAAGATTTGGCATGACAAGAAAATTAAGAGAAAAGAATTCAAAGTAGGTGATCAAGTTTTATTATACAACTCTCGTTTCAAGTTTTCTGCAGGGAAGTTGGCAGGGACCATTAGTGATACAGGAGGTGTACCGTTCAGGAGCTATCCGTCTTCACGGTGATATGAAAGGTAAACCTCATATAGTCAATGGACAACGCCTTAAACATTATATTGTAGGAAGGAGCTTCATCGGAAAGGTGAGGAGTTGAATTTAAAGACACCGGAGGAGGTAATTGCGAAGAATTTTGCAGTTTTAGAAACCCAAAATCAATAATAGGTAACTTTTGTGTTGGAAAGTTTCTCGGAATTACGTATATTTTTACGGGAGTCATTTTTTTATGGAAATTAACATGTGGGACAAGAAACCTGGAAGGAACGGAGCCCCGAGGAAGGAAAGAGGGGGGTCCCACGCGGCCAGATTCTTTGGCCGCGTGGGCCCACTCCTTTCACCCCTCGGAGTCCCGTTTCGTCTCGTTTTCGTCTCCGACGCTTCGTCTTGACCTAAAAACCGTCAATATATACCACTTTTCGTTGATCTAATCTCGCACCGAGCGTTCTCGAGCGATCTTTGCCTTTGCTGTTTTTGCCTGTTGATGCATGTAAAATGCATACATGAACTTTGCATTATTTTTACTTATATTCTAGTCATATTTGCATCATATAAGGGTTATATCACTGTTTTATAATGATTTTGGGAATATTGGATATGTTTCCTATTTTTTATGGAATTAACCTTGCGCAGGCAGAAAACCCTATTTCTATATTTTAATGTTTCAGGGACCCAAACGACATCCAAATCACCTGCAAATTTACGAGCGTCAATATTTGGAAGGAAGAAGACTTGGGGCGAAGGAAGCGAACAAGCGGAGCCCCGAGGGCCAAAAGAGGAGGGCCCACGTGGCCCCTGTACTTGGCCGCGTGGGACCCCTCAACTTGGGCCTCGACGCTCCGTTGTCATCGATCTTTCCTCCACCGACTCCGTTTTGACCTAAAAACGCCTATAAAAATAGTCCCCCCGACGTTCTCTGGAAGGAGCGCCGCAGAAACACAGAAACAAAGACCTGGAGCTGCAGATTGGAGGGGGAAAACTCCGGCGGGGCGCTGCCGGCGTGGTCTCCATCTTCTCCAACGACTTCTCCACCGTCTCCATGATGAAGAGGGAGTAGTCCACCTCTGGACTATGGGTTTGTGGAAGTAACTTATGTATCTCTCTCTCTCGAGCTTCACTAATTAGTACCGTATGAGCTACTGAACATGATTACGGTCATCTATGTAATACCTTTGTGGTGGATCTTTTTATGAGTTAATATATGTTTGAGATTGCAATGGTTTTGTTTCAGTTATGAAAGTAGATGCATATTATGTACCCCGTTCTTATTTACTTGTCATGATCAAGCATGTTTATGAGAGCTTGTGAGGGGGAACGTGTGCATTAGTTGGAGTAACGGGGGTGGCTAGTGCAGTGAACGTGAGAGAAAGTTCTGTGATCCACTTGGGTGTTTTACCTTGCTTTGTTGCCTCACTAGGGATAAAAAGAAATACCATCCTACCGGAGATGTGGGTGTGACCATTGCCACTACTCCATGACTAGATCTAGCATGTTCTTATTTTAACGTCATGTCATGATACTTATTGCTATACTCTGAGTTATCTTAATTACCGAGGTGTTATGATTTAGTTCGCATCTTGGTGGAGTATAAGAGAGACTAATAACCAAAAGGTCTCTATGTTAGGACGTGATGCCCATATAATTATAACTTGTCATTAAACTGTTGTGTTGCAATCTCATATGTCAACTCTAGTGTTCCATTGTCCACCACTTTATTAAAGAGAGAGTGCATTTGTGAAACCATGAACCCCGGTCCATTTTTAATTATAAGAAACACCTTTCCAACCACTTTTACCACTTTACCATTTTCCGCCATTATTAAATCCGAAAATACAAAAACACTTTTACATCTTGCATTCATTATAAAAAACCCAAAAATATCATTTATCATTGCTACCACCATCCTTGCATATTTATTTAACACCATTGCATGTTTATTTCTTGTTTGCATTGCATATTATCTTGATATCATTCTCACACCTTGTGCTTGACAACCACTAGGTGAGGTTGAGGACCAAAACATTTACTTTGTTTTGTAGGTAACCAAAAGAAGGATAGGAAGATAAATCTTCACTACCGATTCCCCGAGAGTTCGATATTAAACCCTCGAGTCACCCTCGTGGGGAAAACACGTCTTCCACTTACTACACAATCTGCACTTGGAGTATCAACCTAACCCATTTACTTTTCACGCAAGTAACCACGCGAAGGGCTAGCAAGTGTTTTCTGGCACCGTTGTGGGTAACTACGTGAAGGGCCATCAAGACTGTTTTCTGGCGCCGTTGCCGGGGAGCGAAGAAGCAACACCGCCTCAAGATTCCCTCGTCAACTACGCGCCGTCATAAGTAGCATTATTGCGTATCAAGATTGTTTTCTGGCGCCGTTGCCGGGGAATCATTGCTGAAAGGTTTATCCAAGGATATCTCACCAAGTCAACTTCATCACCAACTTGTGCTAACACCTAAGACTGGGGAGGTTGCACCTACGTGAGCATCATCTTATCCATCTTTACCTTCAAAGCAATTTATCTTGTTTTGTCATTGTCTTGCATTTGTTATTTCGGTTTGCATGTTTATTTCAGTTTTGCATAAAAAATTAAAAAAACACATAAAAACTTGCTACAATGGGAGAAAGAACTAAGTTGTGTGATTACACAAAGACTCCAAATGATCAATTTATTGCTAGGCCTATTGCCACACCTAAGATAAATGCTGAGAGTTATGAAGTAAGTCCTAGTTTGTTGAACCTGATAACTAGGGAACAATTTGGCGGTAGTGCTATGGACGATGCCTCTATGCATCTTCATGATTTTGTTGAAATATGTGACATGCAGAAATTTAAAAATGTGGAAAGTGATATTCTAAAACTGAAGTTATTTCCTTTCTCACTTAGAGGAAAAGCTAAAGAGTAGTTGCATTCATTACCAATTGATAGCATTAAAACTTGGGATGATTTAAAAGAAGCTTTCATTAAGAAATTGTAACATCCCAAGTTTTTCAAAAGTTTGAAAAATCAGAAAAATTTAAAACTTTTGAAAACTATTATATATTTTGCTTTAAAAAGAAAATTCATGCATGCATTCATCATCATATAGCATTGTTTGCATTTGGTTATTTCAAAAGTGAGAATAATAATTTCCACTTGAAAACATATTTAAGAAAATATACTAGTAGAGCATTTATGCCCCAAGTTTTTCTTTTGACTTTTATGAATGTATTGTTCTGATAGTGTTGCTTGTGAAATTGTTTGAATCTGTTGCAATATAAATATTTGCAAATGTTTATCTTCTGGTATTTAAAGCCACCTTTGATTTGTTATAAAACCTATTTTACTTTTGACATCATGTGTCATATTGTTTATTTATTAAAAACCTAGTTTGGAAATCAAAATGATTTCTAATAGAGAAGTGTGTTTGGTGTGAATAGTATGTTTGTATTGAGAATTATTCTATTACTTACCTATTCTCTATTTTCAAGTTTTATAGTTTTGTTTTGAAAGAAAATATTTATTTGGATTCTAAAATGAGTTTTGAATTCATTTTGATTTGTCAATTTTTTTAACTATTTAAGTGTTATGCAAAATTATTTATTGAGAGATATGAATCATATTACTCATATTTTGCTCTGGTTTAAATTATATTTCAAAAGGAATTTATGAAAACCATTTTTTTTAAATGGCATTATTATGTCCAAAATGCTTTTAAACACATTAAAAAAATTTAGTTTGCAAAATGTTCTGGAAAATGTGTTTTGAAAGTTCCCAAACAAAAAATTGATTTTACAAAAATTTAGAAACTGGTTTGAGTCCATTCGGATATTTATTTTAAAAGTTATTAAAGTTTCCTTTTTGAAAAGAAAATTCTTTGAACAAAAAATAGGACGCCGCTAACTGCCGCACACCGCAGCGCGCAACGGCCCAGCACCAGCCCAAGCCCACCCGCGTCCCTCTCCTCTCACTGATGAGCCTCTGGTTTAAATTATATTTCAAAAGGAATTTATGAAAACCATTTTTTTTAAATGGCATTATTATGTCCAAAATGCTTTTAAACACATTAAAAAAATTAAGTTTGCAAAATGTTCTGGAAAATGTGTTTTGAAAGTTCCCAAACAAAAAATTGATTTTACAAAAATTTAGAAACTGGTTTGAGTCCATTCGGACATTTATTTTAAAAGTTATTAAAGTTTCCTTTTTGAAGAGAAATTCTTTGAACAAAAAAATAGGACGCCGCTAACTGCCGCACACCGCAGCGCGCAACGGCCCAGCACCAGCCCAAGCCCACCCGCGTCCCTCTCCTCTCACTGACGAGCCGGGCTCATGGTGACATCATCGTGACGTCACCCTACCATCTTCAACCTCCGTCCGAGATACGCGCCGGGAGATCGATCCATCCACGACTCGAATCCGAGCCGTGTTGGCCACGAAATCCGCCCCCGAGCACCCCTATTTATACCCCAGCCGCCGCCGCATCTTTCTCCTCAAACCCTAGATTTTAATTCGCCGCCAGGCTGCCGTTCTGCCTCGCCGGAGTTCGACCGCGCCGCCGCGGGTTTCCTTCATCCCCGACGTGGTAAGCACCGGCCCCAGACCGAGAACCCCTCCCTCCTTATCGCCGTGCCCACGCGCACCTCTCTAACCCCTCCCCTCGTTTTCTAACGCAGCGAATCGACCAGAGCGTGCACACCCGAAGGTCGCCGGCGTCAGCACCACTCCGTCCGCGCCGCGCCGCCGCTTCAGGATGGGATCGACCACGTCGACGTCCCCATCGAGTTCCCCACCTCACGCCGCGACCCGTCGTCATCTTCTCGAGGGCCAGGAACCACTAGAACGTCGAGCACGTCCAAGGCCGAGCCGCAGCGCCGCCAGGTAATGGCCGTCCTGTCTGGTCCGTTGGATCTGGTTTAAACGTCCACGATTAGATCTAGGCGAAGGGGTACGGCGCAATCTAAGCCACTCGTGTTATGTTAGATCGACGCCCCCTATTAATTCTAGATCGAGCCAATCGGGAGCCGCCACGTCGTAGCCTCGTCATCGCCCAGTCAACGCTGAGTCAGCAGCACAGTCAGCAGCGACAGCCAATCAGAAGACGCCACGTGGCTAGGAATTTTTCTGATTTATTTCCGATTAGATTTAATTTGGCAGTTTTGCAGAAAAGTCCCTGCATCTTAGTTTTATCATATCTTTTTATTGGCTCGGCCAAATTTTACAAATTTTATATTTTGAAAACCTCTGGACTTGTAGAAACTTTTGGCATAGTTATTTTTAGGTTTTGTCGAATTTAAATTAGTTAATTTTTAAAAGTGGTTTAAATAGTATTTTGTCTACAAATTGAGTTTAAAAATAGATTTTTGAGCAAACTCTTTTGCAATAGTTTTGTAGGCCTAAGTATTGGCCGTAGGCTTAATCTGTTATTTTTCGTAGAATTGTTTTTCTATGTTTTATTATGTATATTTGTTTATTGCTTTTTAGGGGCTATTTTATTAAGTAAAGTATATTAAAAATTGTTCTCCACATTATTTTCGACTAGAATTTTTAGCTAAGTCATTATGACCATGTTGCATGCAAAATAACTTAGAAATATTTTGTCTCTCAAAACAAAACTAATTTCTTCCTTAGGAATTATTTGACAAGTGTTTTTGACAATACTTTTCCTTAGCAAAATCTAGCACCTCTTTTTGGTTCACTTTTCCTTAGGTTTATTTTTGACTTATTGTCTTAACCTTTATTTCCCTTAGTGGAAATTTCGAATCTTATGTTGTGACCTTGGTCCTTAGTCATTTTTGGACCATCTTGTTTGCTTGCATTTCCTTAGAGCATCTTGCATAACATGGCATGCATATTAAGTCCTTAGTATTATTTTGCACTTCTTACATGACTCTCCTCCTTAGCAAATTTAAGGATGTATGTTAGCTCTTCTGACTCTTCTAGTCAAAAACCACTAAGTTAGAAATTAGTGGAAACAATGAAGGACCAATGAAGATTGCATTGTTATTCTTGAAGAATTCAACATGAAGTTAGAAGACCAATGAGGGACTTAGCCAAGAAGACAGGACTCAGGAGCATCTCCAAGAAGAAAAGTACTTAGAAGAAATCAAGAGGAAGTTCATAAAGACCAACCATCCTACTTTTTCTATGTCTTTCTTCCCTTTCTCTCTTTTCTTTCTCCCTCTCTTGGACTTCATGGTGGCTAAGTTATATTCAAGACCAACATGTTTTCGCCTGTGGCACATGCAAAGGATGAGGACTCCATGAAGATTTATTTCCGCTGCTTTACTCTTTCAAGCTAGCAATATGCTATGCAAGTTGTAATGAATATTTTACCAAGTCTGGATCATTCGATGTAATAATGATACTTTGTTGTGATACTTCATCTTAAACCGTGTGTGCAAATGAAACGATCCAGGGGTTTGCACTATACACAGGTACCTTGCCATGTTTTAAGTGCAGGTACGCTACAGATGGTATCAGAGCACTGTGTTGCCTGTAGGTTCGAAACCCTTGGTTAGAAATAAGAAAGCCCATAGGACAAAATTTTATTTGTTCTTTGTCTAAAACTTTGGATATCATTCTTGTAACTTCTTAACTATTCGCTTTCTAAATACCTTCTCTTGTTTATAGATGTCCCGCCTCCTGGAATCACTCAAGAAAGGTCCAGCAATGACCATGACCTTGGAATGTGAGACTGAGTTTCCAAAAGCTTTAAAGGACCTCATGTTGAGCATGGGACTTGAAGGAGCAGCATTCTACAAAGGTTTTCCTTTCCTGGGTGAAGGTCAAGAGTACTGGTGGGTGCAACTCCATCTATACAAGAACAAAGATGATGACCACAAGACCGAAGGTTGCTGCATGTTCACAAACCCAATAATTCGAACATCATTCTTTGATTCAGCCAGAAGTGCAGCTTGGGAGGCCATCGAACACCTTGGAAGAAGATTTCGATTCAGACTCCACAACACCCAGAAGTACATTGATGAACCGAAGGAAATAGAGGAAGAACTCGATGCACTCAAGAAGAAGATAGAATAGAACCCCTTATGTTTTAGAATAAAGAAACCATGTTGATGTATTGACCTATCAAACTTGTGGTATGGCAGTACTATCATATGTTTTCCCCATATCCTAGGTGTACTTCGATCCAAAAACGACTAGTTGGTTTTCTCAAAAATTTATGAGTGTTTATCATGTGTGATTGTTTGTGTCAAATTTGCTTGTATGGGTAGGAATAATTCTCCTAGATCTGTCTATCTTTTACTCATCTCTGCTAAACCCAAACAGATGCCTCACCAGAGCCCCAACGTTGATGTGAAGACAATGCCAAATCAAAGAATAGAAGCACAGAATCAGTTGAGCTTGTTAATGAATCAAAACCAAGAAGACACCAAGGACATTCCAGCACCACCCCCATCTCAAGAGGATATGCTGACCAAATTCTTGAAGCTTAGACCAAAGAAATTCTCAAGTACTACTGAACCTATTTTGGCTGATGATTGGTTACGTTCAGTAAATAAGGATTTAGTCACAATTGGATGCACAGATTCTGAGAAGGTTAGATTCACGGCATATCTACTGGAAGGACCTGCAGCAAACTGGTGGGACAGCTACCAGATCACTTACCCCATTGAAGGGATGACATGGGAATTGTTCCAAGAAGGATTTCGTGCTGAACATATTTCATCAGGAGTGATGAAACTGAAGAGGGAGGAATTTCTCGACCTTCGACTAGGCGACTGAACTATAGATGAATACCTGAATGAGTTCAACAATCTAGCGCGCTATGCACCGGATGATGTTGATACAGATGATAAAAGGAGGAAGAGATTTCTAAATGGTCTGGATGGCAAATTATCCATTTATTTAACAATTGCCCATGCCCCGACTACCAGTCACTGGTTAACCAAGCTATAGTCCTGGAAAGTAAACTGAAGCAATATGCAAACAAGAAGAGAAAGCAGAATCGCTCAGCATCACAACATGAATGGAGCACTTCACATGAGGAACATGTTCGTTTTGAATTCAACCACCATGAAAACCATAACCACCATTGTCGTAATATTAATGAACACGACGTGCATGGAGAGGATGACCACCACCTCAACCATGGACACCATAGCCCCGCTCATATTGATGAAGTTTATGACCTCGAAGATGAGCACCTTACGGGAGAAAACAGTAGTCAGAATCTCCACCCAAAACCCAATAAGAAGGACCTCAGTCAGGTAGAGTGTTTCAAATGGAAGAAAAGGGGACACTACTCCCGAAGCTGTCCAGAAAAGCAGACCGGCAGTGGGACTAAGCCAATTCAGTTCAGAAAGGGACATGTGTTTTCTATAAACATAGAGAGAGTTCTCAAGAAACCAGACCCAGTTATCGAAGGATTGATGATCAACTCTTATCCTGCCTTAGTACTTTTTGATATTGAAGCAACACATTCATTCATATCAAGGGACTTTGTGAGTAAAAATAAGATCCCCAATCGAGGACTTAGGAGACCCCTCAGGGTAAGCTCTACAGAAGGAAAAATGCCAGCAAACACTGTATGCCAGAATGTGACTTTGGGAATGGAGACACATAATTTCCCAAGCGAGTTGTTTGTGCTGGACCTGCAGGGCTTTGATATAATCTTAGGCAAGGACTGGATATCCAAATATGATGGTCAGATTGATCAAGCCAACAAAGCGGTCACGCTCACCACACCAGATAAAAGGCGGATCATATATCAATGTAAAACCAGAAATGAAGACACCCAGAGAAACTTCACGAGGAGTTTAGCCAAGTAGGACCAGACTCAATGTAACGGGGATAAGGTTGTAATATTTGCCATTGGAATTTTAATACCAACACAGATCTCTTTTAAGGGTGGTAGCCAACGAGTTATCCCAGTCACAACCTTTTGCTAGCCTTCCCGAATCTCGGGACGAGATTCCTTTTAAGGGTGGTAGTCTGTAACATCCCAAGTTTTTCAAAAGTTTGAAAAATCAGAAAAATTTAAAACTTTTAAAAACTATTATATATTTTGCTTTAAAAAGAAAATTCATGCATGCATTCATCATCATATAGCATTGTTTGCATTTGGTTATTTCAAAAGTGAGAATAATAATTTCCACTTGAAAACATATTTAAGAAAATATACTAGTAGAGCATTTATGCTCCAAGTTTTCTTTTGACTTTTATGAATGTATTGTTCTGATAGTGTTGCTTGTGAAATTGTTTGAATCTGTTGCAATATAAATATTTGCAAATGTTTATCTTCTGGTATTTAAAGCCACCTTTGATTTGTTTTAAAACCTATTTTAGTTTTGACATCAAGTGTCATATTGTTTATTTATTAAAAACCTAGTTTGGAAATCAAAATGATTTCTAATAGAAAAGTGTGTTTGGTGTGAATAGTATGTTTGTATTGAGAATTATTCTATTACTTACCTATTCTCTATTTTCAAGTTTTATAGTTTTGTTTTGAAAGAAAATATTTATTTGGATTCTAAAATGAGTTTTGAATTCATTTTGATTTGTCAATTTTTTTAACTATTTAAGTGTTATGCAAAATTATTTATTGAGAGATATGAATCATATTACTCATATTTTGCTCTGGTTTAAATTATATTTCAAAAGGAATTTATGAAAACCTTTTTTTTAAATGGCATTATTATGTCCAAAATGCTTTTAAAAACATTTCAAAAATTTAGTTTGCAAAATGTTCTGGAAAATGTGTTTTGAAAGTTCCCAAACAAAGAGTTTGATTTTACCAAAATTTAGAAACTGGTTTGAGTCCATTTGGACATTTATTTTAAAATTTATTAAAGTTTCCTTTTTGAAAAGAAAATTCTTTGAACAAAAAAAATAGGACGCCGCTAACTGCCGCACACCGCAGCGCGCAACGGCCCAGCACCAGCCCAAGCCCGCCCGTGTCCCTCTCCTCTCACTGACGAGCCGGGCCCATGGTGACGTCATCGTGACGTCACCCTACCATCTTCAACCTCCGTCCAAGATACGCGCCGGGAGATCGATCCATCCACGACTCGAATCCGAGCGTGTTGGCCACGAAATCCGCCCCCGAGCACCCCTATTTATACCCCAGCCACTGCCGCATCTTTCCCCTCAAACCCTAGATTTTAATTCGCCGCCAGGCTGCCGTTCTGCCTCGCCGGAGTTCGACCGCGCCGCCGCGGGTTTCCTTCATCCCCGATGTGGTAAGCACCGGCCCCAGACCGAGAACCCCTCCCTCCTTATCGCCGTGCCCACGCGCACCTCTCTAACCCCTCCCCTCGTTTTCTAACGCAGCGAATCGACCAGAGCGTGCACACCCGAAGGTCGCCGGCGTCCGCACCACTCCGTCCGCGCCGTGCCGCCGCTTCAGGACGGGATCGACCACGCCGACATCCCCATCGAGTTCCCCGCCTCACGCCGCGACCCGTCGTCATCTTCTCGAGGGCCAGGAACCACTGGAACGTCGAGCACGTCCAAGGCCGAGCCGCAGCGCCGCCGACATCGCCATCTCCGGCCACTTCACGCCGCCAGGTAATGGCCGTCCTGTCTGGTCTGTTGGATCTGGTTTAAACGTCCACGATTAGATCTAGGCGAAGGGGTACGGCGTAATCTGAGCCACTCGTGTTATGTTAGATCGACGGCCCCTATTAATTCTAGATCGAGCCAATCGGGAGCCGCCACGTCGTAGCCTCGTCATCGCCCAGTCAACGCCGAGTCAGCAGCACAGTCAGCAACGATAGCCAATCAGAAGACGCCATGTGGCCAGGAATTTTTCTGATTTATTTCAGATTAGATTTAATTTGGCAGTTTTGCAGAAAAGTCCTGCATCTTAGTTTTATTATATCTTTTTATTGGCTCGGCCAAATTTTACAAATTATATATTTTTGAAAACCTCTGGACTTGTAGAAACTTTTGCCATAGTTATTTTTAGGTTTTGTCGAATTTAAATTAGTTAATTTTTAAAAGTGGTTTAAATAGTATTTTGGCTACAAATTGAGTTTAAAAATAGATTTTTGAGCAAACTCTTTTGCAATAGTTTTGTAGGCCTAAGTATTGGCCGTAGGCTTAATCTATTATTTTTCGTAGAATTGTTTTTCTATGTTTTATTATGTATATTTGTTTATTGCTTTTTAGGGGTTATTTTATTAAGTAAAGTATATTAAAAATTGTTCTCCACATTATTTTCGACTAGAAATTTTAGCTAAGTCATTATGACCATGTTGCATGCAAAATAACTTAGAAATATTTTGTCTCTCAAAACAAAACTAATTTCTTCCTTAGGAATTATTTGACAAGTGTTTTTGACAATACTTTTCCTTAGCAAAATCTAGCACCTCTTTTTGGTTCACTTTTCCTTAGGTTTATTTTTGACTTATTGTCTTAACCTTTATTTCCCTTAGTGGAAATTTTGAATCTTATGTTGTGACCTTGGTCCTTAGTCATTTTTGGACCATCTTGTTTGCTTGCATTTCCTTAGAGCATCTTGCATAACATGGCATGCATATTAAGTCCTTAGTATTATTTTGCACTTCTTACATGACTCTCCTCCTTAGCAAATTTAAGGATGTATGTTAGCTCTTATGACTCTTCTAGTCAAAAACCACTAAGTTAGAAATTAGTGGAAACAATGAAGGACCAATGAAGATTGCATTGTTATTCTTGAAGAATTCAACATGAAGTTAGAAGACCAATGAAGGACTTAGCCAAGAAGACATGACTCAGGAGCATCTCCAAGAAGAAAAGTACTTAGAAGAAATCAAGAGGAAGTTCATAAAGACCAACCATCCTACTTTTTCTAAGTCTTTCTTCCCTTTCTCTCTTTTCTTTCTCCCTCTCTTGGACTTCATGGTGGCTAAGTTATATTCAAGACCAACATGTTTTCGCCTGTGGCACATGCAAAGGATGAGGACTCCATGAAGATTTATTTCCGCTGCTTTACTCTTTCAAGTTAGCTATATGCTATGCAAGTTGTAATGAATATTTTACCAAGTCTGGATCATTCGATGTAATAATGATACTTTGTTGTGATACTTCATCTTAAACTGTGTGTGCAAATGAAACGATCCAGGGGTTTGCACTATACACAGGTACCTTGCCATGTTTTAAGTGCAGGTACGCTACAGAAATACTATCCTCCTGTTAAAATTTTGCAAAATAGAAACAACATTCTTTCTTTTAGGCAAAATGAAAATGAACATGTTGCTATGGCTTGGGATAGGATTAAACTTATGCTTAGAACTTGTCCATCACATGGGGTCAACGAATGGACCATACTACACTCTTTTTACAATGGTCTAAATTACATGTCTAGAAATATTCTTGATTCTGCTGCTGGAGGTGCTTTTATGGGAAAAACTATAGTAGAAGCTAAGAACATATTGGAGAGCATTTTGCAAAACTATAGTCAATGGCATACTGATAGAGCACCTAATCCTTCTAAGAAAGTGAACTCCATAGAAGAAACAAATGATTTGTCATCTAAAATGGATACTATTCTTGCTTTCATTAATAAACAAAATATTGAAAATGTGCCTTTGCAAGAACTAGTTGGTAATAATCCTGAAAATATTGATGTCAACTTCATTAGGAACTATGGTAATAATGGGTATGGTAACAACAATTATAACTCTTATAATAAACCCCCATATGTTCCCAACAACCGTCCTTCTATTCCATATCCTAATGCTAGATAATAATTGGAAGCCTATGCCACCACGTAATGATAATTTTGAGGCTAATAAAATTCTTATGGAACAAATTGCTAGTCATAATACCATGATACAAGAGTTGAATAAGTCTGTTGCTTCTATTAGTTCTGATATTAAAGGCTTACAACTCCAAACTGCAGGACTAGACAAAGCCTTGTCAAAACTAGCTGATAACCAAGCCACTTTATTGAGTATGTCTGCAGGGAAACCACAAGCACCATGGTTGGAATGAATTCTATTAATATTGCTGAAAATGTTTCTTACTTTAGAGGAAACTCTTGATGAATTATTGAACTATCCTGAATATTTGTTGCCATTTATGTCTCAACTTGTTGGATTAAAAGAAGAAGTTAACGAAACTGAACATGATGAATCTCTTATGTTGATTGAGTTAGAAAAGAAAGTTGAAGAAGTTAAAATGCTTAGTGAAGTCAAGGAACCATTGCTTGACTTAGAGAATTGTAGCTTGCATGAATTAATATCTATCTTACAAAAATTTGCAAGTGATCCTTCTATTAATGTTAACCAAGCTGGTTTTGGTTCTTATATTGCTAATCATGTTAAAAGAAAAGATTGCTAGGTACAACCAAGAGGCTATGATACCACCTAAGCTTGGGGATGTATGGATTCCCAAAGTCCTAGTAACCATTGGAAAAGAGACACACCATGCTATACTTGATCTAGGATCTAGTGTCTCTGTTTTATCTAAAGAACTATATGAAGTACTTGAATTGAAAAATCTTGAAAAATGCTCTATTGAACTTGCACTTGCTGATGATTCCATTAAACATGCTTTAGGAAAAGTAAGTGATGTTATGGTAGAGTTACATATGACATTTGTGCCTGTTGATTTTCTAATCATGGATATGGGGAATAAAACCTCTAGTCCAATTATTCTTGGAAGACCTTTTCTTCGTACTACAGGTGCTATCATTGATTCAAAAGAAGGGAATGTGAAGTTTCAGTTTCCACACAAGAAATGCATGGAACACTTCCCAAGGAAGAGGGACACATCATTCAAGCTCCCTCATGAGCTTCGTCCACAATAAACATCAAGTAAGAAGCCTAGCTATATGGCTATAAAGAAAGCGCTTTACGGGAGGCAACCCGGTTGTTTTTATTTGTGATTTTCTTTGTGTCCTCTTGCTGTAACAAGAGACTTAGTGTTTAGTTTAGTTTCTGGAATTTTTAATAAAGTGCCAAGTTTTACTCATTTTGGTATGAAAAGTTGCTTATAGCGTTCGGAGATATTTATTCCTGCACGAATCTGTGCACGGTATGATTTTTAATTCTTATTCTGTAACTCCGAATGAGCTCATATTTAAACTGTAGTGCAACTTTTCATCCTCTGTATGCATGAATTTTTTCGGAATTTTCGACAAAGTTAAGTAGGGTAGAAAAATACGTTTAGCTGCTGTTTTTCTGGACAGATTCTGTCCCATTTTGTTTGATGCATGCTTAGAACTTTTAACATGAATCTTTTTGATCCAATTGAGTTTATGAGTAGGCATACAACATTATACATTTCTGGACATTCATATGAATTTTTGTTAAGGATTATATGCAGCAAGAAATCTATTTGTTTATCACTACTAATGTGCCCCACAGAAAAAGAAATGGGAGAAACGGTGTTTTGAAGTTTTTTCACAGGGATTAGAGGAGATGCACCAAGAGCTATCCAAGGATGGTGAAGACCATAAGCTTGGGGATGTGAAGACAACCCCACTGGACCTACACACTCTCGGTTTGCACACGTCTAACTTCTGTTTTTCGATCGAAACACTTTATCGCATAAACTTGGAGCGTCTTTTTGTTTGTTTAGGTTTGATTTTTATTTTGTGAGACCACCACACTATCATTTATATATGAGAGAGCTACTGGAAATTTGGGTTGAATTATGTTGGATGCTATTATAAGATTGGGAAAAGGGATGTTGAGTTAATTTTAAAAGATACATAATTGCATGATTCATGAGCTTGTTAATGAGTAATAATTTGCAAATATTTTATCAAGAGCTATCTTTTATTCATGTTTTGATGCTAAATGTTATTTACCTTGTTTAACATGGATTAGTTAGTTCTATGGACACTCATGCATGCATTTAGATGGTCAACTTTCTCCCTCTTGCTAGCCCAAAAATTCCAACAAGCAAAAACTTGTTTCCAACACCTTCAACCAAAGTTTTTCCAGTGAGTCCACCATATCTACCTATTAGCTTTATGCTATTCCGAGTATGTTTATCATGATATTTGTGTTATCTATACCTCTGAATGAAAATGCTTATGTTGTTAATTGTTGTGGGAAAAGTTGGTTATATAGCTCTCTCGAACTTGATGCACACTTTACTTTCATTGCATAAATAAAATATGACCCATTGTGATTAAAATTATGAAGTTGTGGACTTGACAAATGTCTTTGGTTGAGAGTTAGCTCATATGTGCTGTCACATGGCAAGCTTTCAACATTGCACATCATCTCATTTAGTTGATATCATGTACTTTTGTTTATGGATGCTTACCATGGGTGAAATAAATGGGAAATGAAGTGAGTTTAAATGAGTTTGTATAAATGGTTAGAGAGACGCCTGGGCCGCTAATCTAAGCCATGCATCATTCATGGTGGAAATTTACTTACATGCTATGGTGAACCTTCTGTGATACACCTTACAATAAAAAGCTATCCAATGGTAAATAAAAAGGGTGTTGAGATTGTTCATTTGTTTGTTTGTCTTGTCATTTTGATATGGGCTTGTTCCATATCCTGGGACAAGAGGTACCCCAGTTGACGCTCTTAATGATACTATTATTACTTACAATGATATTTAACTTGAACTTGCTTTGTTTTCCAAGTTGAGTAACACATGGAGTAGGTACTTGTATTCAAGGGGCATGAGACTTTCAACCTGTACTTTGTCAAGCACACTACTCGTATTGCTTTCACTTTAAACTTAATCATTCAAGATGCTATGATAGGGGAATGAGAGCTTGACACCAAGGATTACCATATTACAATCATTGACTTAAGTAGAGAAGTTCAGAAGTTAGATGAAATTTATTCATGCTTTACCTCTACTCATATATATATCTTTCCAAAGTGTCCACCTTTTATATTCAGATTTTCACCAATACTCTATGACCATTGTAGGATGTTCTTACTTATTATTATGCATACATGTGGTCCATAGTACTTTTCTCTTATGTTACACTTTGTGAATTATCATTGAACATCCTTGCATTGAATACTTGATATCACTTCATAAACTATCTTGCATATTGCTACTCCTTTTAAGAATGAATCATTTACTCTATGTAGCAATAGTAATCATCTTTGATATCCATTTAGTATTAAATTGCAAAGTCCATGTTAGTTTTATCACCTTCATACTCGAGGACGAGTATAGGTTAAGCTTGGGGATGTTGATGCATGTAAAATGCATACATGAACTTTGCATTATTTTACTTATATTCCAGTCATATTTGCATCATATAAGGGTTATATCACTGTTTTATAATGATTTTGGGAATATTTGACATGTTTCCTATTTTTTATGGAATTAACCCTGCGCAGGCAGAAAACCCTATTTCTATATTTTAATGTTTCAGGGACCCAAACGACGTCCAAATGACCTGAAATTTACGAGCGTCATTTTGGAAGGAAGAAGACTTGGGGCGAAGGAAGCGAACAAGCGGAGCCCGAGGGCCAAAAGAGGTGGGCCCACGCGGCCCTGTACCTGGCCGCGTGGGACCCCCATTGGGCCTCGAGCTCCGTTGCCGTCGATCTTTCCTCCACCGACTCCGTTTTGACCTAAAACGCCTATAAAAATAGTCCCCCGACGTTCTCTGGAAGGAGCGCCACAGAAACACAGAAACAGAGACCTGGAGCTGCAGATTGGAGGGGGAAAACTCCGGCGGGGCGCTGCCGGCGTGGTCTCCATCTTCTCCAACGACTTCTCCACCGTCTCCATGATGAAGAGGGAGTAGTCCACCTCTGGACTATGGGTTTGTGGAAGTAACTTATGTATCTCTCTCTCTCGAGCTTCACTAATTAGTACCGTATGAGCTGCTGAACATGATTACGGTCATCTATGTAATACCTTTGTGGTGGATCTTTTTATGAGTTAATATATGTTTGAGATTGCAATGGTTTTGTTTCAGTTATGAAAGTAGATGCATATTATGTACCCCGTTCTTATTTACTTGTATGATCAAGCATGTTTATGAGAGCGTGTGAGGGGGAACGTGTGCATTAGTTGGAGTAACGGGGGGTGGCTAGTGCAGTGAACGTGAGAGAAAGTTCTGCGATCCACTTGGTGTTTTACCTTACTTTGTTGCCTCACTAGGGATAAAAAGAAATACCATGCTACCGGAGATGTGGGTGTGACCATTGCCACTACTCCATGACTAGATCTAGCATGTTCTTATTTTAACTTCATGTCATGATACTTATTGCTATACTCTGAGTTATCTTAATTACTGAGGTGTTATGATTTAGTTCGCATCTTGGTGGAGTATAAGAGAGACTAATAACCAAAAGGTCTCTATGTTAGGACGTGATGCCCATATAATTATAACTTGTCATTAAACTGTTGTGTTGCAATCTCATATGTCAACTCTAGTGTTCCATTGTCTACCACTTTATTAAAGAGAGAGTGCATTTGTGAAACCATGAACCCCGGTCCATTTTTAATCATAAGAAACACCTTTCCAACCACTTTTACCACTTTTCCATTTTCTGCCATTTAAAAATCCGAAAATACAAAAACACTTTTACATCTTGCATTCATCATAAAAACCCAAAAATATCATTTATCATTGCTACCACCATCCTTGCATATTTATTTACCACCATTGCATATTTATTTCTTGTTTGCATTGCATATTATCTTGATATCATTCTCACACCTTGTGCTTGACAACCACTAGGTGAGGTTGAGGACCAAAACATTTACTTTGTTTTGTAGGTAACCAAAAGAAGGATAGGAAAGATAAATCTTCACTACTGATTCCCCGAGAGTTCGATATTAAACCCTCGAGTCACCCTCGTGGGGAAAACACGTCTTCCACTTACTACACACTCTGCACTTGGAGTCTCAACCTAACCCATTTACTTTTCACGCAGGTAACTACGTGAAGGGCCATCAAGAGTGCTTTCTGACGCCGTAGCAGGGGAAGATACGAAGCTTCCTGCAGAATATTTTTCCTGTCAACTACACGCCATCAATTACACACCATGCTTATTGCAATTATCTGTTGCTTGCAACTTAATACTTTCGGGTGACAGGCTGGATAGCGATCCCGGGGTGAATTATTAGTCATAGATGCAGTTGGATAACGGTCTATGTATTTTGTCGTCATGCCCATATTAGATGAAATGGTGAACTTTGTGTCATGATAGTATTGTGTTTCCCCTTGTTTGTCAATTGCCTCGCTGTAATTTGTTTACCCAACATGTTTATCTTTTGGAGAGACGCCACTAGTGAACTGTGGACCCGGTCCTATTTTCCTATATTGCTTACAACCGTTTTCATAGCTTTTCCTAATCATTTGCTCGCTGGTCATTTTTTCCCTCATATTATTTTACACACATACATTTAATTCTTTGTGTTTAGCAAGCCGGAGAGATTGACAACCTCTTTGTTTCATTGGGGCAAAGTAGTTTGTTCGTGTGTGCGCAGGTCCATGTCAACAATCATAAACGGCGTCGTTGACACCTTTTCGAAGCCTTCTCCAAGTCCTACTGGATCGATAAACCTTGGTTTTGTATCAAGAAAAAATTGCTGCTACGCTACATCATACCTTCCTCTTGGGGTCTCCCAGCAAACGTGTGAATCACGCCATCAAGCTTATTTTCTGGCGCCGTTGCCGGGGATTTGAAAAAGACTTCTTGAACTACCAAGTCTCCCGTCAACAGTTATTTTCTGGCGCCATTGCCTGGGATTTGGAAGCTTCAGGGAGAGGAGTTTCACACATCTTTACACTCTATTTTGTTATTTTCTTGCTTAGTATATTTTTGTTAGTCTTGTTTTGCTTTTTGTTTGCCTTAAAACTAAAAAATACAAAAAAATTAAAAATTCCAACAAGTAGTTTCTTTTTGTTTTGCTTAGTATCTTGTTTTTATTTTGCTAAAATGGGTTCAGCTGAGAACACTAAGTTGTGTGACTTCACTAGAACGAACAACAATGATTTTATATGCACACCAATTGCTCCACCGGCTGCCCAAGCCGAGCTCTATGAGATAAAACTGTTTTACTAAATCTTGTCATGAAAGAGCAATTTTCTGGTGCTAGTTCTGATGATGCCGTCTCTCATTTAAATAACTTTGTTGAGTTATGTGATATGCAAAAATATAAAGAAGTAGAGGGTGACATTATAAAACTGAAACTTTTTTACTTTCTCCTTGAGAGGACGTGCTAAAGAATGGTTATTATCTTTGCCTAGAAATAGTATCGATTCTTGGACTAAATGCAAAGATGCTTTTATTAGAAAGTATTATCCACCTGCAAAAATTATACAATTGAGGAGTAACATTATGAACTTTAAACAATTTGATAATGAACATGTTGCTCAAGCTTAGGAAAGAATGAAATCTATGGTTAAAAATTATCCCACTCATGGACTGACTACTTGGATGGTCATCCAAACTTTTTATCCAGGTTTAAATTTGTCTTCAAGGAATTTATTGGATTCTGCCGCTGGAGGTACCTTCATGTCCACCACATTGGGTGCAGCAACAAATCTCTTGGATGATATGATGGCAAATTATTCGCAATGGCACACCGAGAGAGCTCCTAGTGGTAAGAAGGTAAATTCTGTTGAAGAAATCTCCTCTTTGAGTGATAAGGTTGATATGATTATGTCTATGCTTGCAAATAAACAAGTTCCTATTAATCCTAATAATGTTCCCTTGGATTCTTTGGTTGCTCAAGAAGAACAAGTTGATGTGAATTTCATTAGAAATAATTTCAACAACAATGCTTATAGGAATAACTTTGGTAATAACAACTATAAGCCATATCCTCCAAGTGGTAGTAATTCCTTTGGCAATTCTTATGGTAATTCCTACAACAACAATAAAAATGTGTCCTCTGATCTTGAAAGCATGCTTAAAGATTTTATTACTTCACAAAAAGCTTTCAATAAAACTGTTGAGGAGAAACTAGGAAAGTTGGATATTCTTAGTGTTAAGGTTGATAATCTTGTTCATGATGTTGATATGTTTAAAATAAAAGTTTTTAATATTGATATTAAGGAACACAAGTCTTTGAATGCTATACAAATTAAAATTGATAACAACATAAGGATGTTGGCCGAATTACATGCTAGGTGGGAAAGAGAGGAAAAAGAAGCTGAAATTGCTGAAAGTAGTAAGATTGCTAATGTTTGCACTATTTTTACAGATGATGATATTAAAATTTCAAGTGCTCATGAGTCATATACAGTACCTAAATATGCTAATGGTAAAAAGATTGGAGTAGGAAAAATTTCTATTGCACCTATTAAAAATCAAAAGCTCTCCAATAGTGCTAAAACTATCTCTAAAAGAAGTGCTAAAATTAATCCTGATGATAATGATTCTTTTAGAGATAATGCTCATGTTATTTTTGATGACAATGATCTTGATTTTGATTATTGTAATCTTACTGAAGTCATTAAGTTTTTACAAAAGCTTACAAAAAATCCTAATGCTAGTAAGTTGAACCTTGCTTTTACCAACATATCACAAATGCTTTGATTAAAGTTAGGGAAGAAAAGATCAAGTGTGAATTTTCTATCCCTAGAAAATCAGGAGATGCTTGGGAACCAACTATTAAAATGAAAGTTAATGATTTTGAGTGCAATGCTATGTGTGATCTTGGTGCTAGTGTTTCAATTATGCCTAAAAATTTATTTCATTCTTGATTTGGAACCACTAGAAGACTGTCCTTTGAGTGTTTATTATCTTGATTCTACTTTAAATAAACCTGTGGGAAAAATAGATGATGTTCTTATTATGGTTAATGGTAATTATGTTCCTGTTGATTTTATTGTTATGGATATTGAATGCAAACTTTCTTGTCCTACTGTTTTGGGAGACCTTTTCTTAAAACCGTTGGTGCTATGATTGATATGAAAGAAGGAAATATTAAATTTCATTTTCCACTTAAGAAAGGTACGGAACATTTCGCTAGAAAGAGAATGAGGCCATATTTTGGGTCTTTTGTTAAATAAAGTGATGATTTGAATGCCAATATTGATAATACTTGACTTTTGCCATTGTGCCTAGCTAACAGGTGTTAAAGAGAAGCGCTTATGGGAGGCAACCCATTATTTTTACTTTCAGTTTGCTTTTTGTTTTCTTTGTTTTTGGGTGATGTTACCTCTGTAGCAACTCCATTGTGTCCTTTTTATTTTGGTTTTGTGCCAAGAATAGCCTCTAATGAGAGGAAAGTAAAATTATTGAGTTGCTGTCCAGAAACAAATTTCTGTCCGTCACCGTACGAAATTCTAAAAAATCACAGAACATGATCTGTAGCTGAATTTTTTTGACATCAAGAATCTGGGTTTTGTCTAACTTTTATTAGGTTTAAGTTTTCTGATTTGAGGTGTCCTAGTATCCCGAAACAAATCATCTTTACATTCTGTTCTGTTTTTGACAGATTCTGTCTTTGTTTTTTCCATTGCTTCTTTTACGAGCAAAGTGGAGTTCTTTTGATCTTAGAACATCACTTATATCTTTGTGGCAGTAGCCAATATTTAGGAACAATTTTGTACAATGTGTCAAACAAGAACTGAAGGTAGATTATTTTGTTTGAGAACTAACCCTCTAATGAGTTTATGAGAAGTTTTGTGTGAACGAAGTTTTCGAGTGTTGAGAGAACGAGGTGATGAAAGAAGATCAAGAAGGGATTAAAGTTCAAGCTTGGGCAGGCTCCCTGGACCTCCACCAAATATTCAAGAAGTCTCAAGCGTCTAAGCTTGGGGATGCCCAAGGCATCCCCTTGTTCATCGACAATTAATCAGGTCGATCCCATTAAACTATATTTTTATTCCTTTAAATAATATGTGCTGTTCTTGGAGCGTCATTTGTGTTTTGCTTTCAGTTTTGTTTTGTTTTGTTTTGTTTGCTGGTCATTTTCAATAATGGATCCTTGCATTCTTGTGTGGGAGAGAGACACGCTCCGCTTTTTCATAAAACACTCATGTTCTTCACTTATATGTGTAGAGTGTTTAGTTTTTATTATTATTTTAGCTTCTAGCTCTTATTTTTCATGTATCTCTTGTTCAGACCTATTAGTTTCTTGTAGCTAGGAAGTACTCTCTTGTGTTTCATGTGTATTTGCTTAGAGAGTTTTGTTCAAATAAGTTGATTGGTGTTTGGTTGAAAGGGAAACTATCATGTAGGAAGTGGTAAAAGAATGTACGTAATCTTGTAGATCATTTTCTTGAATAATTTGATGCTTATCAATTGTTTTGAGAGATGAATTAGATTAAATGTTTAAACTTGTGGATCATTTACTTAAGAATGGAGTAGTGGAGAAATGCCGTAAAGCTTAAATTGTGACACTTGTTTTGATTGGTATATTCTCAAAATCTAGATATTCTTTTTGTAAAAGCATGTTTGGTTGACAAGGAAGACGGTATGAGGTCTAATGGTTATGCTTAATGTATATCTTGTGGTCATTCGTGTATTGGGTTGATGATATGTGTTTGGTTGATACCTTGTTAAGCCAAAAACTCTGTACTGAGAGGGAATGCTTACCGTGCATCCAAATCCTTGAGCCAAATATCCTTGCGATTTGTGTCCACCATACCTACCTATATGTGGTATTTCCTTGCCACTCCAAGTAAATTTTTCGTGTGCTACTTTAAATATTCAAAATGATATTACTCCTGTTTTGTGCCACTGCTTCCAAGCTCATGAGGAAGTAGTAGTTGGGTTTGTTATCTTCCATGCCAAATAAGTTTTCTAAGGACTTGAATGCTTCATCTACTTGTCCATTAATTTTACAAAAAGAGCTGGCAGCGGGGTGCCCAGCCCCATAAAAGATAAATTACAAATTTCACCAAAAAAACTCTCATCACATTTTGTTCCTGAGAATTCAGTAAAACATCTGCATGTGTAAACAAAGGAGATATAGGAATGATCTGCTTGCTGCAGAAATAACGTTCCTCATGGGAGCCGATCTTAAAATTTATTTGGTATGGAAGATATCAAGAACTCTACTACCATTCGTTGACAATAGTATGCACCACTCTAAAGAAATATTTTTATGTCTCTATATGCTTTCCAAAAACTAAAAAGCTCTAGCACACGATTAATCTCTGCTTCCCTCTGCGAAGGGCCTTTCTTTTACTTTTATGTTGAGTCAGTTTTCCTTTCCAATCTTTATCTCTCAAGCAAACACATAGTATCAATTTTTGTGCAAGTCTACTACATTTTATCTTTACGTTTAACTATGAAAACTTTTGAATTGAAATTATCCAGTGATAAGTATGTTACAAGTTGAATCTCTTGCTGAAAACTTAGATCTTCCTCTGTGTTGGTTGAACACCTTTTTTCAAAAGTATATTGCTTTGTGAGCTACCAAGCATGACGACTTTTATAATTTTCAAGTCTCCAAAGTACTATTCATGAAAAATTCTTGCTTAGATGTTATACATGATTAATCATTGTTTAATTTATTTCAAACTATAGACCATTGTCTTGGATCACTTTCATTCAGTTCATGTGATTTACATTATTATTTGATCAAGATTGTGCTAGAAGCATGTCACTACAAAAATTATTTTGTTATAATTTACCTACTCGAGGACGAGCAAGAATTAAGCTTGGGGATGCTGATACGTCTCAAACGTATCTATAATTTTTGATTGTTCCATGCTTGCTATATATCATTGCTACATGTTTTTATAATGTTTTATATCATTTTGGCATATTTTTATGGAACTAACCTATTGACAAGATGCCCAGTGTGAGTTCTTGTTTTCTGTTGTCTTTTTGTTTCAGAAAAGCTAGCCGGAGAAGTTTCTCCGAATCGACTGAAAATTGATGGGAATTATTTTTGCATGAAAACAAAGGCAGGGCCGGGAGGGGAGCTGCAGGGGGCCCCACAGCCCTAGACGCCACCCAGCCGTGGCCCAGGCCTTGGCTGTAGGGTGGATTATTAGTCATAGATGCAGTTGAATAACTGTCTATGTATTTTGTCGTAATGCCCATATTAGATGAAACGGTGAACTTTGTGTCATGATAGTATTATGTTGCGCCCATGTTTGTCAATTGCCTTGTTGTAAGTTATCTACCCAACATGTTTATCTTTTGGAGAGACGCCACTAGTGAACTGTGGACCCCGATCCTATTTTCCTATATTGCTTACAACCGTTTTCATAGCTTTTCTAATCATTTGCTCGCTGGTCATTTTTGCTCTCATATTATTTTACACACACATACATTTAATCCTTTGTGTTCAGCAAGCCGGAGAGATTGACAACCTCTCTGTTTCGTTGGGGCAAAGTAGTTTGTTCGTGTGTGCGCAGGTCCACGTCAACAATCGTAAACGGCGCCGTTGACACCTTTCCGAAGGCTTCTCCAAGTCCAACTGGATCGATAAATCTTGGTTTTGTATTAAGAGAAAATTGCTGCTACGCTACATCATACCTTCCTCTTGGGGTCTCCTAGCGAACGTGTAAATCACGCCACTCATATTATTTTACACACATACATTTAATCCTTTGTGTTCAGCAAGCCGGAGAGATTGACAACCTCTCTGTTTCGTTGGGGCAAAGTAGTTTGTTCGTGTGTGCGCAGGTCCACGTCAACAATCGTAAACGGCGCCGTTGACACCTTTCCGAAGGCTTCTCCAAGTCCTACTGGATCGATAAATCTTGGTTTTGTATTAAGAGAAAATTGCTGCTACGCTACATCATACCTTCCTCTTGGGTCTCCCAGCGAACGTGTAAATCACGCCATCAATACCCACTTCAAGCGATAAATAGGGGGACCCGTTTGTTTGCCCCAAACAGATGCAAACACCACTGACAAGCCGTGTGAAGAAATGTTTGAACACAACTCATTTTACCTATCAACTTCAGGCCTGGATGCCCACCCGCCACCCCTAAAACAAGACCAGTATGCATGTTACTCGTGTTCAAAACTAGTATGCATGTACCTGTAACAAGGTTGTGTAACGCCGTAAGTTTGAGAAACACGCACACCCACAAAGCAAGCCATGGCAAGTGTACTACCCTTTGCGTAAAATATGTTGATCTTGTGTGTGTTTGTGATTGTTGATGTGATTGTTAATTGGACGAAACCCAACAGTCTAAGGTGGTCTCTTAGGTACCAGGAAGCGAGAGAAACTAAAGTCGAGAGCATTTTCACTTTTATTACTATGTTATTAGGTTTTTTTTGTGTTCTTTGAGGTAATAAATATTTCATGGCTCTATCCCCATCCGGTGAGGCCGTCCTAGCCGACGAGTTCAATAACAGACAACATTTAATGTTTTGGTCCCCAAATTGTCGGGTCCAATCAGACGGACTGTAATATTAAGGTTTAGCATGTCTTCGTGTTGGTGGTGATGACAATAGTGTGTTTAGATCAGGGATACTCTTGTACAGGTCGATCTTTCTTGCTGATTGTACGTCGATGAAGGATATCGGTTCAATAACTTGTCTTGTAAGGAAAATGCCCCAAGCTACAATGTATTTATAAATTAGATTCTGACCTATTAAGGGATGTGCCCTTCCAAAATTTCACGTATCAGGATGTACGGTGTCTGCATCCAACGTTAAGGTGCAACACAAGTGAAAATAAATATATGCAGAAGATGGATGTGGGGCATGTTGCCGCATACGAAGTTACAACTTTTAGTAGCAAAAATATAACTACTAGTACAACCAATAAAGAAAAAGCAAAGATATTGATGAATACTTCACAGGGGATGCGGGAACAATTCCCGGCGTAAGAGCGTCTCTAGCAGATCCATTAGAACGGACATAATCTTAAAAATCAGGTTGATATCCAGTTTTGGACCTTTTTGGCCTGAATAGAAGCTACATATCGGTCCGGCCCGTATAGTTATTTACAGTTGCCTGTAAATCGCTCCATCGGGCGATATATGTAGGGTTCAGCAACCGTTTTACGGGCCCAAACCCTCATTTCACCCCCTCCGGCGACCTTCACAGTCACCGCCCCTACGCGCCGAAATGTGGTACTAGGTGAAAAACTCTGGCGGTGCCAGGATCGTATGGATGCATGGCCGCACGACCATGGAGCTCTATCCGCCTTCAACTAATTTTTCCTGGTGTAACATGTTATTATATGTGCAACCCCAAATAATAGTCGCTTCTCACCGAGGTTGCCTCTAGTTTTCTACTCAACGAAGGGGGGGAACTGCGCATTTTATTAGGAGAAACAAACAAATTATCTACAAATACCTAGGCAATAAACACATGTGTAGTTTCGGCTAGCCATTGTCGTTCTTTAACTACAACTGTCCCATATGCATGTACACAATGCGCCAATTCGAACGTTAGAGTTAGGCACACATCGCGTCCAGGCCTCCAGGGTTTCACATGCTTTGTTTTGTGCTAGTAGCTAATTTATGCATCGTACCCTATGTTCTACCACTGGAGCTCGGGAAAACGAATCGAACTAAAAATTGAGCAAACTATAGTTATCCATGGCATGGACCATGGAAGCTGACTAGCTATATGATAGTCGTTTATATACGCAAGCATCCCACCACATGAAACCACATGCATCGGCAATGGCGTAACATCCGACAGTGCATTTACAATATCGATAACCGTGTACTCAGTGAGAAGCGACTATTATTTGGAGTAGATGGGTCACATAATCAAAGAGAAACAAGAAAATGATAATGATTTAGACTTGATATTTCTGTCTATTCTGGTAGCTGTGAATTTGTAAGGTTGTGAGTGGTTTTAGCGGGAGCACTGGTTTTGTTGCTGCCCTGCGGTGTTTTTTTTCCCGTTATTTTGCTGTAATAATCTGGATCGCTTTGTAACAAGCATTATAGTTCACTTAAGCTCAAAAAGAGATCTTCATACTGAGAAATGATTATTTCTAAGTCGACTTAGAAAGAGTCACTCTCATACTCTTGACATACTAAGATATGAGCCAATCACTCTCGCCCCATCACTTTACAACTTAAATGTTGGCAGAAAATTATGCTAAGTGATTTTCCAAGAAAGCGTAAGAAGCATACAAACATAGGAAAATAAAGCCAGCCTAATCTTCATTACTAGCTACGTAGAGTGACACTTAAAACAATTTCATTCCTCGACCAACGTATGAAATCAACATACGTGCATTGACAACAAATAGCTTTACCATATGCATATTGTTTGCGCATTCATGCCCTAATTTCCATCATATTCCATATGTTGTATTTAAGCCCTACTATATCCACACGGTTGAGCGTTTGTGATGACATCGATCTCGAGCTCTTCAGTTTGATTGTATCCCACATGGACCGATACACATTTTAGTGGTACATAATTAACTCTAGCTAATAGGATCATATTGATATCCTGTAAAGAAGAGCAAGAAAACAATATAAATCATGGTAGAATATCTCTCAAGGTGTGATTTCTCTCTTTCTCTAGCGAATGGGAAATTTCTGTTTCTAAGTCGACGCCAAGAATCATTTGATTTAAACATCCAGATTCGTGTAAAAGTTCAAAACGACGAGAAGGTCTTCATTGGATGCTTGTACACGTCGACTATAAATAACTACTCCCTCCGTTTTTTAATATAAGATGTTTTAGCTTTTGTACACATGCACATGCACACAAATGTATGTAGACACATTTTTGTGTGCATGTTTATTCATTTTAGTGTGCACATAGACAACATGTGTACCACCTAAAACATCTTATATTGAAAAACGGAGGAAGTATCTCTGAGTCGATTGAGAAATAATCATTCCACACTCATGCTTATATATAGGTTTACTAAGATATGAGCCGATCACTCCCGCCCCAAACACTTACTAGATCTACCCAACACTTACTAGATGTACGGCTAAAATATTGCTACCAGATTATCTTTAACTGTTTGATAAGAAAGTACAAAAAAAGTAAACAACCAATTTTAGGGGAAAACAAAAGTAGTTAATCTCCAATAGCTAACAATTTCCCTCAGTACATGAAATCTACGTGAATTCACAACAAGTAACTTTACGCTTATGAATACCGTCACAGAGAGTATTAATGCCCTAATTGACTAACTTCCATCATATTCCTTACTTTGTATTTAAGCCCTAAATCTACACAATTAGTTCATGGGCATGCACTTATGTACAATGACGATAGTATCATATTATGCACGTACAATATATGTCATGTAATGGAAAAACCGCTGGTGCAGTTTCTAAGCTGATCCGCGGACGTCGACGAGGATTTCTTACCGTGTCTGCCGGCCATTGACACGACGACGGGCTCGTGGCCGACGAAGAGGGAGACGTGTCCGGCGAGCTTGTCCTTGCGGGAGAAAGTGGTCCCGCAGGAGCAGACCCAGCGGTGGTCGCCGCAGTGCTTCTCGTGGGTGCGGAGGTCGGAGAGGACGGAGAAGTGCTTACGGTTGCAGCGGTTGCAGACGTACATCTTTGGGCAGTGGCTGCGTTTGTAGTGGTTCTTCACGCAGATCACCGACTTGAGCGGCTGGAACTTGGCGTGCTTCCGGTTCCACCGGCACCCCTCCTGTGGGCACGAGTACTTGTTCCTCCTCCCCGCTGCCTCGACAGCTGCCGCCGCGTCTTCTCCGGCGGCGCTCGAAAACTTATTGGTGAGCGGGTTCGCGAGCGCCGCCTTGCTCTTGTACTCGTCGCCGTGCGCGCGCATGTGCATGCGCAGGTTGGCGTCGCGCTTGAACCCCTTGCCGCACACCTGGCAGTAGTGCGTGTACTTGGCTAGCAGCTCCGCCGCGTCCAGCTCGATGATGACCGTGTCCACTACCGTCGTTGCCTGCGTAGACGACGACACGGCCGCCTCCATCGTCGACTTGCCGTGGGGGTCGTAGTAGCTGTTGTCATGGTGCTGCTGCTGCCACTGGTGCATGGCTGTGTCCATGGCCTGCTGGCCGCTGCAGCCTGCGCCGGCGTTGACATACGCTATGGCTCCGTTCTTGGCATCCGAGCCGAGGACGCCCTCATGCGCCAGCGGCGCGTTATTAACGGATATCAGCGACGCGCCGAGGCCGCCTCCCAGGTTCTGGAAGGCGTACAGCATCGAGGACGCGGCGGCGATGATCTCTTGGATGATGGCGCTGGCACCGGGCACCACGGCGTCGACGTGGCCGCGGCCGTCGTGGCCGACCGCGAGGCCAACCAGCGGCTGCAGCTGCTGCACCTTGTCCTTGAGCACGGACAGGTTGTACAGCAGCGCGTTGCTCTGCGTGTGCGTGTCTGGCGCAGCCAGCCCGCCGTCGCCGGTCGCGCCCATGAAAGCGGCGTCTATGCCTATGCCATCGGCGGCATGGAACATCTGCTGCTGGCTCTGCAGAAAGTAATGGCTTGCACCGGCACCCCCTCCGCCGCCGACTCCTCCTCGAGGAAACATTACTAATACAACACTAGGTCACGAGCTAGCTCTCTAGTGGCTTGCAATCAGGCAGCCATACGATCTACTCAATCCAACGCAGGATTTCGGAATTGGATGAGGAACAAGATCGAATGCGAAGACGGCAGAAGTAGCAGGGGAACGAGAAGAGATCAAACAAGGGAAAGTCAACCGAGGCCCGGGTGCCCACTTAGCAACATCCCTACTTAGAGCCTCCCTCGAATGAACCGGGCCCGAAAGGTGACACTGCATCAGCTGTGCCAGAGCTATATATACTGTACTACTTACTCATTTTATATGTTTCATTATACTACCTCTCTGAAGTCTGAACTACTGAGTTTTGCAGCTTCTTTTATAGTTATATATTGCAAGTACACGCATTGTTGGCTTATTTTGCTCCAATAATGGCGTGGATACCACGGTTTTCTAGGACGAGACCCTTTTGAGTGAATACAATTTCCTTCTTTATTTGGGCCTGAGCGAGCTAGCAGCTCAGCGAGAATCTATCTTGGACACGATCACACCTCGGTGGGTCGTCCAAGCAGAGTCTGTGTCTGATACGTGGGCTACCCATTTCCCGGACCTATGTATAGGACCTCAGCTTTGGCATAATCATGGGCATTCGTTTTTTGACATGCAATACCTCATTTTTTCGTGCTACTCATTTTGCAAAACGAACCTTCCACCTCAGTTTAAAGTTCATTGCAGTTTTACACATCACCCCTTAGCTTTTCAGATACTCACATATTTTGTCTCAGTCTCGCCGATGGTTAGAGGTAATCAATAAAACAGTCGAGGCGCACTCTCGTCCTCTCCCCTCCCCCTTCTATTCCTCCTCTCGTTTTGTTGAGAGCTGCGCCAGATCTGGCTTCCTCTGCTGGCCATCGTGGTGTGCCAAAAGAGCTACGATCTGGTCTTCGGCTTGAGATTGGAGTGACTCTCCTCCTTTTCCCTGCACCTGCTATGGTGGCTTTTCGGGCGGCAACCATGGCATGGAGATGCCTCTTTCCTGCAGATTTCCATGGAGGGTGGCATGGTGGGAGGTAGATCTACATGTGTTTTCTTCAATAAGCACAGTTCTTGTGCTGGTGCTGCGGATCTGCTCCTACCGAGGATGGTTGATTTGTTCCCTTCACATCGTGGTGATGTGAGGGCAAGAACACTGCCTCAGTGCGGAATGGGTCTGAAACACCTCGGAGTCTGGCGCATGTGCTGCTCTGGAAGATTCGCTCTATGGAGGAAATAATCAAATAAAGCCATATTTTGGTGAGGTTATCCATGGCCCCAGGGGCCAATCCGCGCTCGGACACGTGAAACTGAGCTCTTCCTTCCTCTGTGTTTCATAGGATCTCTTCGACCTCGACGTGGGATTGCCTGCTGGATACGCCCCAATTGGTTCGTCCCCGCCGGCGTTGCGAGAAAGACCAAGGACCTGATGGTGTTTTCAGTTTATCTTCTGGGGTCCTGTATGCAAAGTATAATGACTGTGTTGTATTTTTATCTTTCTTTGATGGTCCTCCTTGTAAAGTCACTGCTTTAATGCAGTTTCCAGGCCCTTCGGGGCCTTTCCTGTTACAAAAATAAAAAACAGTCTAGTATGTATGTCTTGTTAGATAAATGAGCAATTTTCACATTGTTTTAATCCATAAAAGCAGTAGATAAACATGACCATGCAAATAGGAAATAAACTAGACATGTGATCTAATACACAATATGAAATCAACGAGTATAAACAAATTTGTAGTAGCACCACTTGTAGCATTATCTCACACAGATGAACAAGAAACACGTACGATGCGCGAGAAAGAATCGTTCGCGTTGGGGGACATAGACATGTTGCCGAGGATGTCGTCAATGTTGGGGAATTAGCCGTCAGCGTCCGTGTTGGAGAAGAAGGCACTACATGCGCAAGAACGCTCCCCAAAAGCTTA
The DNA here is from genome assembly GCA_947311845.1 of Poa pratensis. Taxonomy (NCBI): domain Eukaryota; kingdom Viridiplantae; phylum Streptophyta; class Magnoliopsida; order Poales; family Poaceae; genus Poa; species Poa pratensis. The sequence goes on from CAMZMU010000069.1 coordinate 37,559,617, forward strand.
TTGCTACTCTCCCATACAATAAGATGTAGGGTTCCAGAAGTCTACTATCCCATCCCGCGATGCCCTTACGCGGTCAACGAACTCATACTAATGCAAGGACTGCTCGCAAGCAAATTCAGAAATGAAAGAAAGCTACTGCTTGAGCATCGGTGTAATGCTCGAGAATCAGGAGGTACGCGCATGTGTTGTTGTGGTGTGTTTCTTTGGAAGGAGAGACCTCTTTTTTATAGGCACAAAGGTGAACTGGAGGCAAACCGAACATCCAACCGTTCGTATTGGTTATCGACTAGTGCAAAAACGTTTCAGGTACGCGCAACCGTTCAACTTCGTCCATTCATGTCTTGTAAAAAAAGACAGCACATACACGTGGCATAGGTGCTAACTCGGCTCATCTCATTCTCGAAACCCGACACGCGCGTCTCGTGACAAGGCGTGGTGAGGCGGGCGATGGAGGAGAAGCGCGCATGTAGCTCTCTTGTTTTTATCCTCGTACAAGTGGTAGAGGAGGACCCCTTGTAACGAGGTCCAATTTCTTATAAAGTAGCAATGTGGTACTAAATTTTAGTTCCACCTATTGCCATGCATGAATGGGCCAAGTTGGGCCTCTAAGATTAATATAAATTATTGAAATAGTTAAATGGGCTATTAGTCAAAATTCCAATAACCCCCCACCAAATTTCAGAGGCACATGAAGTTTTCCTACGGGTTCAAAACATTGTGTATATACTGGTACAGTGGAGACTATTAAGTTTAACTTCCACCGAGAACTACATGCATTACTAGTTTGCAACTTGAACAATGGATTATACATTCAACAGCAAGTTTTTTGTGAATATACCTTCACACAAAGCTTTCACCGTTATTGGGCTGCCGTGGGACTTCCCCGTGGGTGAGCTTATACGCCATACTCCAAAACATTTCATGAGTTTATTAGAGAGCATACAACTCTCATGGACTGCGACGTTTAACCATCGTAGGCTTATGGGTGTGTTCTTCAAAATATGTTATGTAGGACAACATCTCTATTTAAAATAAATCCTATATTATAACACATTAAGATAAATATCAAACCGTCATGTAGTTTATAAGTGTATTGCGTCTTCATGGATAGGTATTTCTATGCCTTGAACAACAAGTTTTCTATGAGCCTACCTTCACACAGAACTTTGACCGACAACCTGAGCTGTAGCGGGACTTCCCCGTGGGTGGAGTTTATAGGTGTGTTCTTCAAAAATTATTATGTGAGACACCATCTCTGCTTAAAATAAAGCATCTTACAACACATTAAGATAAACATCAACCTGTCGTGCAGTTTAGAAGAGTATTACATCTTTACAAAGTGGTATTGTATGAAAGTAAGGATACTCTCCTCTCAGCTTTTGGATGTACTCCAATGCAATAACTTTGGAGTTTCTCATTTTTCTGATAGATTTTTGTCTACTCTTCACATGGCTTGATGACTTCATAACATGCTTAGAACTGTTCACCATGATTATCAGAGTTCATCAGGATTACGGTTAGTAGTTGACACGCCCCGTACGTTTTTCTTTAGTTGTGGAAACCCCAGGATGATAAGTAGTAGGATTGGTTCTCACAACTACCACATCATAAAAAAAGAATCTTTTGGATTTTTTTCTTGTTGAATAATGCCAAATTAAGTCCAAAAAAATCCAACAGTAAAGAGAAAATGAATTAGTTAATTCAATAAGAGAGAAAAGGGGCCTAAAACTTTTTCGTTGCCCAAGCAAATCTAATGCAATCGTTTACTCGTGGAAGGAGTCCGTTGGAAAATTCAAACCTTAGAGGCAAGTCCATAAAGAGCTGAAAAAATCACTCTATTTTAATAGTGGTTGTGTCTAATGTGGCGAGTTTTACTTCCATTGTTGACCTTGTTAAGATGGTCTGGTTGCAGTACTTTCAAGAAACAATGCCACCACCAAGTGTAACACATATCCACTTGTGGTCTTAATCTCATCAGTACTAGATATCCAATTTGAGTCAATATAACCCTCTGGTACTTTCAGACCCCGACATAGTGAATATATAACTCGTAATAAATTTTAGATAGCGCATAGCCCTCTCAAGAGAATACCAATGATCGTCTCCCGTATGTGAAACAAACCGACTAAGTTTTCTCACAGCAAAAGAGATGTGTTGGAAAAGACTTGCATTCGCTAAATAGATAAGCGTGCCAATAATCCAAAAGTATCTGAAGTTATCTTTAGCAATCCTTTGATTCTATCGAAGCAGCATGCTAGGATCAAGGGTGATGGAAAAGACTTGCATTCGTTGTACCCAAAACGACTCAAGACATTTTTGAAGCAGACTAATCCTACCATTGTAATCTCTTAATAGCTTGATGTTCAAGATAACATCAGCTACTTCAAGATTCTTCATCTCAAAACAATAAATCATTGACCTTCTTAATCACATTAATATTGGTTCCGAAGATTAGCATGCCATTGACATACAACAAAGATTAACTCCTTCACCCCCACCATGGCAATAATACACACACTTGTCAGCTTAGTTTACAACAAAGCCTGCAACGGGTAAACTTCTCTCAAACTTCTCATGCCACTTCGTAGGGGCTTGCTTGAGGCCATACAATGACTTAAAAAGCGTGTACACATTTTATTCTTGACCATGTAACACAAAACCATTTGGCTGCTCCATCAAAATTTTCTTATCCAACTCTCCATTTAGAAAAGCCGCCTTAACGTCCATTCGATGAACGAGAAGACCATGCTGAGACAGCCATGATACTAGCACCAGAATGGTTCGGTGGTGAATATGGTCACATGTGAGTTAGTGTAAAAAAAAGTCTTCACATTTTTTTGGGTATAACACTTGTCCACAAGTCATGCCTTGTACTTAATAGTACCATCAGGACTAACCTTATTTTTAACACCCATTTACACACTATATATGGGCTTAGCCGAAGAATTTCATAATTTCTAGATATTTCAAAGGCCGATGTGGCAAGAGGTGGAGGTGCTAAGTTTAGCCCACATGAGGGAGGGTGTTCCACAACTAGGTAAGTGCTTGCGAATAAGACTGGTTCATGTGCACTCCTCTTCTTTCTCCACTCGCTCATCTCGTCATGATGCGCATCAAGTCAGCTTATGCACTCTATTTTTTCTGTTCGGAAAAATTGAGTCATTTATCAGACATGTCATAACTAAGCATGTTTGGTTTGCTTCTATATCGTGGGCTGTTGTAGCTGACTCCAATGTGCGGCGTAGACTCATAACCCACACTGTACATGTTAGGGTTTTTTCTGAGCCGCTCGATATATAGGCATGCGCGGTATACAACGCAACACATACCAAATTGATGTAGGATTTGTGCCTCCTCTTGCTACTTGCGCCGCCATCGTAGTCTGCCCCTTCTCGAACATCGGTGTACACCGGCGAACGGGAGAACAGGTATGTGGAACCAGTCACCCTTGTGATTCTGTATGAGCGATTTAGGTTTTTGGGAAGCGCCTTGCATGAGTGCTTGCGTTTTCCATCATGGGTTGTCTACCGTCCAAGTCGGGTTGTGCTGCTTACCGTCTCCTTCAACGCAACCTGATGCGACTGGTCTTCGTTAACATTGTCCTCAACAACATCACCACTACAGCGGGTACGTCAACTTCATTTACAACTGATTAGTATATGAAGGGAATCATAGGCAGAAAACAAAAAATTTCCTACCAACGATAACCGAAATAGCCAAGATCTATTACCATGCAGATATAAAGTAACGGAGGGAACGGTGTACATACCCTTGTAGACCGTAAGCATCGACGATCAAAAGATCTGTTTCGATGACGACACGTGATGAAGACGGGTGGCGAAGACGACGGCGGCACCGACCTCAAGGTTGTGTAGAGGAAGAAGACGTACTTCCAGTGCCACACGTGTAGCACCTCGTAGCTCTACACACGTACGGTGTAGACGACGACCCCCGGGCTCCAGATCCAGCGAAGCAGCGGAAGTAGAAGACTTGGACCCAACAGCACGACGGTGTGCGTATGGTGGAGAGAACTCTCTCAAGCCGTGTGCAGCTCCAATTGCGGAACCACAACTTTAACGGATGAGAGAAAGAGAGATGAAGGATTGAGTTAATTTCCAAGGCATGGGGCACCACTATATAAAGGGGAGAGGAGGGTGTCATCCTTGGTGGCTTAGCCATGTGGGACTAAACCCCACATGGTTCCGCCAGCCAAGGGGTGCGCCGGCCCTGGTGGGCCCCATTCAGCCCACCTATGCCAGCCGCCCTCCCCTTTCTCCTGGGGTGCGGTTCCCTCCCTCATGGGCCTCTCTACCGGGAGTTTGGCCCATTTAGAGTTGGGGCTGCCAATAAATCCGAAAATAATTAAATAAAAATATATTTAATCATTAATTCCATTAATTAATATTAAATACATATTATCTAATTTATTCTAGCTCCGAAAACTATTTTGTTGCCCTCCGAACTCCATCGGATATGTCACGGAACACTTCCGGTGTTCTTCTCTCTATTTTCTCTTCTGCGTCCAATCTAAATAAAACTGTCGCCTACCCTTAAGTGTGCCACGCTACGGTCCAGGATCACTCCAGACATGATTGAGATACGTTCTTCGATCAATGACTATCAGCGGTGGCTGGACTGCCGTGATAGTCCCTGTGCGTCCACGAACTTCTTTTTATCGTTTGAACCTTAGGCGTCCAGTTTCAACCTTTGGCCTAGTGATACTTAGATTGTCTGAGACTCGTTGTCCGGTATCACGATTACTGAGCTTGATCTCGTCACTTGACAATTCTATCTTTACTCGTCTGTGATATTACATCCCCGTGACCTAGTCACATGCTTGCAAGCTTATTGATGTAATCTCACTGAGTGGGCCCAGAGTATCTATCCTGCTATGTGGATTGGCAAATCCCGCTCTTGATCACTCGCCTCGACCACTTCCTTCGGATACCCGAAAGGGACACCTTTATTGTTACGCTAGCTAAGACATGACGTTTGATGCAATCAAAGCACCTTCCAAAGCAGCGATTAAATACGATATCACGATCAAAGGTATGAACACTATGTTTCTATATATCTTGGGTGTGTGTCCATCACATCATTCACCTAATGACATGACTCCATTTCAATTGACATAAATGTCCATGATCAGGAAACCTTGATCATCGGTTGCCCAATGGACTAGTTAAGAGGCTACTAGGGACCTGGTTGTTTACATACCACACGTGTATTAATGTTTCCGCTTAATACAGTTATAGCATGGTACAAAAATTATTATGAACAATTGAGATATGACAAATAAAATATCTTTATTAATTGCCTCTAGGGCATATCTCCAACAGTCTCCCACTTGCACTAGAGTACAATTTAATCTAGTTTACAACTTGGTAAAAGCTTAACACCTATAGCAATATGGTGCATGCTTGTCTCGTGGAAGAGGAATTCAGTCAACAAATCTCCCACATTGAGATCTGTATGTGCTTTGCAACACTTCTATGTCACCTAGTTTGACATCATCCCGTATCTTATGATAACGGTGAAATACATGTTTGTCGATGGAGTGAGACTCGAAACTTCGCGTAGCATGGGCCTTAAAAGTCTAAGAGATCTATTAAGGGAAACCAGCATGCTCGGAAAACCGCTCAGTCCAATCACACTTGCTACTTCTGAAGTAGCCATATATTCCTATACCTATGTAGATTATGCGACAGTGCATTCATATGCAACTTCGCAAGCTAACCATGTCTTTCTTCAAAACAAAGGACTTCTCCTGTATGAGATTTCTAGTCGTATGGGTCAGTGTCATAACTTGCATCATCGTAACCTTTTACGGCAAGTTGTCTTTTCACTCTACCCCATACCAGAAAACATATCTTCAGTTCTCTTTAGACACTGAAGGATATACTTAACGTTTGTTCATTGATCCATCCAGGGATCACTCTAGAACCCGTTCTTCAACCAAGAACTTGGGTCACACCAAGTCGAGCTTTCAGTATGATAGAATCTATGGCTGAGGCATAGAGGATGTCGGACATCCTTTTCTTTCAATAACTATCGCTGAAATGCCAAGATAAACTTAATATTTTACCTAGTCATACAAGTAAGAACCTTTTCTTCGCTTGTTCTATTCTGAAACATTTCAGAATCTTAACCTAGGAAAATATTCCGACCTAATGTTATTAAGCCCTTTTGATCTATACAAATTATAGATCTAAAGCCTAATACTCTTAACTTCATTCATAGAAAATTTAATCACTTAAATAATCATTTATACTTTACTAGAGGATCTGTATCATTCTCAATATGTCATTACATATAAAATTTGGAATGACACCTAGCTCCCACTTAAATACGCCATCCGTATATAAGACCAGGGAATTTCTTTTAGCTCCCACTCAAATATGCCATTCACATATAAGATCAAGAAAGCTACTTAGCTCCCACTCACTTCTTTGTAAATGCAGGTTTCTTCAACTATTTTGGACGACTCCAAAATCCTTTGATCCATTATCAAAGTGAAGATTCCAGCTCCGATATGCTTGCTTCAGCCCATGAATGGACAACTGAAGTTTGCATACGTGTCTAGCATCCTTAGGATCAACAAAACCTACTTGTTGTACCAATTACAACTCTTCCTTAATGTTGCCATTAGGGAACACGGTTTCTTTATCCATCCATCAATTTCTCAATTGAAAATAATTGCTAGAACAATCCTAAACAGACTTAGGCATCGCCACTTGAGACAAAATCTCGTTGTGGTCAACTTTTGAATTTGTCAAAACTGTTTTGTGACAAATCGATCCTTATAGACGGTTGCCTTTCCGTCAGCGTCTATTTGTCATAAAATTCCATTTACTCTCAACGCGTGAGCCCATCAAGAAGATTTACCCAAGTCTTTACTTGGTAATCGTACATGGATTTTATCTCGGATTATATATGGCTCATAGCCATTTCTCGGACTTAGGTCACCATCGCTTCTTTGTAGTTCGTAGGTTTGTCATGTTCCATTAACATGATGTTCATAACAAGATTGTTCTACCACATAGTGCGGAACACATTCTCATACGCCTACGATCTTAGTATGAGCTCAGAGCATCATGATCATTATCATCAGCTTCCTTCCAGTTGTGGAGGACGGTACCGGAACGTTTCCGTTGTGCCACTCATGTTGGAGAGAAGTTCATTAACTTCGTCTTGCTCTACTTTCTTTCCCACTTATACCCTTGGACAAGAAACTATTTCTTGAGTAAGGTATATTCCGGCAACAATTTTGCCTTTTCTGAGACATGTACCCAACTAATTCTTTAGGTACACTACAAAGATTTATCCATTTTAGGTTTGATCATATCAAAACACTAAAATATCGAAACGACAATCTAGGCTAAAAGCCATGCCATCACTCATATGGTATTGCCTCCACGGATTTAGATGGTTTCCCTATTATCTAACGTGAATGTTTTGTTTCTACCATATGACTTCAATGATCACAATAATTCGATAAGAGATTTTATTCACCACACACTATCCAATAGAGTGTGATTACGACGTCCTAACACACCATAACATTGTGGTGTTCCATGCGGCGTAATTTGTGGAACTCTTTTCACAAGTCTTCCAATGATATGCCAAACTCATAACTCAAATCCTTGTTTCCTCGATCTGTATCGCAGGAATTTGATTTTCTTGTTAAGTTTATTTTTCCTACTTCACTCCGAACTTGTTTGATCTTATCAAACTTTTCAGACCAGCATTTCATTAAGTGGATATCCATATCTACTCAAATCATTGGTGAAGTTTACAAATAATGATTTCCACTACACGTTAACGTACTTCATTGATCCACACACATCATTATGTATGATTATCAATAAGTTAAATGCCGTTTCCAGAAAACGGTGTCTTAGTTATTTTGCAAGTGTCAAAAGATCAAAATCTAAACTTGGAGGTCCATCTGAATGGAGCTTCTTAATGCATATAACATTGACATGACTTAAAACGTTAGTGCCACAATAATGTGGTGTCATTATTAAGTTTGTATCCTTTGGCATTAATGTTATAAATGTGGAGCTACTACCATCTGGATTCATATAAGAACACTCCATTCATAATCGGTGTATGATCATTAAAGATATCACTCATAAATGTAGGACAACAATTTTGTCACTAACAATATGAATAATTGTCTCGCTAAGGCAAGACACACTTATAACGATCATGCTAACAAGCGATCAAAAGGAATTTGTTCAAATCCAAATTAATCCAAAACGGTAGATGCAGAGAGAGTGTCTATGGCCATCACAACATTTGCCTGCCATCATCAACACACATTGTCTCCTCATCCTTCCAAGCTACTCAAGCAGAAAATCTTGTTTTCATAAAACATGACTAGTATCAAAACTTAGTCACTGCTGCAAGTACTTGTTTAGGTAAAACATTCATAACTGTATATCATATATACACTATCATCATCATGACTTCCCGGCGATCTGTTCATCTTCTTGATTCTTCAACGTAATCAAGAATTCATGAAGGTGAACGATTCCCCTTGCATGACATAGTCTATGACAAAACATTTGCATCTGGCAACGTTTTGTCATCCAGTGATCGAGCTGAGCGAGGCGTCTCAATGTCATCAAGTATGACTAATGTCATCAAGTATGACCAATGTCATCAAGTATGACTGCCACACGCTCCTTTAATGCGAGTGTTCTCTTCCATCTTGGTTGAGAAGAAAACCTGATTTACGGTGGATACAGATATCAGTCTCAGCGACCATTCCAAATGTTCGCGATCTGTCAACACGCACCCACAGTTCATTCTCTATGGCAGAGATCATAGCATACACTGGACTATGATGGAATTATCCGCACAAAACTTGATAATCCAAATTATCCTTTTTTTAGCGGAATCTCCGGTTATCTCCTATTAGGTTTTTATCAATAGAGCTAAAAGGTTTGAAACAAGGAGTATCCTCAAGCTACGGTATAAAAATATGAAGTTTGGACCCAACCTTTTAAGTTTCTCAATCGCAGGAATGCACCTAAGTTTAAAAGGTCTATCGAACAGGTTATTATCTACAAAGGTTTTGCAAAACATAAAGACTTTGTTCATAATAAATATGGGTTCAAGTTTTAATAAAATAAAACTACCAGAACTCCCACTCAAAACGAACATCCCTCGCATTGTTTTAGTGATTACACGATCCTCATCCGATACACTATCCCCGATCATCATGGCCGATAGCATAGCTTCAAGGTAGACATCGATATGTCAATCACAACATCTATGTGACTCGTGCTTAACCGTTCGGTCATTGTGTTCCGAGGCCATGTCTATACATGCTAGGCCCAAAATAACCTTAGCGTATTTCTTGTGCAACGTGGCTTACACCCACGGTATGCGAACGCAGATACGTCTGACACCCGATCGTCACGGCCTGCCTCGTATCGGAGAACTTTCGGTGGTGCACGCCAAAGGGAGAACACTATGGTATTTTGGAGGGATCATCTTATATTACTACCGCCGTGTAACTAATATATAATATATATACACACACAATATAAGATGCCTTGCGCCAAAGGTCTCTTTTGCGCCGACAGTTTATAAACAATTCATAAAACTTACCGTGACCATATCACATTACCCCTGCAAAATAAAGTTAGATGCTTTCTATTTTATCTTTTGCATATTTTACGTGGCTTAGGGGCTTTCGTAAATAGAACCGCTTTCATACCTACGAACCTACAACCACAACCCCGATCAAATAATTGTCTATTTTATATCCCTTTCGGGTCCTCCATTGAAAATGCCAAGCCGTCTATTGAGAGAGAGACAGACACCCGCCAGCCGCATATATGGTACAAGCCATATGTCAATTGTGGAACCAATCTCGCGTAAGCGTACGCGTAAGGTCAGTCTGGGCCGCTTCATCAACTCAATGTCGATGGCATAAGCAAGTGCACGCGAGAGGGAAACAATTATAAGATCGGTGCCCTCATTCAACATGAGTTCTAACCGTACTACTATATCTATGCATAGATCGGCTCTGATAACACTGAAGGGAATCGTAGGCAGAAAACAAAAAAATTCCTAACAACGATAACCAAAATAGCCAAGATCTATTACTATGCAGATATAAAGTAACAGAGGGAACGGTGTACATACCCTTGTAGACCGTAAGCGTCGACGATCAAAAGATATGTTTCGATGATGACGCGTGATGAAGACGAGCGGCGAAGACGACGGCGGCGCCGACCTCAAGGTCGTGTAGAGGAAGAAGACGTACTTCCAGTGCCACACGTGTAGCACCTCGTAGCTCTACACACGTACGGTGTAGACGACGACCCTCGGGCTCCAGATCCAGCGAAGCAGCGGAAGTAGAAGACTTGAACCCAGGAGCACGGCGGTGTGCGTATGGTGGAGAGAACTCTCTCAAGCCGTGTGCAGCTCTAATTGCGGAACCGCAACTTAAACGGATGAGAGAAAGGGAGAGGAAGGATTGTGTTAATTTCCAAGGCATGGGGCACCACTATATAAAGGGGAGAGGAGGGTGTCATCCTTGGTGGCTTAGCCATGTGGGACTAAACCCCACATGGTTCGGCCAGCCAAGGGGTGCACCGGCCCCCTGGTGGACCCCATTTGGCCCACCTAGGCCAGCCGCCCCTCCCCTTTCTCCTGGGGTGCGGTTTCCCCCCTCATGGGCCTCTCTACCGGGAGTTTGGCCCATGTAGAGTTAGGGCTTCCAATAAATCCGAAAATAATTAAATAAAAATATATTTAATCATTAATTCCATTAATTAATATTAAATACATATTATCTAATTTATTCTAGCTCCGGAAACTATTTCGTCGCCCTCCGAACTCCATCAGATATGTCCCGGAACACTTCCGGTGTTCTTCTCTCTATTTTCTCTTCTGTGTCCAATCTAAATAAAACCGTCGCCTACCCTTAAGTGTGCCACCCTACGGTTCGGAATCACTCCAGACATGATTGAGACATGTTCTCCGATCAATGACTATCAGCGGTGGCTGGACTACCGTGATAGCCCCTGTGCGTCCACGAATGTCTTTTTATCGTTTGAACCTTAGACGTCCAGTTTCAACCTTTTGCCTAGTGATACTTAGATTGTCCGAGACTCGTTCTCCGATATCACGATTACCGAGCTTGATCTCGTCACTTGACAATTCTATCTTTACTCGTCTGTGATATTACATCCACGTGACCTAGTCACATGCTTGCAAGCTTATTGATTTAATCTCACCGAGTGGGCCCAGAGTATCTAACCACTTCCTTCGGATACCCGAAAGGGACACCTTTATTGTCACGCTAGATAAGACATGACGTTTGATGCAATCGCAGCACCTTCCAGAAGCAGCGATTAAATATGATCTCACGGTCAAAGATACGAACACTACGTTTCAATATATCTTGGGTGTGTGTCCATCACATCATTCACCTAATGACATGACTTCATTGTCAATTGACATAAATAGCCATGATCAGGAAACCTTGATCATCGGTTGACCAATGGACTAGTTAAGAGGCTACTAGGGACCTGGTTGTTTACATACAACACGTGCATTAATGTTTTTTCTTAATACAGTTATAACATGGTACAAAACTTGTTTATGAACAATTGAGATATGGCAAATAAAATATCTTTATTAATTGGTTCTAGGGCATATCTCCAACAGTATATGCAAATGCAACGTATTCCGACCTACTCTTTTACTTTGCATGTTGTTGAATGCACTGCTACTGATTAATGCATCTACTATGTTCGAGTTTCACATGATAGTGGTTTTTGTCGTCATGTTTAATGTTCCAGAATTAATCATGAAATTGTTGCCTAATTATCCAACACAATGCATAAAAAGACATGTTGACCAGTTCCCCCAAATCTACATGGTATCTGACACCGGAAGATCCTTTAACCCTTAACCCTTCCACTGCTTGAGTCTTTTTTCTCGATCATGATGGCTTGCAAGCATAATTGTTATTCTGGTTCTGCACAGTTTAGCATCCAAATCTCCAAAAAAAAAACTTTGAAAAAGAATGATTAGAAGACCCATAAACAACAATACACACTCCCGAATTGAGCCATTGTTTTTCTGTCTCAACATCATGCGTGCTCACATAAATTTCCTACACTCTACTTGCACAACACTTCATATTTTTTGAAACTTTTCTACTGTAGGGCAAACAGCCCCACAGCCCACTTTATTCCATTCAAGATATTGCAAAAAATAATTACAGAGTTAAGAACCTAGATCAAGTCTACCAGAGTTAACAGCACTTCATATTTATCATCATCCACTCCCAAAAGATCCCCCCTGAATGGCCCTGAGCAGAAAATTCAGTTCCAATCACATTTGAGTTCTCCCACCATGAAATCTTGTCTAATCATCTCGGGAAAACCAATAAATGTCCATATGCCCCTCTTCAAAAAATTCCTTCAATTGCGTTTTCTAGCCGTTATTTCCAAAATCCCTTATGTTCCAAACAAAAGCTCTCATTTGAATCTTGATTTTTGTTTCCTGCTATTGTTGATAGAAATGAACAAAAATAAATAAGCTTGATAGATGAACTCCAATACCCGGTCCAAGCAAACAAGACTTTTTTGACCGTGGAACCGTAGGGAAAAACCCTACGGTGTAATTTTATAAATATATAAAGAGAAACAAGAAGTTTCCCTTGAAGTTTCAATTACAAACGGCCAAAAACTGAATTAAGGAGGGAAAAAATAAAAAGAAAAGGAAATAGCCATCTAAGTGAAGGTGTCAAGAACCCAAGCAAGCAACGGCTGCACCAGCGCAGCAGGCACCCGATGCTGATGAAGAAGAATATCGTGTTGAAAACTGGTCTTCCATCGACTCAAAGAGGGTTGAATATCCTTGAAGATTAAATCGTTCCTAGATCTCCAAATGTTCCAAAGACCGCAGACCGCCACCTCCATGAAGCAAGGACCAGAAAAATTACTCTTAGCGTGCTGAAACCTGCCCGAGATGGCTCTGGAGCAATCCCATCGTATGTGAATGAAGTTCCAACATTGCGAGGCAAATGGGCACGAGAAGAAGAGGTGGTCTCTAGTCTCTAGGGACAAAGAGGAGCACAAGGCACACACTGTGCCAGAGCCTACGTGCCAATGTTTGCGTATCATCAGGTCCTTGGTGTTGAGCCTATCCATCTGCAGCAGCCAAGCAAAGACACGTAGCTTTGGAAGACATTTCGATTTCCAGATGGCCTGAAGAGAGCTGTCATGTCTAAGCCGGGCAAAGATGAAAGTGTAGAATTGCTTGGCCGAATAAGTTGGCGTGCCCCAAGGGAGGATCTTGACGTCAGTATTAGTTGCCTCAAGATCAAGTTGATCAATAATCACACGAACCTGCTCAAGTTCATTGAAGGCCTGCAGAGATAGGGGGAGTGCATAGTGCCCAGGCGGATCAGCAGGTTCCATCATCTGTGCCACCGAGGTGTCCTCGTTAAGGGCAAACGAGAAAAGACGGGCGAATTTATCACATAGCAGTTCCTGATCATGCCAAAGATCTTTCCAAAAGAGAGTGTTTTGCCCATTCCCCACATGAGTATGTGTGATGCTTCTGTAAACCTCCATGAGACTGCAGATATCATGCCACCGAAAGGACCCTCTGACAGACTGAGCGTGAGGAGGAGAACTAGGATCGTATAACGACCAGACAAGTTTCACCCAGGGAAGATCCACCTTGCTGAAAAATTTGTGCAGTTGTTTGAGGAGGAGAGCTTGGTTTTGGATCTCAAGATTTAGGATACCAAGACCTCCATATTTCTTAGGGCGGCAAACCAAAGACCAGGCCGCAAGAGAGTGAACTGAGGTGCTGTCTTCCTCCTTGGCCCACATACAATGACGCCGTGATCGATCAAAGAGTTTGATGATTCCTTTATGAACTTTTAGGGTGCATAGGAAGTGAATCGGGAGGGAGGATAATAAAGAGTTGACAAAGGTCAGCCGACTGCCATAATCAAGAAAACGTACGCTGGCATTGAGTCTGTGCTCGACCTGATCCACAATCGGGGAGAGATCCTGCATCGTGGGGCGAGAAGAGCCAAGTGGTAGTCCAAGATAGGTGAAAGGCAGAGAACCAACCGCACATCCAAACGTAGCTGCAAGATCAGCTAATCTCGTAGCATCAATGTTAACGGGCATCAGGCATGACTTGGCGAAGTTCACCTTCAGGCCAGTGGCTGCAGAAAAAACTTGGAGGAGATTTTTAAGGGCGAGCAACTGAGTGGGGCAGGCTTGGAGGATGAGCAACGTATCATCAGCGTACTGGGCTATGGGGAAATCAGTATCGGGTATGGGGAGGGGCAGATGCAAAACCCCAGAGCGGGCAAGTTGATTAACCATGGACTGTAGCATATCCGCCCCAGCGACAAAGAGAATGGGAGAGAAAGGATCACCTTGCCGCACACCACGGCGAGAAGGGAATTTTTTTCCAGCTACCCCATTGAGAAGCACAAAGGAGGTACCCGTAGAGAAGATCATCTGGACCCAATGAAGCCAACGATCGTCGAAGCCCCAGCACCGGAGGATATTGATAATAGCAGCATGTTCTATAGTGTCAAAAGCCTTCGCAAAATCCAATTTCAGAATGACCACCTCTTTTTTAGTCTGCTTACACTGATGAATATATTCATATGCCCAAGCGACGCAATCCTGGATTGTGCGGGTCTTTAGAAAGCCATATTGATTAACGTGCACAAGTTGGAGAATTTTTTCTGTAGCCGATTTGCAAGGATTTTGGTCAGCAGCTTGAGGCTAGAGTTCAGCAAAGAGATAGGGCGATAGTCATTGGGAGTAATTGGAGAGTGAACTTTTGGAATGAGAGTGATGTAGGCGTCATTAATACTTTGCAAGTTCACAGCTCCCTCCCAAAATTGCTGACACAGCCAGTAGAAGTCATGTTTGATGATCGGCCAGCATACTTTGAAGAATAATCCAGAAAAACCATCCGGACCGGGAGCTTTATCAGAAGGAAGATCAGCCACCACCTTGTCAATTTCTTCATGGGAGAACAGCACCGAGAGGGCATCAAGTCCCTCCGTACGATGAATGAAAGCAGACACTCCTAGTCTGTCCTTGAATGAGTTTAAAAGGATCCCCTCCTTTTCAAGATGATCAGTAGCAATGGAGCCATCAGCTCGAGCCAAGCTAGCAATGGAATTATGCCGGTACCGAATTGTTGCCATAGAATGAAAAAACTTCGTGTTTTCTCCTCCAAACTTCGCCCATCGAACCGTGCACCTCTTTTTCCAATAATCCTGTTTACACGTGAGAAGATGCTGAAGTTTCTTCTTCACCACCTTTCTGAAATTCCATTCCGATATATGTAAAGGGCGGAGTTCTTCAATATCATCAAGACGAACACTAGTATTATTACAGTTATCAATCAGCTTACGAATTATAGAGATGCTAGTGCACCAATTCTTCAGCCCTTTGCGCAGCAATTTGAATTTTCTTGATCTACAACGTGCACTATCTCCTGGACAATGGATGTCCCAAATGCGCAGCACCACTTCTAAGAACCCCGGCATTTTAATGCAATGGTTTCAAAACGAAAGATAGACGCTTTGGGCATACTGGTACCAATGGAAACCACACAAGGAGTATGATCGGATGTAGGACGGGCGAGGGGTCTAACCGTGGTGTTCGGGAATTTTAGCGTCCAAGCCGGGGACATGAAAAACCAATCTAGCTGGACAAGAAGAGGGTCGACCTGCATATTGCTCCAAGTGAATCTTCGTCCCTTAATTGGTAGTTCAACAAGACCCAGGTAGCTGATAATCTCATTGAAAGTGGCAATATCCTCAAGATTTGCACCCGGTTTATTTCGACTGTCAGTGTAGCGATAGAAGTTGAAGTCACCGAGAATCAACCAAAGTGTATCATCAGCGATGTCCAGATGAAAAAGCCAAGCTACAAAGTTTTCACGCTCTACGCCCTCACATGGCCCATACACATTTACCAACACAAAGCTATCAGAAGAGGAGGTTGAGGTGAAGCTGATAACAATCGCAAAACTCTCTTGCAAGAGAATTTGTTCAACAATTTATTACTTGCCCGCACAACAAGCAGTCCGCCCGAGGCACCATCAGACGGGACAAAAGCAAACTGATCAAAGCGCTTCGGAGCAAAAGAGCGAATAAACTGCAAATCAATCGTCATCCGTTTCGTTTCTTGGAAACAAAGAATGGACGCCGCACTCTCCTCAATTTTATCACGCACAAGGGGCCATTTAGCAGAACTGTTAAAACCACGGATATTCCAACATAAAATGTGCCAGATAAGTTTAGCAACACGCGGAGATAATTGATCAAAACGACGAGGCATGGTGAGCACACACTGTTGTTTAGAAAACAGGAAAGCAAGCTTAATCTGCACGCTTCTTCATAAACTGCTCATCAGTCAGCTCATCAGGGTTAATGTCGCACTCTTCCACCCCAATACGCTGCATCTCCGAGAGCTGCAGAATGTCGGGAGGCGTGGCCTTCGGAACCTGGGAGGGCTTGCGACGAGTGGCAATGGATTCCAGCTTAAACCCATCAGGGACACGGCGAGGAGAGCGGCGAACCAGCACATCAACCTTAGGGGCGTCAACCTTGCGAGGACGACCACGGGGGCGAGGGCCATCAACAGGCGCCTGAATGGGAGCAAGGAGCGAGACAGCAGCAGAGACATCTGAAGCTATAGCATTAGCCATCTCTAGTTCAGAAGAAACCTCAGAGTCATCCGTTGCGTGCCTGCTATCCGGGCCAGAGTCACCAGATCCAATAGAGGGAGTAAAACCCAGCCTCAGCAAAGGAGCAGCATCCACGACATCTTCAATCACATAAGAATCAGAGCTTCCTTCATCAGAGAGCGCCATCAGGGCGGTACCAGCACCATTGCGCGGGAAGACAGAATTGAAATCCACATCAACTAGAGGCCAAACATTAGCCATCACTACCCCCAAAAGGCCCAACCACCTCTGTCCCAAGCAGCCCAATATCAATACCCATCCTGGAGTGGAGAGCTCGGTCAAATATTTCACCTGGCAGCCTGAGGAGCAGATTCAGACTAGATGCAGCCAAATCAGAAATGTGAGCATGTTCAGCAGAAAGGATGGATCGAGCATATATCTTGTAGAACATCCAAACGAGGAAGTGTATGAAGGATGCCCATATAGGAATCTCCAAGGTGAAGTTAGCACCTCTACCCGGAACAAAGGCCACAGCAGCACCAGGCACAACTCTGGCAGGCAACACATGTTCATCTGCGAGATCCGCATCAGAAATATGAGCATTCCAAACTACAATGTCGTCATCAACCATATTTCCCTCCGGAGCATCGCCATCCTCAAAACGGGAATGCGATGATTTACTCGGTAATGAAATTGATACTGATGGGGGAGAACAAACGGCAAGTGCGGTTCCAGCTTCAGTAAAGGGAGCAGGGGATCAGGATCAGGCAAGCTATCAGGGGAGAAGGATGGCGCGGCAGACGGATCGTTAATCAAACTTGCTGCCGTTGGTGGCTCTGTCCTTCCTTTCTTCACCCAAATCTTGTCCTTCCGTATCTGTGTTTTCTGTGATTCCCAGTCATAGCAATCTGTATTTTCCAAAAACAGAGAGGCTTTGTTCTTCGGTATCCAAACTTGCTTAGTAATGCAAGAACTTGCCAAGTGACCCATCCGGTTACATTTGCGGCAGAGAATCTTAGGGCAATTACTAAACGCGTGTCCCAAGCAATGACAATAAGAACATTCAGATTTCAGCGGACAATTTCTGACAAGATGACCCCAACCAAAGCAATGTAAACATCTGATATCGTTTGGGCAATCTTTTTTCAAATGTCCTAGTTCCAGACAGCGAAAACAGCAGCTAAGAGGGCCAGATAAAGAAGAATCCTTGAACGGGGCTAATGGGTCATAATCCAGAGGTTTTTTAGCTAGTCCCTCTGACGCCTCATGATTTTTCAGTGGAATACAAGAAGAACAATAAACCCTTAACAGAGAGCAGTCCTGACAGCCAACTGAATCAGGTATCACATCGCGGTACGTGCGCTCTGGGCAGGCTTGTGTGGGATGCCAGATCGAACCACAACCCAAGCAACGGCCCAATAGATGATAAATAACCTCTGAAGAGGGCAGGCCCCATAAGCCAAGCATTTGCTGAATTTCAAAATCAGGGTATCCCGCTTGGCGATGATCAAGGACGTGCTCCAAATTGAGCCACGAGAAGTGCGGATCATGCCGGTATCTAGTTTCCCAAAAACCCAAATCATGATGATTCTTACCAACGAAATATCTGGGATTGTGACTTTCCATTACTAGACCAGAGTCAATGGGGGTTTCCAGAAAAGAGCATTGAATCTCACCGACCAATAGAGATGAAACCACCGCCGGAGCAAACCTCTCCGGCGACCTTAATGGAGACGGCGCATCAAAAGAACCAAAATGAACAATGTTTTCCTTGCACTTGATCGGAGAGGAAAGCCCGAATTTGGCTAGTTCTGAACTTGAATCAGTGCCATTGGAGGAAGAAAACAGGAAGTCCAGCAAAGTTTTAATCGCAACACCATCAGCGGCAGGGAGCGATACCTTGGAGGAGCGCGCAAACTTCTTAGATACCGAAGTCCAACCCCCATCATCAAGGATTTGGGGAGGTTCAAGCGGCTTCCAGTAAAACTCCGATACAGATTTTTTCCCCTTAGGGTCAACCAGATCTGCAGAAACATCTCCTCGATACAGAGAGAACATACAGTGGAAATCAGGCCAGTGTCGATCCCTCAAAGAATAGATAAAATGACCAACTTTACTCGAGGCGAGAGAGAGTCTGAATCCTCTATCCGAGAGTTTGAACACTCTAAAATCAGCAGCGATACCACCCAAACAGCATTCCAACGCGAGGCTGACTGAATCTTCCGTGAGAGCGAAGGCCGCATAGGGGAAGGAGGCCACCAGGAAGAACTCCGTGGCGGTCTTGGAGGGAGAGAAATGGACAGGGACTTGAAACGTCGACGAACCTGAGCCGCCAAGGCTTTGCCCGGCATGAAATCCCAGTGCAGGATCACATCCATGGTCACCACCGTGGGAGGAGATCACCATCGCCGGAGGGGGAGGAGAGATCGCCAGGTTGGGGTGGGTGGGGAGGTGGAGCGGTGGGTGGTGATTCTGGCTCCCAAAGCCCAGGTTTTTTATTCGAAAATCATTTATTCACTTAAAATTTCTCCGAGTTGAACTTGAAAATTGTGTGGATTTGTTTGATAAAATAAAACTCCATGGATTAGGAAGTAGTACCCGCACTGGAAGTCTCACTGTGCTATATGGCAACTGGAGATAAGCTGGAGGTGGTTGCCAGAGCGACGAGCGACACAGTGGGAATTCAGAAAGCACGAGGCAGGGCGGTGAACAACAAAACGAAGTGATGATCGAGTACGTGTAATCAAATACTATATGTAAATGCAGTAGGTCGATTACATTACAAATTACAACTAGGAGGATCGTGGCTTACACAAACTAATCGATCCTTATTTAAGTGGTGGAAACAAATCCGTCGCAGCAAGCAACACACACTATAGTAACGACCAAATCACTGAAGCTGGCTATACTAGGGCACACACATCCGCCTGCACTGCATACGTAAGTACATAGGCAAAGCATATATAAATCTCAAACCCCTGCTTACTTATTAAGCTCACTAATTAATGCAGGCAGAGGCGCGATCAGGCGGCGGCCACCTGCAGGAACTCGTCGTCCTTCTCGAGCTTCTGCATGGGCTCCGGCTGCAGCGCCAGCTCCACGTCGATGCCGCCGCTGCCGCCGCCACGGCCGGGGTACAGGTACACCATCCCGTCGAACTTGTTGTTCCCGCCGCTGCGGACGCGCTCCGGCCTGCCGAACCCGAAGTCCACGTCGTACACGCGGAAGCGCGGCGAGCTGCCCACGGCCACACAGTTGGGCCCGGCGTCGCTGTAGTGGAACAGCTTCGGCGCCGCCTCGTACTCGTCCAGCCTCCTTGTCACTGCGGCCGCGTCGTGCTCATCGATGGCCTTCTGCAGCATCCCAGCGGCCAGCTCCGGCGGCCCGCCCAGGAGCATCCCCGCCGGGACGCCCGTGAACACCGCCTGTATGAGGTTGCCGAAGTAAGCGGCGGGCACGGGCGGGTTGAGGCGGGCGCGGCAATCCGCGAACACGGCGAACACGGTGATGTCGGCGGGGCCCAGCCCGCGCGCGCGGGAGACGGCCCGCCAGATGTGGGCGCCCAGGGACTGGAAGGAGGAGAAGGGCTTGGCGCCCGGAGGCAGCACGGCGTTGGCGGCGGCCTTGATGCGGGCCACTGTTTCCTCCGGGAAGGAGAAGACGCGGGCCACCAGCGGCTTCTTCGGCCCGTTGGGGTCCGTCTCTTCATGGGCCTCAGCGGAGGCCGGCAGGGTGAGGCCAACGCGTACGGAGCGCGCCATGGCGCGGTTGTGGACGGGGAGCACCGAGGGGGCGGCGGCGCCGCGGCTGAGCTCCGCCCAGGAGGTCATGAAGTGCCACGTGGCGGTGCCGTCCAGCACGGCGTGGTTGAAGGCGCAGCCCACGGCGAGGCCATCCTTGAGCTTGGTAAACTGTAACGTTTACTTTCAATTCAAGTATCAGTTTACCGGAATTTAAACTGAATGGTAATGGGTAAATTTGCAGAAAAGTAAACTCAGTACTTAATGGAGTAGTACATTCTATCTCTAGCTTTCTACGTAGAATTGTGTACGTGTAATGTCTCAATTATATGTTCGATCAGTAATGCTGGCCGTACTAGTTTGTTGGTTGGTAAATTTGCATATTTATTGCACGCGGACGACGGAGTACCATTTGCAATTCACAAGTGGAAAATGCATCGGTGCACATTTTGAAATGTAGATCGGAACTTTCGGAAGCTTGTAGGTGTGTTTCTAAATTCACAATCTATAAATGTTTTCTCTGAAGAATAAGTATTCGATAAGGTCTTGGGTCAAGTGTATTTCAGCTGTGTATAATGTAGATCTTGCGATGTGCATACATCATACATCATAGATAGTACATACCTGGACGGCGAGCAGCGGGCGGTGAAGTCCCTCGAGGTTCATGACGCCGGTGTAAGGTATGAGCTGCTGCATGAGCCTCTCCGCCTCCTCGCCGCAGGCCTCGCCGGCGAGTTCGTCAACGGAGACGCCCTCGGCGGCGGCCTCGACGATCTCCGCGCCTTCCTCCCCGTCCACGTACAGCGCACCGCCGTCGCCCTTCTCCTGGCGGATCCGGCCGGCGAGCGGGTAGAAGTACGCGAGGGCGTCCCCGAGCGCGTCGGCCATGCGGGCGGTGACGTCGTGGAAATCGCCAGCGCCCGGCGCGAGGCGGTAGAGGAGCAACTTCTGGTTGTAGTAGAAGGTGATGTATGGGAGGTCGAAGGTGGCGAGGGTCACCTTGGTCTTGGCCGGCGCTACCGTGCGGGTGCCGGTGACCGTGACGGCCATGGCGGCTTCCCCGTTCTCGACGGCCATTGTTGTTTGATTTGTTAATTTGCGATGTGAGCTGCGAGCGCGAGTGTCAGTGGTGTGATGAGTGGAGTGGAGGAGCTAGGTGAGTGATATAAAGGACGAAGAGGTGGAGGTGGGGGCATTAATGGAGGAGGCAGATCGAGCAGGCCTTGAATGTCTCATGCTCTCAGCTTGATGGGAAGGGAGGACGAAGTCGATAGCCGTTGGGATGGTGGTGGAACATTTATGGCGGCACTGATGCGGCTAGCTAATTAAGCGACCGCCACGGCGCCACCTCCAAGCCACCCGGAACCATGCACATTTTGCACACACTGGCCAAATTCAAATTCTATATTTAAAAGTTTCAAAAAATTCTGTAAAAAATTCTACATGTGGCCAATGGTGCATTCTACCAACCGGGAAAATCTCAAGGTGAAATACAATGTACTTTTGGCTACACAAAAATGACAAAATCTGACCAATGCTAGAGGTTTCAAAATCTGCACTGTTCACTTTTTTTTAGATCCACGATTTTGTCAATTTTGCACAAATCTACAGAATTTTTCGAATTAGATTTTTGCACACTGTTAGAATACATCATCATCTATATCTACGGGGTTTTTCAGAATTTTCTAAAACTTTATAATGCCGTTTTCGGATTTTGAAACATCCGGGCTTCATGTAGCCTGGGTTCCAAAAATCCACTCTCAACGGAGGAAGTACTACTTAATTCAGTTAGTGAGATGTGATAGTTCATCTCACATATTTGTTAGAGGGCACTATACCGGTTAGTGGTTCTGATACCGTATATTAGTGATGTACTACATCATGCTCATACAATATACATAAGTTTACATTAGCAACGCCCTTAAGCTAAACCAAGAAAGATGTCAGATTACGCTAAAACTTAGGAAAACTCTTGACCGGCAACGCCTTGGTGAAACCATCTGCAAGTTAATCTTTGCTTTTAATAAACCGTATGTCCAACATTTTAGTAGAAACTCGCTCACGGCTAAAATGATAGTCAATTATTTCTATGTATTTTGTACATGCATGGAAAACAGGATTTGCATCCAGATATGTAGCACCAAAACTATCAAACAAGAAGTAGGCTATTTCTTTGATAGGAACACCAAATGTTCCTAGCAAAGGCTCAATCCAAATTAACTCGGTCGTGAGATTAGCTAGGGGTTTGTATTCAGCTTTTATACTTGAACAGGAGACAACTATTTAACAGCCCGAAATTTGAAAACCTAAAAACCCGTGTAATTTTTCCGCGTTTGTGTTCCTTGCATCATGGCATCCTTGCATCAAAGTGTACCAGTTGGAACCTTTAACTTGTCACTAGGGAATTGTGCTAGGGAATTGTGTTGTTGCTAGGGATTTGTGGTGGTTTGGCACACTTCAACCGAAATGCAAATTTTGCTACAACCAAATTTCAAAACAGAAAGGCACTCAATCTTGCAAAACACAAATACCCCGTCCTCTTATATTTGTCAAGGAAGTTCCAAGAGCTCCAAAATAATATTTTGCACTTGCTCCAAATTGTTAAAGGAGCAACATTTTGAAATTTAGCAAAAATGCCATATCCAACCTTTATAAACAAAAGTGGTTCATAACATTTTATTTGGAGGCGCCAAATTTTGTGGAGCTCCCACATGAGATGAAAAGGCCACACCAATTATTTCATAATTTTTGAAAGTGTTTAAGTGCTTTAAATAAATCAAATACAGTGCTGGTTTTAAAAGGGTTTTAATTTTAAAACAGAAAAGGACCAAACGGTGATGGAAGAATTTGTGCAGGGGGTTATTCGCAAAACTTCCTTCTCCTTCCTGTAGCCACGCGCCACAGTGCGCTGTGGCCATGCCGTCGCCGCTCGCGCGACGCCCACGCCGGGCCCCCCCCTCCTCTGCCTCTCCCCTGCGTGAAGAACACCACGAGGCCACCTGCTCCCACACCCCGCACTCGCGCACCCGCCCTCTCGCTCTCCTCTCGTTTCCCCGCGAAGCCGAGCCGAGCTTGCCGTCACCGTGCACATCGCCGTCGAGTGGAGCCGCCCCGGACGAATCCGAGACCGCCACGAGCTCCTCCGTGCTCGCCTCTTCCTCCCCGTCGAATAGCTCGAGCTGGGATGGATGGCACCCTGTGAATCGAGCTCGCCTTCCCCGACTCCGGCCGCCGTGGTCGAGCCCGCGCCCGTCGCCGTCTGACCTCGCCCTGCCTCCCCGACCGCCGATTCGTGCTCAGGGTGAGCTCTCCGTCCTACTGGAACCCTCCTCCCTCGCTATCTCGCTCTGTAACACGCGTCCCATGTTGGCCGGAGAATGACGCCGCGGGAGCTCGCCGTCGTGCAGCTCCGGCGACCGTATCCCAGCGGCGCCACCACCGTTCGGTTCGCCCCTTCCTCCTCTAGCCAGTGCACCACCAGGATTTTGCTCCCTCCGCTCGGGATCGATCAATCCGTGATCAACAGCCTCTTGTTGTTGTTTTACTCGGAAAATCTGACCCAAAATAAATCGGATCATCCGAAACCCCCAGTACGAGGTTGTGCTTCGTCCTTAGCAGTTTTCAGCCCAGCCGTGGAGATCGGATATTCCGAGGGAGAAAGAAATCGGATAATCCGATTTTAATCAGTACTCCTGGAAAAGTAATAAAATTGCAGAAATAAAATCCTTTTTGGAAATTCATAATTAATTTAAATAATTCCAAAACTTATGTGTAATACCACAAAATGTTCTTAGAACCATTTACAAATTGTTTTCAAGCAGTACCATATTCTTCCTATTTCTTCGACATCGGATATTCCGAATGTTAACATTCGGATATTCCGAAATTGATCAGTACCTAATAAATTTCATAATTCATCTTTTCCAAATCTAAACAATTAGTTTCCCTTGTTGTTAACATAATCTATAAAAGGGGCAAAGATTTAAAAGAGGAATTTAAAAATGTAACAACTTTTACCGGGACATCATAAAATGTGTTCGAGGTACCCAAATATCCGGAAATCCGGGAGCTAACATTTAAAAATGATATCATGCATAACTGAGCACCACTAAAGAATGGCACTTGTTACAAATTCGTAGAATCACTAAGTTAAATATGGGGTGTTTCCTTGTCTAGTTAAAGTAATTGTTTTTCACACCCCATTTAATCTGTCGGATAGCTGATAATAAGTCGGTGCATTAAAATGTCATGTCATCATGTGTTTGCGCATTGCACCGATGTTATCCGTGGTTCTGATTGTTCCTCTCCGGTATTGTTTGTGCATCGGTAGATCAAGGAGGTGAAGTGCCACCACCGTATCGCGACGATCCGTACTACCAGCACGTTGATCCAGGCAAGCGTAATCCCCCCTCTGAGCATATCTTATCCTATGTTTCCGCAAATATTTTCTCCACTATAATATTGCATGCGGTTCCAAATGTCAATTTTATTGGATTAGAGTATCCTATAGTTGCCTTAAGATTCCGATGCCATTTACCTGTTTCCCTCCTATTAAACATAGGGTTGTATTGTTGGCCGAGATACGTACTATGCTATGTTGATGCTTAGCCATGCTTAGTTAATTGCATAGCTACATGATGGATGGTTTGTGTTGGAAACAGGTGATGAGATAAATGGTTGATGGTGGAGGAAATTGTGGTGACAGGTAATAAAATGCTTAAAGGTGGGGATGAGAGGCCACTGTGGTTGTGGTGTTTTGTCTCGTTCTCGTCGCCTAGTTGCGAGTTCTATACCTCTTGAACCAAGACGAGCGTGCAACCATGCGTGAGGCCTATGCAATTGCAGGAACCCTCATAGACTAAATAACTCGGGCAGGGCTAGCCAGGGTCCTCTAGTTCGGGCTTCCATTTGTGCGTGCGTGATGATGGCGGGATGAACTGAGATGAGGATTGTGGTGTTAGGAAAATAAGTGGCCGTGGGGCGGGTGTTGCAGGCACTGGCAGTCCTGCCGCCACTGATGATCCTGGAAAGTCCTTAACGAGGGAGAAGTCGACACCGCTCCCACCCAGCCGGCTTTCCAAGGAAGAGAGCTAATTGTACAGGCAATGGGCCGGATGGTACGTGTGGCGAAGGAACTGGGGCCCCTCGGGACTCCGGGGACTTCCACTTTGTACACCCCTGCAGGGATAAATCTTTTCAAAAAGCCGTGTTCGCGGTTATGGACGACTTGGGAATGGACGATGATCATAGAATAACTGGAACGGAATGATTAAAAATTTGAGTACTAAAGGTACTACTAATAACCAAGGTTGTCTTCCTCGAGGGTGATTCGGGGAGGTGCCTAGTAGATAGGTGATGAGAATGGTGATGGTTATGATGGAAATGGTTACCAGAAAAGAGTTACTTCTTACCCCTTTTCAAAATAATCTGATTAGTCGATGCCATGGAGTATGTCTTTTAAAATAAAATTAGCTTTATGCAAAACAGGCATAAAACCTTGAAAGCCAATCATCGAGCATATATTAGCTCTTAATCTTGCGAGTTCGTCGAAATCAACGTCGTTTGCTTATTTTCAGGAGAGGACTTCACCGACCTCGAAGGTGGGTTCTTTGTGGACGTTGACGAGTAGTCTGGGGTTCCCAGGTGGCAGCTTGGGACATCCTGGAACAGCTGGCATTGGATGTTTATTTGCAGGCCTCTTAGGCCATAATTTGGATCTTGTTGTTTAGAACAACTTATTTTGCTTCCACTTGTTGTAATGTTGGGTCTGTGACCTCTGGTTGTCATTTGCTATCTTTCTCTATTATAAGAGTTGAGCTATATGATTTGTGTCGTAGAGTATGTGATGTGCCAGTTGTTTCACAAGTCTTGATCTCTCTATTATGCTTTGATAGTGTGCCTGCTGGTATCGGATAACCGGAGACACAGTATCACTGTATAGCAGTCGGGTCGGGGCGCCACAAACTAATAGCTTGTTTTCTCGCACTTCAAGGGACCAAGTTTTGTCTAAAAAAAATATTGTGAATCCTATATTGGAATGTATGTCAGCAAAACAGACTGCCCAGTCTACATCTGAAAAATACGCTAAGAGATTAGGGGTGTGTGAATTTAGTATAATTGTTTTGGTTGAAGATATGCCTTTATCTCATGATTGTGTGTTAATATAGGGCCCAACTGGTTACGGGTTACAACAAGTTGTTACAAGGTTTGATCTACAAGAAAGGAAACAAAATGTTCGATTTATATTTCACTCATACGATTACAACAGACAAACAACTCTAAACATTGTAGGCCTTATCGTTTAACAGCCTCCCTCAGTTGCAATGTATCCATAATTAGATTGGCCTTGAATGAGTGAAGTTGCCTCAGTTGCAGTGGTTTTGTGAATTCGTCCGCAACTTAATCTCCTGTTGGTATAAACCCGATATCCAACAGTTTTTGTGCCACGTGTTCTCTTAGGAAATAGAAATCAATTTCAATATGCTTGGTCATCGCATGGAAAATGATTTCTGAAAGATATGCGGCACACCAATATTGTCCCACCACAAACAAGTTGCTTGAGGATGCTCAATACCCAGCTCACCAAGTAATGTTTCTATCCACACGTCACCTCTGTTGTAGCATTAGCTAAAGACTTGCATTCTATTTCTGTGTGGATCGAGGCACTTCAAATTGCTTTCTTTCCTTCCGTGATACAAGATTAGACCCAAAGAACATAACAAACCCTCCAGTTGATCTCCTGTCATCTGGACATCCGACCAAATCAATCAGAAAAAGCACTAACTAGAGATGAAGATGATTTACAAATTGTAACACATGTACTAGCACCGCCCTTGAGCTATCTTAGTGTTATCTTGACAATTTTCCAATGTACCGTAGTAGGATAAATCGGGACTATTCAAGGTCAAGTACCGTAGCACCCCAACAACACTTCTATAGTGACTTGAATCCTTAGAACTTGACAACTCTCCTACACAAATTTTCCGACGTGGTGGCCTTCTGAGGGCTTGCATCCTGTCATCTCAACACGCTTGAGAATATGTGAAGCATATTTTTCTTGAGTTAGTAAAATACCATTATTAACTCTTTTAACCTAAATTGCAAGGAAATAGTGAAGATCTCCTAAATCCTTGAGTGCAAAATCACTTCTCAACTCATTTAGCAATGTTGTGGTGGCCTCCTGACATGAACTCACAATAAGTATAACATCAACATACATAAGCATGAAAATAATAACCTTTCCTTGCATGTATAAGAATAAAGAAGTATCTCCCTTTGACGGTCTGCAGCCAGGTTCTTGCAATTTCATAAGTTTTGATGTTTTGTTGTGCTGAAATAGATTTTTTTTGTCTCCACTAGAAATATTATCTAAAATCATCTGAACGTGATATTGAGCAGATTCTTTTGGACATTAAATTCCTGGTTGTTATCTTTCATGTCCTAGTTTTGCATGTTGTTTAGAGTTACAAATATTTCTTTGAATTTTATCTTTACAAATTGTCCAGTTTTGTCAGATTGATGTCTTTATTTTGTTTCTGCTTATACTGGGTGTTTATCATTTCAACTAGGGGATATAAGCCATAAAAATGTCAGTATATACTAGCTAATATTGAATGGAGTTCATGCAACTTGCTCTACAGTACATGAGTGGATTTTATGTAATGAGTACTAACCCCTCTAATAGTTTTGCGGAACTTTGTGTGAAGAAAGTTTTTAAGACTCAGAAGAAAAATTGAACAGTGGGTGATGACTATTAGGAACCCAAAGTGGAAGGTATGATATAGTGCAGCAGCGAATTTCTCTCGATGAAGAACCAATGTTTATCGAACCAGTAGGAGTTGAGAAGCTAAGCAAAGTTGAACTGGACCTACAAGCAAGAAACAAAATCTTTTTGTCCCCAACGTTCCAGGAAGGTTGTCAATCTTCATGTCTAGCTAAAAACAAAGGGTTAGATGTATAATGTGAACGATAATAGTAAAAGGAAATAATGTAAAAACGGACCAGCAAGCAAACAATGGTGAAAAGTGTGTAAATGAGGTTGTGAACAATATGAAAAAAGATGGACCGGGGGCCATGGTATCACTAGTCGTAACTCTCCTTTCATAAAAAAACATTGTTGCGTGAACAAATTATAGCTAGGCAATTGACAGAATTATGATCATTAAACATATAAAAAATTGTGCAAGGCAAATATTTATGTAGGAATCGCGTCAAGGTGTATAGACCGCGCACCAGGACCGCGGCTATACCTAAATACTCCACTTCGAGACCGCTTACCAGCTGTGCATCTCTAGGAATTAAGTTACCGAAACAACAGAGTATTTCCTTAAGTTCATTACATGATGTAAGCAACATTTATTATCAAAAGTAGACATAAACACCACTGTTTTACCCTTAGTAGTAGCAGCACACCGTCACCCTTAGTCGTTTTGTGTCACTCGAGCCCAGGGATAAAATGAGGCATGAACCACTATCGAACATATACTCCCTCTTGGAGATTTGAACAACTACTTGGCCAAACCAATCATATAAATTGGAGAGCATGTATGAACGTAAATAAAGCAATCTAATATATAAGATAACAAGAAAATTCTGATCATAACATCAAAATTCATCATATCCCATCAAACACAAAAATAGAAATTACACCGGATTGATCTCGATAACGTAAAGTAGCTCACGAGAACATGGTATTGATGCATAAGGAGGAGAGACTACCATCTAGCTATTGTCATGGACCCGTAGTCCAAGGATGACTACTCACGCAACATCGTGGAGGCGCCAATGGTGGTTAGAGGCCTCCGATGATGTTCTCCCCCTCCGGCGAGGTGCCGGAGCAAGTCTCCAAAACCCCAAAACGAGGGTCTCCGTGACAATGGCAGCTCTGTATGTCTTTTGTGAAAATAAACTCCATCTCCGATGTTTTTAGGTCATGGTAGATTTTATAGGCGAAAGAGGCGACCGAGACGGTGCCCGAGGTGGCCACACAGGGTGGAGTCCACTGCCTAGGGCTGGTCCGCGCTTGTCACCAGCGTAGGGCCCTCGTGGCTCTCCTCGTGTTGCCTTTCGTCTCCTAGGGTAATCCCTCCAGTAAAAAATCTCCGTAAATTATGGTCCAATACCGAGAATATTTCTTTACTAGCTTTTCTGAAATAGAAAAACAACATAAAACAAGAACTAGCACTAGACATCTTGTTAATAGGTTTGTTCATGAAAATGTCAACAAAAGATATTAAATCATGATAGAAGTATGTAACAATGATATAAAAGTAGCATGAAACAATCGGAAAAATATAAATACGTTTTGGAGGTATCAGCCGGACGGGGTGGTGATGGAGATGGAGATGGTCCTGGTGGTGGAGATGATTGAGATAATGATCCCGATGATGCCCGGCATAATAACGATGATGATGGCGATGATTTCCCTCGCCCAGAGGAAAGTTTCCCGGCAGAAATCTGTTGTCGGAGTGCTCTAGGACTTAGTCTCATTTCCGCCTCGAGATGGTAGTGGAAAAGTAATGTGTAGCCTCTCCCGAAAATTAGGTCAAGACGAAGATTTCGCGAAGGGACACCGGGAGGCGAGCCACCAGTGGCCCAAGCGGGTCGGACCCAGAGCCTGGACCTACGTGTGGCTCTGTGGCCCCCTGGCAGCATCTTTTGGCTCTGTGGCTCTTTTCGCCCAAAAGAATTTAGTGATTTTTCCTCAAATTTTCTGAGCGTTGGAAATTGGGCATCTCTTCGGTTGTTTTTCTCGAGTTTTCTCATCTCCTGCGCTTTCTCCCTCTTAATTATAAAACATGCAAAATAAGATTAAACAACATTAGAATTGCATCCTAATATGAATTATTTCAACAATTATGAGCACATTATTGTACAAAATAGTGATGCAAAATGGACGTATCAACTCCCCCAAGCTTAGATTTTCGCTTGTCCCCAAGCAATACAAAGCTCGGTACGAAGGCACAAGATATCGGAGGGGGCAAGGTGGGCCCCACAACCCTAGTGCGGCCAGGTGGTACAGTCCAAGGGCTACCGCGTCGCCACCTGGAGCACCCCCTCGTGACACCACGACTCCTATAATTTCCTATGACCTAAAACTTCAGCGGTGGAGTTATTTTTTACGGAGACTATACACAGAGTTGTCGCCGCCGACGATCCAATCTGGAGGCATGTTCTGCTAGAAGGAGAATCCATCGTCGGAGTCTTGTTCATCAACCTTGTTGCCTACATGATGATGTGTG
Source organism: Poa pratensis (assembly GCA_947311845.1). NCBI lineage: Eukaryota > Viridiplantae > Streptophyta > Magnoliopsida > Poales > Poaceae > Poa > Poa pratensis. The sequence goes on from CAMZMU010000069.1 coordinate 37,590,311, forward strand.
TGTAGTCCACACTTGGACTATGGGTCCATAGCAGTAGCTTATGTCCCTTGTTTGTCAATACATAGGTCTCATGAGCTTCCCTATATGATTGAGATTCATTAGATATAATAGTTGTTGGATTTCTTGAGTTATGATGAATTTTCATTTCATGATCAGATTGTTTATGATATCTATTTGATATTACTTGTTATTTTGATGCATTATTTTATAGTATTACATGCTCTCCGGTCTATTTATAGTTTGGCCAAGTTTTATGTTCAGATTTCCAAGAGGGAGTTTATGTATGATAATTGGTTCAGTTTTGCACTGCTCTATATCCTAATGACAGAAAGAGACAAGAGATGTAATGTGTTAATGCGGCTAAGGGTAAAAAAATGATGTTTGTGTCACATTTGGATGAAATGTATATTGTTTACATCATGTCAATTTACTGAACGCAATACTTTGGTTTTTTAAACTCAAATACTTTGAGGTGCGCACTGGATAGCGGTCTCGGGGTTGAGTATTAGTTATAAATGTTGTTAGATTAACGGTATATATATTTTGGACGTAATGACTATATGAAATCTTGCCATTACTAATCATAATCATAATTATTAAAGTTAGGTATAATTTAACCGATGCCTAACTATAATTTGTCCAGCCAACAATATTTTATTTATTTGGAGAGATGTCTTTTTTTTAGATAACAGTCCGTGAGGCCCAACGCTAAATTAATAACGCCAAGAATGGTGACAAAGTACATGGTGCTGAACCCAGCTTACAACAAAACACTTCACACACACACACACATGTAAGCAGAGCTACCGACGAGATTACAGGTGAAACACCAAAGGCGAGCAACACTGAAGAGGGAGAGAACAAGCAGCACGGGCTGAGGTGTCGGGGCGGAGTTCACCGAGGGCACGGGCACACCAGCACACACGGCACATTGCAAGACCAACTACACCATCCAAGGACCACCACCAGCAGGATCATCACCGCCAATATCCGCAAGAATGCAGAGAAGCTCAATCAGCAAGGCCCCACGCAAGAAAACTGAGGTGCACAACAAGGTACAAGCTTTTCCCGAGGGAGCTCGACGAAGAAAACGCACAAGCCGAATTCGTCGCCATAGCACCTCCAGAAAGCAACCCACAGTGAACTCCAAGGCGACGTCTTCAAAAAGCACACGACGCTAGTGCACCGCCACCGCCCGATCTGAGGATTTTGGATTTTCATCCAGGGCGTAAACCGAGAGAAGCCGCTACAAAGCCTTCAAGAAGGGAACGACGTATGTGGACGTCGCCGCCGCATCCTGAGAAGACCCCGGGCAAGGGTTTCCCCCGGCAAACTCTCCCCGCCTTCTACACAGGGCACCAAACGTCGACAAGCGACACCCAAGCCACCGTCACCACAAGCCGCGCGCAAGCCACCGCGCCACCCATGTGGCCGAGCTCACGGACTAGCACCTGAGTCCTTGACTCGCCCGCCAACCAAAGGACTCCCACCGTCCAGCGCCGCCGCCCAGGTGTCCCAGCTCCACGCACCGCTTAAAAGGCCAAAACGAGGAGGGCTCCACCACCATGTCAACCACCGCAGCCCCCATGGCTACCCGTGGGAACAGACCTGGCACAGGGCCAATTGAGCTTGAAGGGTCGGGGACCCTGCCCCTTCGGCGTCGAGGTGGCCGAACCAGACCACACCACCCTACCAACCACTCCCGAAGACCTCCACGCAGACCAGGACCAGAGCACCAACGTCGCGTCAACATCTCTAGGTCAAGACTACGTATCCACACCGAGGCGCTAGGCAGCCCGCTCTGCCCAGATCGGGCCCGAGCCGCCGCGCCTCCCTTCGGTAGCTCCGGGCGCTGCCACCATCGCGGAACCGCCGCTGCGCTTGGCCGACGCACTGTCGTCTCCTCCTCAGCCCCACCCAGCCGTGTGCATCGCCGTCACCATCATCACCGGCGCCGCCTGCTTGTCGACTCTCCTCCGCGCGAAGGGGAACCCGATGGGGCGCGCCCTCCTCACCCGCTCCTTTGCTGGCCGGGTGTGGCTGCCACCGCCGGCGCCGGCAGCGGCTGAGGCGAGCCGCCGCGAGGGCGCTTTTTTTTAGGATTTGGGGGCCTCCGGAGCTGCTCACGCGACCAGCCCGGGAGGGGGTCTCGTGTATCTTGGAGAGATGTCTCCAGTAAAATTATTACCCGAGTCAGTTTTTTTAATATTATTTACACTTTATTTATTTATTTTAACATTCTTTTCTTGCTGGCCATTTAATAATCCTCACACATCACGACTACGGATTGCAACATCATCCCGTAAGACTAATCCGTTAGAAAATCCTCCCTAAGTGTTGTAGAGGCCGGCAGATTTACTAACTATTCCATTATTTAGAAGAAAATGATATTGTTCCTTTCGTGTGCTTTAGAATTCTACGTTGCAAAAGGTCCTAGTTAGGGGTGGGCATAAAAACCGAAGACCGAAAACCGAAACCGAAAAGACCGAGACCGAAACCGAAAAGACCGAGACCGAAAAGACCGTTAGAAATTTGGGTAGCAAATTAGAAAAGACCGAAATTAAATCAGAAATTCGGTCATCACTTATAAATAACCCGAATAGACCGAAAGACCGATTTTATTTTATTTTGAGAGAATTATGTATGGAAACAACCAAATTTGTGTGCCAGCCTAGTTTATGTACATCTAATCTATAGGCCCAACTACTGAACCAAGCGTACCATCTAGTCTCTATACGCAACAAGTGAGTATACAAGCCCAGTGTAATGTAGATTCTCCCGTGCGCGAGAGACCCAGTCGATCTCTTCCCGCTTTCCTAGTACCGGGCGTCGATTCCGCTTCTTGCGCACTAGATTTTGGTCTATTTGGTCATGACCGAAGACCGAACCGAATAGACCGAATACCGAATAACAGAAAACCGGAAAGACAGAATTTATTACGGGTATCATTTTCTATATGACCGAAATTATTAAAGACCGAAAAGACCGAACCGAACTAACCGAAAGACCGAACGCCCCTAGATTTAGAGTTAGTTCTTTGGACCAGCTTTAGATTCAGAGTTTTTCGGCTACATGGGAGCCTCGATTTACTTAATTTTCCTCAATATTCTCGACCTCGTCTCAGTCCATCACCATCAGGACTGAAGGCCCCTGGATCGATCTTCTTCTCTCGCTGGTGAATGCCAAGTGTTGATTCTTGTAGGATCTTAGGCGACCACAAAACGCTTTAAATGCACCTGCAATTGGAGAGCGCCGTTTTGGCTTCCGGGTGTAGATGCACCCGGTATTTTCAAAAAAAATTCAAAATTTGAAAACTCATAAAAAAATCTGAAAAAAATCATGCACGTACATGACCATGGTACGCACCCCCGTATTTTTTTTCGCCCCGAAATGACATCGTACGCGACCTGTACAAAAATGACAAATTTCCTGTCAGAAAATGAGATTCAAATTTTGAATTTCTGACAGGAAATTTGTCATTTTTGTACAGGACGCGTACGATGTCATTTCGGCGCGAAAAAAAATACGGGGGTGCGTACCATGGTCATGTACGTGCATGATTGTTTTCAGATTTTTTTGATGAGTTTTCAAATTTTGAATTTTTTTTAATATAACGGGTGCATCTACACCCGGGTGCCAATACGAATTTCCGCTGCAATTGTGGCTATTCCATTTGAGTGACGAGGGCGTAATTCTGATAAGTTAACCTTGCACATTTGAGTAGGCAATGGGTAGGTATGACTTATAAGCGGGGTATACCTAGCGATTATAAAATTCTACTCATACCCATTGGTATAAAGCTTTACCAGCACCCATATCCGATGGGTATCTTTACCTACATCCATTGGGTAATCAATAGTGTACAATTAATATTTCACTGGCTTGTGCTTCCATACACCCCCTAGTCTAACAATCACATAAATGTACCGATCAGCTCGAGTCTGAGAAATATCTAGCAGAGCCGAGCCGAGACAAGCCGATCGGAAAGAAAGCTACCGCCGGTCAAGTCCTTCACGCGCGCAAAAAATAAACTGCAAGGAGCAGGAATCGAACCAGCAACCTACCCGCAGGGGCGCCACGGCAGTCCGGCTTTGTTAACCACCAGGTGTGAGGCCGGTTTCTGTCATACTAGTACAATTAGAAATTACGTACATTGAATTTTCTCACACACTATGAATATTTCTGCACTATTCTATTTTTTAAAAACGGCAAGTCATGGGCGGGCGCATGCCAAAAGCTAGCGATCTTTCCGTTGCCGATATTGATGTCGATAGAGTTGTAGAATAGTTGTTCCATTTCTAGCATATCTGCTTGATTAGTTCAAATAATCTCCATTGTCATATCCTTGCTAGCTAGCCGGCCACAACTTTCTTTTGCGAAAACATGGGACGAATGAGACAGGTCCGTCGCTTTTGGTTGGAAAAAAGATACAACACGAGTGAGGTGGTTTGGGAAATAAGCATGCACTTGCTGCTGTTGATGCCGGCAGCGTCACAGGAGCAACAGAGCCTAGTACAATGTAGTATAGTGTAGTGGTGAGAGCAGGCAATCGAGTTCAGTTGACGACTCCCCCAAGAGGGAAAAAGTGAACTAAGTAAACCAGTCGTGAACCATAAACTGCCGGTCCGGTTTTTAAACTATGTTGAGACTACTGACAATACGCGACAGCCACAAAGATTTCAACCGTTTTTTGGCTCTGAAATTTAGGACCAGATTATTCAAAACTAATTCTAAAAAATTACCAACATGAAATTAAAATATAGATGAACTCATTTTCATGAAAAACTTGATAAATATAGCAAGTGGTTTTTTAACCTACTCGAAATCTATTATTTTTTCTACTATATTATGACCAAATTAGGCATACTTGACAAGTATTTTTTATTTTGTGACAAGTCTTAATAGTTCGTAGTCTAGGGCTGGTGCATGTGGGTCTAAATGTCTAGTAGTTCTTATAGGTATGTATCTACCGGCTATGGTACATGTGGACCCACATGCAACCCCCTAGCCATCTTAACCTATCATATTTGTGGCATGGGTCCTTTGTGGCATGTGGATCCACATGCAATACTGATGATCATCTATTTATATATCTGCCATCTTTAGGACATGTGGACCCACATGCTCAACTAATGTTACGAAAAAAGTGCATTTTTAGGTCAAGGATATATGAAAAAATGACCAATTATTTTAGCGAATCTAGCAAGAAATGAGGCTCCATTTTAGGTACTCACATGCTTCTATGGCCTACTCTTACACAGTCAATGAGAAAAGACAATTGGTCTACCCATTTCGACGATGTTCCAAGGGGTAGACAACACACGATAGAGAGATCATCACAATTCGTCAGGAATCTATGATATTATGCATCGAGACCAGTCGAAAAGTTAGACTTGATCTTAATATTCACGTGTAGGTGTGAAGTGAATTTGAGGAGACAATATCGAACCTCCAAATTCATAGAATTACCAGTTTGCCATTATTCTCAGCATTTTCTGATGGAAATATTTGAAAAATATGAAAACATTGCAAACATAGCTAGAAGTGCAACGTGAAAATGGCTAGGGGTGTTGCATGTGGGTCCACATGTTTCAAAGATGCTAGATACATATCTAGAACTATCATGTGGGTCCCACAATATGAACATAGATATGAGTGTTGCATGTGGTTCCACATGTCCCAGAGTTGGTAGATATACAACTAGACGACTATGAGTATTTCATTTGCACAATATGCAACGTGCACGCCTACAACACGTTGCCACTGCTATGGACCCTGGCAACGCGCCCCAATACACGTTGCCAGTAAAAATAGCAGCAGCTTGATACTGGCAACGTGTGCCAACACATTGCTATTGGCAAAAATGGCACGTTGCCAATTAGCTGTATTGTACTAGTGGTGGGTCCACATGTCCCAGATGGTTAAGATGACTAGGGGTGTTGATACAAAGATATCATTTTCACAGGGTAAAATATACCCTTTACTTTAATTATTTAAAATTATTTTATTTGGAATTTGAACACGTAGGTCCACGTGTCACAAAGGTGCCACATTCCCTAAAGGTGATTGATGTACAACTGTATAGTTATGAATGTTGTATATGGGTTCACATATATCAAAGGTGGTATAGGGTAGACCTAACACCTTACCCCTACCACCTTTCATACATGTGGACCCACATGTAACACCTCTAAACAACTAGGTTTGCCCCTACCATCTTTGGGGCATATGGCCCAAATTCAAAACACCTGACCATCTAGGTACACATCTAAGTACTGCAGCATGTGGGTCCACATGTCTCAAATGTGGTAGGGGTAGACATAGCTTGAAAGGGTCCACATGCAACCAAGGGTGGCATGGGTAAACTTAGCTGGCTAGAATAAATTCATGTGGGTCCACATGCCCCAAATGCGGCAGATGTACAACTAGATGGATAGGTGTCGCATGTGGGTCCACATGCCCAGAGGTGATAGATGTATGTGGGTCCACATATACCAAAGGTGGTACAGGGTAGACCTAACACCTTACCCCTACCATCTTTCATATATGTGAACCCACACGTAACACCTCTAAACAACTAGGTCTGCTGATGACGTGAGCACACACGTTGTAGGGTGACCCCAAGAGGAAGGTATGATGTAGTGCAGCAGCAAAGTTTTCCCTTGGAATATGACCAAGGATATCGAACCAGTAGGACACAGAAGAGCTCAGAAGGTGACAGCAGCAGAATATGGCACGGCGCAATACTAGAGAATCTGGTGGCTGACGTGGAACCTGCCCCAAAGGTGATAGATGTACAACTGTATCATTAGGAGTGTGTATCATTAGGAGTGTTGTATATGGGTCCACATATACCAAAGGTGGTACAGGGTAGACCTAACACCTTACCCCTACCACATTTCATACATGTGGACCCACATGTAACACCTCTAGACAACTAGGTCTGCCCCTACTACATTTGGGGCATTTGGACCTAAATTCAACACTCTGACCATCTAGATATACATCTAAGTACTGCATCATGCGAGTCCACATGTCTCTAAGGTGGTATTAGCTTGCAAGGGTCCACATGCAACCAAGGGTGGCATGGGTAAACCTAGTTGGTTAGGATAGATGAATGTGCGTCCACATGCCCCAAATGCGTCAGATGTACAACTAGATGGCTAGGAGTGTCGCATGTGGGTCCACATGCTCCAAAGGTGATAGATGCACAACTGTATGGTTAGAAGTGGTGTATACGAGTGCACATATATACCAAAGGTGGTACAGGGTAGACCTAACACCTTACCCCTTCCACCTTTCAAACATGTGGACCCACATGTAATACCTCTAAACAACTAGGTCTGCCCCTACTACCTTTGGGGCATGTGGACCCAAATTCAACACTCCTGACCATCTAGGTACACATCTAAGTACTGCAGCATCTGGGTCCACATGTCTCAAAGATGGTAGGGGTAGACATAGCTTGCAGGGGTACACGTACAACTAAGAGTACACATACAATTTCTTTCAAATATACAATCCCGCAACTAAGTATACCCACTAACTATCTGGCCACCCAAATGCTTTGTGATCCGTGCACAATTTTATCAACGAATTTCCAAACATCAATGCATTATCAATAATTGATAGATTTATGTAATTTCAATTTTAGATTCATGTACTAAGAAGAAATTTATGTGTATGCATGAGAAAAAAAATTAAAACTACACATTAACAATTGTTTTATTTTATCAACATATAAAATAGTAGGAATAATATTTTCTCTTGGATGCAAAATCAATGGTTGAGATAAGCGTTGGGTATCCTCCTAGTTGTGAGAAAATTGTGTTGTGTTTTATTCTATTTAATAGGACCCCAACCATTTGAAAGGTGGTAGGGATAGACATAGCTTGCAAGGGTCCACATGCAACCAAAGGTGGCATGGGTAAACCTAGCTGGCTAGAATAGATGAATGTGGGTCCACATGCCCCAAATGTTGCAGATGTACAACTAGATGGGCATGAGTGTCGCATGTGGTTCCACATGCCCCAAAGGTGATAGATGTACAACTGTATCATTAGGAGTGTTGTATATGGGTCCACATATACCAAAGGTGGTGCAGGGTAGACCTAACACCTTACCCCTACCACGTTTCATACATGTGGACCCACATGTAATACCTCTAGACAACTAGGTCTGTCCCTACCACCTTTGGGGATTTGGACCTAAATTCAACACTCCTGACCATCTAGATACACATCTAAGTACTGCAGCATGCGAGTCCACATGTCTCTAAGGTGGTAGGGGTAGACATAGCTTGCAAGGGTCCACATGCAACCAAGGGTGGCATGGGTAAACCTAGTTGGTTAGGATAGATGAATGTGCGTCCACATGCCCCAAATGCGTCAGATGTACAACTAGATGGCTAGGAGTGTCGCATGTGGGTCCACATGCTCCAAAGGTGATAGATGCACAACTGTATGGTTAGAAGTGGTGTATACGAGTCCACATATATACCAAAGGTGGTACAGGGTAGACCTAACACCTTACCCTTCCACCTTTCATACATGTGGACCCACATGTAATACCTCTAAACAACTAGGTCTGCCCCTACTACCTTTGGGGCATGTGGACCAAAATTCAACACTCCTGACCATCTAGGTACACATCTAAGTACTGCAGCATCTGGATCCACATGTCTCAAAGATGGTAGGGGTAGACATAGCTTGCAAGGGTACACATACAACTAAGAGTACGCATGCAATTTCTTTCAAATATACAATCCCGCAACTAAGTATACCCACTAACTATCCTGGCCACCCAAATGCTTTGTGATCCATGCACAATTTTATCAACGAATTTCCAAACATCAATGCATATCAATAATTGATAGATTTATGTAATTTCAATTTTAGATTCATGTACTAAGAAGAAATTTATGTGTATGCATGAGAAAAAAATTAAAACTACACATTAACAATTGTTTTATTTTATCAACACATAAAATAGTAGGAATAATATTTTCTCTTGGATGCAAAATCAATGGTTGAGATAAGCGCTGGGTATCCTCCTAGTTGTGAGAAAATTGTGTTGTGTTTTATTCTATTTAATAGGACCCCAACCATTGAAAAAACCAACCGTAGCTCGGGCTGCATGTAGGACTATAATCTTTTTTTAAACAGTATGTAAAAGTTTCAAAAAAATCTAAATTAAATCTGGATGTATCCAGTACCATATACTACAATTGTGCAAAGTTTCAATCCGAAAGTCTTTGTACTTTAGGTTACATAAAAAAGAAAGATTCTTACAAGATTTGAAGGTGTACTGTTCACACACGAGATGTACAATTTTGTCTTTTTATATAGCGTAGAATACAACGTATTTAGGATTAAGATTTTGCACACTTGTAGTATATATCCATGGCTACACCTAGATTTTTTTTAGATTTTTTTGAAACTTTAAATTTGTATTTCTAATTTTTAAATTAAAGGCTACAAAACACCCCTCTCCCCAACCATCCTCTTCACCAACGCGCTGCCTCCTCCTCTCCCCCACCAAATCCACCGCCCCTCCATCGTCTTCCACACCATGCTGCCTCCTCCCCTCCACCACCATATCCACCGCCCCTACACAAACACCAGCCGCCTTCGCCCCCATGGCCGGAGGCTCCCTCCGCAAGTCCCCATCTCTAATCCGTATCGGTGACCCACGGCGCGTAGTGCACGGCGGCTAATCTTCCACTTCAGCCACCGCAGGACTGCCCCTTGCTCCGCACCCAGCAGCCCGGCACACACAACTGCAGCACTACACACACACCCGCCACGAGTTCATGGATCGTGCAGCCCGAAGTCTGAAACCTTTCTGTTTGAAATTCAGTAGACGTCACTCGCTATGTTTATATAGCCTTGGATTCTATTCCAATCACAAATTGAGATGTAGCCTGGTGGCTATGCTCCCTGTGTGGAGACCCAGGTTCGAAACCTGGCAGACACATATTTTCGTATTTTTTTCTCAGGAGCCGTCTCAGCTACATATTGTCCAGGCAAGCCTCCACGGCTCAGCTAGATATTTTCCTGGCTCGGCTCGAGCCGACTGAGTTGGCTTGGCTCCTTGTGAGATTAAATCTCAGCCGTCCTTGTGTTTCTGCTCAAGATACCCTTTCGCTCTAGGGGGTGTATGGAAGCACAAACCTATTTCACTGCCTATCGTGCGCCGCCACATCACATACGTGTTCTCTTACACTCGTTGTTTGTCTGGCATGTTCCTACTTGTCGTTAAGCCGCCGATGCTGAAAAAACATACTCCCTCCGTTCCAGTAGAAAGAAGTGGATATAAAGGTGTATATGGAGGTCGGTAGTGGCACAGTTGCTAACTCCATGCCTTACAGTGGCAGCGTAATGCGAAGGATCGGTGAACCGAGAACTCGAGGGTGCACCCGACACATGCCTACATGTCAAAATGGGTAGGATATAAGTATACTTGTGGGTACATGACTATACCATGCTCTACCCATGACTTGATGGATAGAATATGGGTACTACCCATGGTATAAAAATGTGTTCATACTCTATCCAAATGGGTAAAATTATGATCCTAATTTGGTCCATTAGAGATGGTTCGATATGCACGTAATCACGTACTGTATCAGAGTACAGGTATAATTGTTACTGTATCGATCGATCGGCCATCATGAGTTAGGAGACACTGACAGATCATCAGTCTGTCTACTAACTAAAATCTCGCAACGGTACATAACGACCATACTATATGGACGTAAAGTACAGTATAAATTCGGATGTATTTGTCTCGAGCTGCATGCCTCTCTCAACGCTACTTTTTTTTGCGTGTAAAAGAGGATATATTAAGCCGCAGGGGTTACAAGGAGGTCAAGCTCTAAGGCCTGTATGATACAATCAGGTCGAGTTCTCAACGCTACTTACCGACAATTACATGTCTGTCTTCCCCAAGTTTATACATACTGAAGCTTGAAACGTCTAACAGGTAGATCTGAATATGGTCGAGATTCTATTGATGATGGGATATGAATGTTGCCGGGCCGCTGGGGTACGATTTCTATCTATTTTAGGTAGCAATGGATTGATTGCTGTACGGGTCAAGTAGGCGCATAAATATGGATGAGCATGATCTGGATCTGCAGCAGCATGCATGGTCCGTTATCGTGCGTGTACATAGGCATCGGTCCATCGATCCTTAAATTTGGAATGGCCAGCGCTAGGCGTCAGTCGGCTGTAGGGAGGCCTCCCTACACCCGCATTCGGAGCCGTTAGATCCACTTAAGTGAAATGATCTCGCACGTCCGATTTATGTAGCAAAAACATTTCGTGTGTAGCACTTTACGTCTGTGTATGCAATATTGTATGTAGCAAAGAAAATTTAGAAGATGCTCCGTTCGATAAATGTAGCAAAAAAAGTCAAGCACAACATTTTTTTCTCGCATGTAGCACTGTGTGTAGCAAACAAATATCAGATCCGTAAAACTTGCGACGTGTAGCAAAACGAATGTAACACTTTTAACACAGCCATGTAGCAAAAACCAACAAGCTATGCAACATCATATCAAAACGTCTGTAAAATGTCACTTTTGTTGAAATCAGTGTAGCACTTTGCCTGTGCTTATCCAACAAAAACCATACTCGTATGTAGCAAAAACCAACAAGCTATGCAACAAACCCAATTTGGTCATATCAAAATGTCTGTAAAATGTCACTTTTGCTGAAATCAGTGTAGCACTTTGCCTTTGCTTATCCAACAAAAACCATACTCATATGTAGCAAAATCACCCCACGGATGCAACATCGACAAAAATAATTTCCAATAGCTGACCTTCTCCATCAGCCATGAGGCACCGCCATGACGGATTCAATCTCTCCAGCCACAAATTAGGCGCACCATAGGTCTTCAACTGCACACCGGGCTCGGAGCACATGCGCTGGTGGTGGTGGCGGTTGTCGTGACACCAGTTGTATTGGAGCACCATGGTCGGCAGGGCATGGCCAGCGCTGATGCAGGATATGGCCCGCGGCGGCAGCAGCAGCTAACAAGGGGTAGCAGAGCGCCAGGGAAGATGCAGACGACTGGAGGGTTGCGGCGGTCGTGAACCTCTTTGGCGATGGTGTGGAGCTCGGGATGGGGCAGTCGAGGCAGGGGGAGGAACAGGTCGCGGCGAGATGCGATGGGCCGGCGGTGGCGCTAGAGGGAGGCGGCCGCTAGCGTCGGGGGTGAGGAGCAGAGGGAGGCAGGCGCTCGCATCGGGGCTGAGGATCAGAGGCGGGCGCTGGCGTCGGGGGTGGGGAGTCGTCGTCCTTGGGTGCGAGAGGATAAGATGGGCTGGTGCGCGAGACGGGAGGACAGACCGGCTGTAGCTACAGCCGGCTGTTAAACAGCGTTTTCCATTTGGAATTCATATTTACCAGCTCAGCTCAGCCGGCTTAATTTGCGAGTACAGTAAGTCAGTAATGTAGAAGATATCCAGTGCTCCCACCCTATAAGGTGCTCCCCATGCCGCAAAAAAACAAATTTAAATGTTTCAAAAAGTTCTACGAAAAATTGTGAATGTTCACATGGTATGTTTTTACAACTTTCAAACAAATTAGCTCCAAATTCGAAATGAACATTTGTCTTTTTTCTTTCTCAATGTTTATTTCGAAATTCGAGCTGAAATTTCTGGAGGTTGGACAAACATACCTTGTGAACATCCACCATTTTTCGTAGAAACTTTTTAAATATTTAATTTTTTTTTTGCGGTAGCACATGGAGCACCTCAGTAATGTTTTTTTTTTTGTATGTTACACCTCAGTAATGTAGATGGGCGCTAGATCACCGAGAAAACACATGCGTGCACAAGAGGAATACGAATCACCCGGATTCCATTGCCAAAGATAACGTAGTACCTAACAAAGAGCATCCAGTTCGATCAGTACAGGCTTAACACTGCTATATAATAGTATATGAATATATTATGTAATACTGATCTTGATGTGGATGCAAACATGGACTGTATAATGTGCACACATGAGTCATTTAATTACTATAATAATAATAATAACTATATAAAAGGAGTGCAAAACCGCGAGCTGTGGGATGGTCGTGTTACTGTAGCATCTACAGTGTTCAGCAGTGATTTCGCCGCTTGGTTCGCTTACCCTGTACCGGATCGTCTGTGTGGACGTGTCGGTCCTCTAGCGCTGCCGCCGCTTTTCTTTTCTTCTGGCCGCTTTTCCCCTTCCTTATCCATCGCCCCCGCCGCCCACTCCCCCGCGCAGAGGAGAAGGCCGCGTCCCCTCCCGCGCCCGCCGACACCGCGCCCGCCCCGGCCAACGCCGCCGCCGCCGACGGAGACGACGCGCAAGGGGAGGAGGGCTCCCCGTCGGTGTCCGGCCTCCTTCAAGGCTTCAGCGACGGCCTCCCCGAGCAGAAGAAACGGCCGAGGCTAACGCCGGCCACGGCCTCCACGCCCAGCTAATTAACCACCCACGGTAAGATGCCCATATCCTCTCCTCTCCGCCTCCACACCTTCTTGCCCATGCTCATGCTCCTCACCATCTCCTTTCCCCTCTAGAGTCCGACGAGAAGGAGGAGGAGATCAACACCGGCCTCCCCCACATGAACGGCGCCCGCCATCAGTACCGTCGACGGCCACCACCAGGAGGGAGACGTCCACCACCGCTAACGTTTCCCCTTTTTCCCCCTTCAACTACGACGCGCTCAGCTACGCGCTCCTGGCCGCCATGGAGGGCTTCACACCGGAGGGGAGCTGCTGCGCGCCGGATCGATGCACAAGGACCTAACGGCCACCTCGCCGGATCCACGCGGGTCCTCCTCCACTCCAAGGTCGCCTCTTCTATGGAGGGTATATCGATGCGTGGGATCCACCTCCTACAGGCAGGTCACTCACTGCATCCACCCTCTCTCCTGCGCGTCTCCATTCATTTCCTGCTTTTGTGCTCACGCAATTAATTTCCCACCTCTGCTTTCCTTTCATCCACAGGAAGAACATTGCCGATCTGGATGGACGGCCACGGGGAGGAGACGACCTGCACCAACCATCTCCAACGCCGCTAACATGAAGGTCCTATGCGTGTAAACTTGATACCGTGGAGAAAGCAAGAAACAACGAAATTATTTGTTTTGTGCATCTGCTCACCTCTGTTGCTTCTGTTCCCACCTAAAGGTCTTCTTTCATGAGTGTTTTCTTGGTTTCTCTACTCTTGAGCAGTGGAAATCAGCGCTCTCTGGAGCAAGTTTATGAGCTATTTCACCTGCAAGAAAATGGTATGTAGCCTGAATCCGGTTTCCCTCTTGCTTGCTCGCTCGCTCGCTTGTGATTGACTTTTTGACCTAATTAACAATTCGGTTGCCTTTTTAGGTTCTCACAGTAAGAAAGCAATCCGGTTTAGTAAAAAATCTGTCTACTTGATGAACACGATGGGAATCGTACTACAGCTCACCACTCACCAGGATTTAGGAAAACAAAAACAGAGACAAAGAAATGTATGAGTTGGGCCTTCTTTTCATCGACCAACAGGTACGAATCGATACTTGATGCAACAAAATGCCTATTTTTCCATTTTTATATATCCAAATCTCTATGCTCTTCGAATTATGGTGCTACATAATGCTACAGCTTCCACAAAGATAGAACTAGCATAAAATAAATCAAATTGATTTTGTACAACACAGGTCCCTACATATTAGATTACAAGGTAAATTTCTTACCAGTATGTATCAGAGTTGTATACCCTAGGTACATCCCTCTTGAAAAATTATATACATGTTATCAATTTTATTCCATAAGAAGAATGTGTTTCAGGACTTCAAGCGTATTAGGCCCTTTGATATTTATCAAGCCATGTGTTTTATAAGATGTTATATTTTCCAAGGTTGGTTCTACAATATTTAACGGCATTATGGTTGCATAGTTCAGTTTTCCAAATGTGTTGGAATTTTAATATCGCATTTACGAATGTACGTAAATATACATGCACAAGAATTAAATAAATGCCAGACATGAATAGCCATATATAAGTTTCTAACTATTTCTTAGCCAAATCGTATAAGTGAATTATAGGTTGTGCAGCTGATAGTATATTGTCTATACAATTGCAAGTGTGTTGCCTTCATGAGAAACTAGCTTATTTCCTAATCCTTTCAGGGGTCCGTAATTCATTGTATAAATACATGTCCTCCACAGCAAGTGTTGATGACCATACTACGTAGAAAAATAAAATGCGATTCTAATGGATTAGTACAATTCTGTCTAAAATTAGGATTGGTAAGGTAGTCTTGTGAGCCGACTTAATTACAAAGTGATTGGTCTATGATTTCTTTGTTTGTCTCTGTGTATGAATAGAGAACATCATGTTAGCACGCCTAACACAGGATCTGAAGTAATACTGATGTGCTTAATTATTTGCTTTGGGTAACACAATTTTTATCATTGAGATGCTATTTTCTCTTCTATTTTTCCTGACATTTGTTACACGTTCGAAACATATTTGATTCCGTTTTTTAATTGCTAACTGAATAAGAACCATTTAGTTAAAGATTAATTTACAATTCACCGTGCCGCTGAAGCGATACTCTCACACATTAATTTAAGACACCGTCTGAGAATGTAGAGGTAAAAATTTAAAGTTTGACACACTGCAATTTTAGACAAGGGCTCAAAACAAAAAGGTAAGAACTTAAACAGACCTCAGAAATTATAAGTTCATTATATTCACCTTTCCTATTTCCTGTGGCCAAATGAAGTAATTGCAATTTAGTTTGAACAAACTATTAAAAGTTTTTGTTATGAGAAGTAGTACATGAAACCATGGTTCGGTTACTAAATTTTGAAGAAAAAACCGTAGGACCATAGTGATGTTCTTTCCAAATAAGTTAACTATAGACGACACCGGTCTTTTATCGTTACAATTAACATTTGCGTTTAACCTATTTCTCACAATGAATAAACAGTCCAAAGTATGGTTGCTTGCTTCATTTTCTTGGCTGTTATTGGATGTTCTTTAATGCTCTTTTGGTTTCACACCGCTAAGTACGTTTAATCTTTTGAACAGTTGTGCTCCACTGCGACGAGCACATGTGTCTCCTCTGCTGGACCCAGGAGCACCATCGTGGCCATTTGGTTCAGTGCAACTCGAGCTCTCATGGGTAGAGAGGATGGAACTTGCTGGCTCTCCATGCCACCACTTCATTTGGAGCTCCAGATTTTTTTTCCCTTTTGTTTTCCATGGCAATTGGTCCAGTGGAAGATAAAAATAATAATATTTTAATGCTAACTATATCTTTTAATGCAGATAAGAGAGCCGGATACACCTCAATGCTAACTATATTTGTTTTTCAGTTCTGTTTCACTTATTCATTCTGAAACAGCAGTGGACACTATAGGTTACAATTGCTAATGTGAGCATACAAATAATGTGAATGTATTTCATTACCCTGTTAATTCAGATTTTTTATCATCTGTAGTCAAAATGAGTTCGGCTTATGTTCATTCTATAGAAACTGATGAATTTATACTTGAGTTGACCATTCTCTTTTACATATTCGGATATTCCATCTCTTTATTATCTCCAAGGGCGCGGCGTGCCGCCGCGCCAAATTCAACTAGTAACTAGTTAGTCTCAGTCAGCATCGAGCACCGCTGGATAAGGTAGAACAAATTAAATTAAGACCTGCAGGGATGCCCGATCATCATCTTCAACAACTCGTCAAGTCATGTCATGGGCGAAATAACGGGTAACCTCAGCAGCTTCATGACATGACCCTCAGATCATAGCGTGCAATCGTCCTTCAGGTTACGAGCTTGCTTAATTTATAGTTTCTGCGCGCAAGGAAGTGTAAATTTGATCGGCTGGAAAGAGATCGAATACGTACCAAATTAAGGCCTACAGTCCAGGCAACAGTTCCCAGTACTTGGAGCCGGGGTGAAGAAGAGGGCACCGACGCGGACGCCGGACGGCCATGTGAGAGGATTAAACCCTGCCGGCCGGCCGGCCCCCTACCGCATTCATTCACACCTTTTCTTTTCATCCTGATAGTTCACAAGAAGTACAAAGCAGGTCAAACATAATAAAAAAATTAGATTTAAAGGGGTTTGAAAACCCCCAGTTCCATTAAAAATGAAACCAGGTCCGACCAAGTTCTCAACAAGTTCTCAAAATTTCAGCTGGCGAAAGTAAAAAAACGAAAACTAGGGGTACGACCAAATACATGATCGAAACACGATCTATCACCTCACGCAGGAGGGGTAGAGCGGGGCAGCAAAACAAGTTGAACACCCCAGGGGGCGGAAGAACCGCAACTTCACTCAGTCTTCAAAGCTTCAGACACCAGCGGAGGCACACGCAGAAAGAGGATCTTGACTTCTTCAGCGGCGACGGCTATGGCGATGCTGGCAGCTCCAGAGGCGTGACTGGACTGAGGAAGGTGTTCTTCTTGCCTTGGTGATCAGGCCTGGGAGGCGACATGTTCATGTCAGTCACCCCCACGCCAGCGAGTGCGGCTCCGAGGCAGCTGTTGAGATTTTTGTAGAGAAAATCTCCAGTTTCCCCAGAGCAGGTTCCTTGGACAAAATCATCCAGCTCTTGTGAGTCTTGAGAATCCTCCATAGAATCTGCTTTACATCAAGCCAGCAATATTATCGAAAATCATGGCATTTCTAGTTTTCCAAATGCACCATAGAGTACAAGCACAGATGGAGTTTAGCGCAGAGTTCTTTTTTTGGGAAACCCAGAATTTACAAACTGCTTCTAAATCAGCACCTAGTGGTGTTCCAGAACAGTCTGAAACAATTTTCCAGACTTTTTTAGCAACTACACACTCAAAGAAGAGGTGTGAGATAGATTCTTCCTCACAACAGAAAACACAGTCTACTGGTTTTTCTATTTTCCGCTTCCTCAAGTTGTCTCTGGTCATCAGTTTGTTATGCGCCATCAGCCACAAGAAGATGTGGATTTTGGAGGAACCACTAATGACCAAACAGAGGGAATAAAAACTAGCGTTACCCCTCTAAAGTTAATTATGCTATAAAGGGAGCTCGTAGAGTATACTCCTTTGCTTTCATGTTGCCAGATTAAAGCATCATCTGAAGCAGTGAGCAGAGCTCCAGGAAGAACTTGTTCTAGTTCGTACCAACTTTCCATCATTTTGGGAGTAAAGACTCTCCTAAAAGTAAGTTTAATCTCACCATTTTCTATTATCTCAGCTAAGGTGGCACCATGTTGATAGCAAATCTCAAACAAAGGCCAAAACTGAACAGCTAAGGGGAGGTACCGAACCATGTATCCTCCCAAAGTCTAATTTTTTGACATTTCCTACACTCCATCTGTAGCCAGTTTTAATGGCCTTGGCTGCCCACATAACTCCTTTCCAAAACCGAGAAGAGTTAGTGGAGTTAGCAGCGAAAATGTTTGGTGCTTTCCTAAATATTTTTTTATCTACTATCTCACTCCAAATTTTGCCTCTACCTGTGTTGAACCTCTTGATCCACGAACCTAAGAGACACATGTTCACATCCCTAATGTTGGGGACCCCTAGTCCACCAAATTCTTTTTCCATGCAAACCAAATGCCAGTTTGCTAAGTGCAGTTTCCTATGACCTTCAAAGTCGTTCCACAGACAGTGAGCCATTTGAGAATTTATCATATCTAGGTCCCATTTGGAGAATTTAAAAAACGACAAGAGATAAACAGGGATGCTGGCTAAACATAATAAAATTACATCGAGTTTTCTTACCACCTACCTCGATCACAACCTCCGGTAGAGCTAGTTATCGCTGTTCACCTATTGAGATGGTCTGACGTTTTTCATGACAGCAGGAAAGCTTTCGTGCACGTGCCTCTAAGAAACAGCGTTCTAAAGCCAAAGCTGTCGCTATAGAACAATTGAATTGACCTGAATCTTTTGATAGCAAACTCGTAACACCCATAGCTTAAACGAGATCCACCACTCTATGGGAGGAGTGACCAGATGATCCCGCACTGTCATCGGCGCCACCAGCGAGATCGCCGCCGACAAGGTGGGGGAGGCGGCGGGTATACCTTATTCTTGTCCCGCACATCGTCGCCATACTCAGCATAACGTTGATGTTAGTTGACCAAACTCTAACTTTTGAGACCTTGCAACAATGTCGGGTGTAGATCCGAGGTCTCTAGACTCTCCACCACCGGAGCGGCAATCATAGAAGACAGGATCTGTCAATTCACGGTCAAAGACGGGGGAAGATGAAGACGACGGCGAGGAGCAGAACCCTAGATCGTAGGGTCGAAGCTACATAAAAAAAATCAGTGGGTTCATCGTATAAAACTATAGGATCAAAGTAAGTGATACAAGATGTTAATTAGTAGTTTATGCTTGATTAATACAAATTTATTGGGTTCATTTGAACCTAAACATTACGTGCTGGCTCAGCCACTGTTCGCCGCCTCTCTCATAGTCGTCATTCACACCTTCTCTAACCCGTTTCTCGTTTATTTTTTTTATTTTTTTGAGTTTAAGGTGGTCGATATCTACCGCTCAAATAGATAGAAGAAATTCACCCAGTTTATAAGGAAAACCGGGTTCAAAAGCCATACAAAATATACACTGTACAGCACCCTGTTTATGAGGAAAACAGGGCCAAAAACTGCACAAGCGAGGGGGTCGTCGCCCACACGACGCTAGCCCACCAAACGCCACAGAACACATCACCATCTCCGGGGCCGCCGCCCCGACTTACACCACTCGGCACCAAAGCCGTACACGAGCCACAACGACGCACGACCCAGCCGTCTCGTAGCCCTTGCTACCCTCGCTAAAGACGACCGCCCGCAGACCTCAACGTCGCGCCAAACCCAGGGCCGCCGCCCCGACGTAGCAACAAGATCAACCTTCGCATTGCCCGGAGGTGATCCAGCCGAGTCGACGAACCCGCTGCCCTCACAGCCCAAGGTTGAGGCCGCCGCCTCAACGCACCACCACCATCCGGAGACGCCGCCCCGACGTCCACCGCCCGCGACCACACGCCATTCTGCACATCCACCGCGAAACCGTTGCACCACGTTGGCCAAGGGCTCCAAAGCGGCGCCTCCAACAAGGTAGTGACGAGACCGTCACCGCCGCCCGCTCCCAAGGAGCATAGGTTTTCACCCGGAGATCTTGGAACCACCACGCGTTAGTCGAGGTCGAAAAGATCCTCAACGACGCAAAAAAGAAGGGGAACGACGCCCTAGGGCACCACCGTCGTCGGCACCGACCGAAATCTGTGCGAGCTTTCGCCCGGAGTTCAACCCGACCACAAAGCTTCGGGAGCCGCAGGATGGCATCCTGGTCATGTTGTCAGCCACCGAGCTCCACCGCATGATGCAGCCGCCATGGAACCTCCCTCCACGGCCGCTGCCATGCCCGCTGTGCCTGCTCCACCGCAGCAGCCACAGGTCCGGGGCCGCCGCCCCGGCTTGCCTCCGTGGCCGCCCAGCACCTCATCGGCCTCCTGCCTCCGCGCTAGCGCCACCGTCCCCATCTCTGCTCGACGCCCTGCAAGTCCCCCCGTGCGCCCAGCACGAACGTCCCTCAGCACGACCTCATCCTGCCGCTCTGGACTGCGCCTTTTCCGCCAGCGCCGCAGCCCCGCCGGCCCGCCGATGGCCCAGATCGGGCCCGGCCGTCTACCTCGCAGCCAGCACCCCCCCGCCTCGCAGCGTCCTCCGCCATGTCGTCGCGCCGTAGACCGAGCACCGCCGTCCCGTGCCCTCCACCTTGTCGAGGCGCCGCCGCACCCAACCTCGCCACCGCCGCCATGGCCAGTCGCCGCCGCGGGAGAGCCACGAATCGACGAAAAACGCCCCGCCGCCACCTTCCTCGGGCGCGCCCGGCTTTGCCGGCGCCCCCCTCCGGCGGCGGCGATGCGGGGGAGAGCGGGTGAGCCCCGGCAGCGGCGGTTTTTTTAGGGTAGCCCCCGTGTCGCCAGAGGAGACGACGCGGGGGGAGGGGAAGGGAAGTGGAAGACCCTCCCGTTTATTAATTAACGGCGCCCCGATCGCATTGTAATCTCGACCCGATGTGCTACGGCTCAACGGGCGTCGGCAACGGCCGAGCAGGCTATGGACGTAACCAACCTTTGCTTGCAGGCATGATTCTGGCTGGCCGGCCGGCCAACCCCTCTACAGCGAACACTCCAAGCTGCAGCCCCTACATGCCGTTCCGTCGCGTCGAGAGCGTAATGTCCTGCCCGGAACCGTTCGACTTGTCCGGCCGTCAATTTATTCATTCCTGGCAGCCTCCATAGTACGTGCGCGCACCCACGATTAATAATAATCGGCTTTGATTCAATTCAATTTGTGCTGTCTGCGTGGTGTGTTGTTCTTTGTTCACCAAAACCATGTTCCGTTAAACGGTTACCAAGAGGGAGGGAGATTGTTACAGCTGTTCGTGTTGTTCCTAGTACTAAACACAAAAGTTGGCCAGCTTTCAGAAAATTGTTTTAGGTGCCGTTTATACTGTACTCCTCTCCTCAGAACTTACTTTGCCAAAATTACAAAATTTCGTGGTGAAATGACACCTCGGCTGTTATGTGCAAAAAAAAGATAAATCTGTGGCCAATGGGATTTCAAAAATATGTTTTATAGCACTGATTTTGTTATTTTTGCGCAGAGCACTACACATGTCAATCCATCACGAAACTTGGCACGAATTTAAAAAACATGTATATGTTCGTCACCAATTTCTTTTATGCTGTGTTTGGTTGCACCGAATTGGGGCTCGGAATTGGAATTGGAGCCCCAATTCCGAATTCCGTCGTTTGGACTGCGCTCAGAATTTGGGCCTGGAATTGGAGACCAATTCCGAGCCCGCTCCGCAGCTATCGTTTTGTGAAGGGAGCAATTCCGAGCCTCCCAGCTCGGAAACGCTCGGAATTTGGACGCCGGCCACCGCCCCGCCCCGCCGGCCACCGCCTCGCCCCGCCGGCCGCCGGCCCGCCGGCCGCCCGCACCTCCCCGCCGGCCGCCCTTCGCGCCACCGCTCCTCCCGCGCGCCTCCCCTTCCCCATCGCCGAGCTGCCCGTGCCCTCTCCTTCTTCCCCGGCGCCCGGCCTGCTCCCGCACGAGCTCGAGCCCGAGCTCGGCCGCCCTCCTCCGCCCGGTCTCCCTCCACCGCAGCTAGCGCCGGCTCCTCTCCTCTCCGCCTCGGCCGCCGCGCCCCGTCCTCGACCAGCCTTCTGCCGCTCCCAGCACCGGCCCGTCGGCCGTCCGCACCTCCCCACCGGCCGCCGCCCCGCCCCTCCTCAGTTCCGGCCGGCATCCAAACAAGAATTCCACGATTCCACGATGTTGTGCATCCAAACAAGAATTCAACTGATTTGGAATTGAGGCCAATTCATTTCCAACTCAGATTTGGAATTCAACCCCAATTCAATTCCGCCCCAATTCTATGCAACCAAACACAGTGTTAGAATTTTTTGAATGTCTACTATTTTTTAATTTTTTAATTCTATCAGGAGCATATGAACTCGGGAGCGAAAACGCCTTCCTCCGGATCCATCCCTCTATTGTACTATATAAAAGTGCAGGCCTAGAAACAGAACATGGAACTGAGCTGTCCAAGTCATTATTTTAGTAGTAGAAATCATCAATGGAACAGAGATACATCGGAACCCAATTTTTGAACACCTAATGAAAATCGTATTTGTAAGTTCAAACAAAACATGCATATATGTGGTAGAAAATTACTCTTGTTAATTTCCATTACAAGTTATGACCATTTGAGAACAGGTGCAAATCACAAGATTACAGGAGTACCGCGTTCGATTCCACGGGCGTGTCGTCCTCCTCCTGCCCCCACTCTACAGAGTAAAAGCCCTCCCCGGATGGCTTGACCCATAGTTGTGAGGGCCGCCTTCTTCCCCTATGAAAGGCACTCCGCCATCACATGACATTCCAGTAGGAGAACAACGGCTTAATAGTCCTGACTCATGCCACACCTGAAGCACTTCGACGTCGCCTTCCCAACAGCGCTAGGAGTTGTCGACGGCCAGTTCCCCCCGGACAGGTTTCGCCATTACCCAGTTGGCGCGGCGGACACCCAGCCTTCTCCTGGGACTAGGCAGACAGGAACCCGTATTCCCCTGATGTGCCTATGTCCGATCTTTAGCGTGGGGGAGTGAAACCCGTAGATCCGGCGTCGGACTCGAGCCTTCGCCAGCGTAGTCCTCGTACCGCCGCCTGCCATCCCGGGACTTCTTCTCATTTTCACCTCCACGACCACCCCGTTCATTGTCCATCACAACCACTGCGAACGAATGCAGCAGTGGGAGCATATCTGAGATTTTCCTGAGAACCCTAACAAACTTCCCACGCCGCCTCACTTCGTAAGCACTCGCGGAAAACCCTAGATTAGTATCGGTGCACCCGCGGGGCACCCACATCCACATAGGCTGGGTGGTGGACACCTCTGTAACATCCCAATTTTGTAACTAGTAAAATAATCAAAAATTGGGAACCAACAAAAACTTTTTGTTGCTTGATGTGTGTTGCTTGTTCTTGATATTGCTTTGATTGTTGAGTGATTTAAATTCTTGCACTCAAAATTTGAAAATAGAAATAAAACACACAAAATGCAAATTGACAAATTTAATATTCCTCCAACAAGAAAATAATGTTTTCTTTCAAACAAAATTCAGAGAGGTGATAATTAAACCACTCTCATAATTTTCCCTAATATTTTCTCTCCCAAATTCTTTTTATTCCAAAAACCCTAAAAATAAAATTCTATACGTTTCTTTATTGTTTTAAAATCACAAAATGTGCTATGTAGCACATATCAAATAAATTCTACCACCATACCAAAAACCCTTGTTTATACATATGAATCACAGTATGGAAATAAAATCAAGAAATTTGAATTAAAGTTTCACTGAAACATTTCATCGAACACTTGGTGGGCACTGCCCATGTTCTTCCCCAAATTCTGAAAACCGAAATCAAATCGAAGGATTGAGTGGACTATTCTTCGATTCCTCTCTGCCATCTCTCTCTCTCACCTCACTGAGCCACCAGAGCATGGAGAAAGCCAGCAATTTGGGCCAGAGGCTCGTGCCCGTCGACGAGCGCACGCCACCGTGCTGCTCTGCGCTGCGCCGTGCTGGCCGTCGCTGGCTTGTCGAGGAGAAGACGCCACACTGACCCCTCTCTGCCTCTCGCATCCCCTCACCTCTCACCGCACTCGTCAGGGCCAGAGGAGACCACTGCCTGACGCCCTGCCTCGCCGTACCACTGCAGCTCTGCGAAGTCGCCGTGTCCAGCCCGTGCGTGGACGCCGAGCCGTTCTTCACCACCACGGCACCCCAGCTCGCGCTGCTCGCCGCAGACTCGCTCCTGTCACCCCTCAACCTCTCCGACACGTCCACACCACCGCTGGTGCCCTGCAGCAACGCCAGCGAGCCGTCGCACTCCGCTGCCACGCCATGGACGCCGTCAGTCCACGAGCGTGCACGCAAGCCACCGTGACACCCCACTCCCTCTACGCCCCTGCAGAGCTCCCCTACGTCGCCACGACACCACACCGCCACCAATGCCTAGCTCTCCCACTCCCCAGACCCCTCTGTACCCCGTGCCATTGCCGGCCGTGGAGGAACTCCGCTATAAAAGCCGCCCCGCACCACCTCTTCTCCCCGCACCTCTCCACCACCTCTCACCCACTCCTCACTCTCCCGTGCACCGCCAGGAGGGCGGCCACGCTGCGGCATTTCTCGCTGCTCAAGTTGAGCACAGCCACGGGCTGCCGTAGCCGAAGGTGGACGACGACACGGCCACGCCGTGCTGCTGCTCTCACCTTCCCCTTTTCTTTGCTCACTCGACACTCGAAACACACCGCACTCACCCACCGTTTTCTCTCCTTGTTCCATGCCCAGGAGCCGCGCTAGGAGCTCGCTGGAGTGGCGCACGGCCGAGGAAGAGGAGCTGCTTACCGGGACGATTCAGTCGATCCCAGCAAGCACAACTCACGCCAGAGTTTCCCCGCACCATCCGCCGTCGATCCCCCTCATCTCCGCTTCCACCCGAGCCCCAGGTGAGCGAATCGTGCCGCCCCGCTGTCGCCGGCCACGGCGGCGACGCCAGACCAAGGTCGTCGCCGATGGTTTGCTTGTGAGCCGTTAGATCTGCATCCAACGGTTAGGTACCGGTTCGGTTAGGTTAAGTCGCTGACTGGCGGGCCCCACCCGTCAGTCTTTTAATCTTTTTCTCCGCGCGGGAGAAAAATTCGTTGAGCCGCTGACATGTTGGACCCACTTGTCGGGTTTTTCAACATTATCCACTCCATTTTTATAATTCGAATTTCTGATAAATCTAGAATTCAATACTGGACCCAACTTTGAAAATCAATAACTCGAAAAATATAAGTCCAAATAAATCAAACTAAAATTCTCTGGTTAGCTTATGAAATTCTTAATCCAACCCAAGTGGTCTCATCTTGTTTGGATATACAACAAAAATACCGTATTAAAAATGCCACAGAAGGTATAATTTAGAAACTTGTTTGTTTCTGATGCTCTGTTAGTCCAAATGGAGTGATTCCAATTTTGTTAGCTTGGTATTGTGAGTACTTAGCTGCCCTAATGTTGGTAGATTTAATTATGCAGTAATAATTGTTTGGCATTAGATTGAATATAGAAAACCCTTCTGCACTGTTTGAATTAAATAAGATTAATGGTAAATCCAAATTAGCTGAAACCAATTTTGTTGGATCACATTTAGTTAGTACTATCTAATCCTAAATTGGCATAAATTTAGGAGAAGTATTATTACAGTAGTTAAGGATTTAGTGAATTTAGCTTTCTGTAGTAAAAGATTTTTAGTGCAATAACCTTTAACCTAAATAGACCTAGACCAATTTTGTTGGATTAGTTTTAATCAGAGCTAGTTGACCCTAAATTGGCATAATTTTGTGATCAACAGAACTTAAGTTGTGGAATTAAAACTTGTGTAGTTATTTCTGCCATAATTAAGTCTAGCTCAATTGCTAGTTAAATCACTTAAGTTAAAACCCAAATGTTGCTTTGTGTGTATGGCAGTAGCATTGTGTGGGACTTGAGTGTTGAATTGTTGTGATACTTGATTGAATAGTATAGTAATTGTTTGCCCTTGTTTGTTATACGACGTTTAGACGAGACCGTTGCCGGGACTTGCGAGGAGGAGTACTTTGAACAGCAGGAGCAGGAACCCGGGAACTTTGCTGAACAAGGCAAGCTACTTCACTGAGCTTGCACCTATATACCTCTATTTTGATTCATCTGTTTTACTTATTAAGAGCATAAGTGTTTTATGTGGCGTTGCCACTAAAACTATGATTTGAAAAACCCTTTTCCAAAACGCAAGTATATTATTGAGACACCCGATATAGAGGTGTCAATGGTATACCATGATTTCTAAATGAATTTGTTTTACTCAAAAGCCTTCTATGAAAAACCTTTTGGTGGGATTACAAACCACCCAAGTTTTGATTAAAAGTATTTTTGCTATGAAAATTGGAAATGATTGCGAAAACCTTTTTAAAGAGTTTATGAAAAACTATTTTGCCACTCTATGTAGAAATCTCAGTTTGTTTATATAAAACTATAGGATGGGAAAAACATTGTTTATCAAAACTCTTTTGAAAATCCTTGGATAGACCTGCCGGAAGGTCGGTGCTCAGTTGAAGAAGGTTGGTGTTGTTTTTGAGAAAAATGCACATTGTGTCCTAGTACTATGACGACCAACCATTATCCTGTGCGACCACACTTACCCACATATGGGCAAGGGCGTAGTCATATAATTTGCTCGTGTTAGTACTGGATGCCTCAACAACGAGGATAACCTCGTTCCATGAGGGGATGGTCTGAGGACCTACCCCCTGACCTGGGTCCTCTTCAGTGTTGGTCTACCGGAAGCCGGTATGGACGTGTTTGGAGGAAGAGGATTGAAGGGCTCCCTTGGGTCCGCCGGGCAGAACTACGAGTCCTCACACTTAGTTCCTGAGGGTTTGAGTGTCGATGGAATGTGTCGTAGCGGCAGGGTCCTATACTAGCATGAGCAAAGGACAGGCTATGGCCGGGAACTCAACTTCGCATACCTCTGGTATGGCGGGACGTGGCTGACACGATGAGTGACCGGATGGGTGTGGGAAAAGCGTACTACCTCTGCAGAGTGTAAAACTATTCGAATAGCCGAGTCCTCGGATGGACAGTTGGAAGGCTGTCCTAAGACCATGTGCAAGTTTTGAGAAAGGTGTTGAGTTTTGGAAAGGTTATTTCGTACCTGTACCAATGAGTTGGTTCGAGGTAGCGACGGGCTTGGAATCAGGGCAAGAAGTTGTTTTTCGAGGAAAAAGTTTTAAAAGAGATTTCTTACCCTTTTAAAAGAAGGTGTATTTTCGGGAAAAAGATTTAAAAATACTTCTTACCTTTTTCAACAAAGTTAGTGAGAAAACTACTTTCCAAAATGTTTTGTCTTCAACAGGATTAAAAATCTACTCTTCTCCTTTTAAATAGAGATTCAGTGAGGTTTTTCCTAAAAATAAAAGTCTTTGAAAATTTAAAACTAGTGCATGTTCCTGTTGGGGTAGTTTGCGAGTACAATCAAATGTACTCATATTGGTTTCGTCCCTGGCTATTGTCTTAGCCAGATTCCAGAGAAGAGCAGTTCGACGAGGAGGAGTTCACTGACGTCTTTGCGAACTAGGGCGCTTCCCAGTCAGCTGCCTGTAGGGTAAAGGCGAATGACTTGGGCTCCACGTTGATTTGGTGATTCCGCTGCAAGTACCTTATTGAAGCTGATCACTTCAAGCACGTAAGTATAATTATTCGGTATTTGTGGGTGTTCTGTGATACCAACTCAAGTTATGTGCAACAGCACACTGATCATGGGACTGTTGCAGGAAACATAACGAGTATCTCGGATAATTAATCCGGGGTCCTCACAGACTTGGTATCAGAGCCATCCTGACTGTAACAGACCTTAGTTAGCATGGACGTTAGTTAGGAAGAGAATATTTTGTTAAAAAATATATTCACACCAAAAATATATCCTTATCTAGGGAAGTCCAAAATGGCTCCCGCTCTTCTCGTCTTCTCTATTTACCTCTGAATCTTACCTTTCTATTTTAAATTTTACTAAAGGTTTCTCTACTCTTTCTTACCTGTTCAAAATACTTGACGATGAACCCAAAGAGAGACCTAATTAGCTAGCACCTACAAAGAAGAAGCAACCATCTCAATTACTCAACATTCAACATCAAGTTCATTGGTCTACAAATGCCAAGATCATCGACATCAACCAAATCAAGAGATCTCTGAAGACCTCAGCTCAACCTCAGCAATTCTACTCAAGTGGCTACTTCGACAATCTCAGTGTCTCCAGTTGAAGACTAAGGCGACGAACTGAAGATTTCAGCACCCCTGTCTAACCAAGACCCATAGGAACAGCTTATGATAGGAACTTTAGCCATACTACCCGATTGCTACGAGTATTAGGCGTCCATTGGTACTAAATGTACCCTGTGTGCTTGTTGTTTGTTTGTGACGCTCCCTTACAGTGAGTCCGCGGATCTGACCCCTCCCTGCCTAACCGGCATGGCCAGGCGTCGGTTCACAGTAGAGTGCAGTAGGGCTTGTCCCCACCACACGAGTGACGCTCCCCGGGTTCTTCCCCAGAAAGGAGCCGACACACCTAGCTTATAAAAGGCCCCGTTCCATCTGCCATCTATCCCCACTCACCACCCTTAGCGACCCAAATCTCCTGAGGCAAGAATCCCGTGTTCTTATCCTTCATCCAGATCCAAAGGAACCCATGGCAAACCTCAGAGTTGTCATGGAAACCACTGCCGAGGAGCATAGTGGGTTTCCGCTGATGCTTTGGAAGGCCGTCTGCCACATTCTTGGTCGGCCTGCCCGTCCTCGATATGTGGTGTTCGAGAACTCTCTTCCGCTCGCCGGGAGTGAATTCCAAGTCGAGGTGCATATCGGCTCGTGCCAATTGGGCATAAGTCCGACTTACTTGATCCAGGGTAAGAGCATGCCTACCCTAGATCTAGCCCTCCAGGTAGCAGCCTGGGAAGGACTTGTCCGTCTCCGGTACTCAGAACCGGCAATGGCGGTAAGCCGAGCTTTCCACTTCCTCCCAGCCATACCTGAGCATGTTGCGGAGGCTTTCCAAGCTTCCATGGGACAGGAAGCTGACCCTGCCGTAATCACCCTGGTCACCTATGGAGCTGCAATGACAAGATTCAGTCACACCCTGATGGAGGAACTCATGACCACAAGGCGCCACCTTGCTCGTGCCCGCCGGGAACTGGGTCGAGCAAGGAACCTACCCACTTCCCACCGTGGGCAAGCTCAGGATGCAAGACAGTCGGTCCTAGATGAATTGCTGGACCACAGCATTGACGCATCGGTGACACAAGCTCTCGCCCGAGTTCAGCAGCCACCCCAAGAACCAGGCGTAGTCCTCGAAGGCGTGCCTGTAGATCCCCACCCCTTGGAAGACAGAGATGTGGACACCACTCTTTGTCTCGGTCACGCTTCACCGACTCCTAGAACCTCTCAGGCAGAGTAGAACCCAGGTTTAGTTAGCCTGACCAGCGCTTGTGTGTTTGTGTGTGGATCAACCGTTGTTAGTCTGTTGTTGGTTTGTTGCTTGTTTTTCTCGTGTGTCTTGTAATGCAAGGTTGTTGTCTGTTCCCGGCTGATGTTAGATCAGCCCAAATAAAAACTTGGTGTTCTTATCATCTTGTTAACCACTTGGTTGACATCTGATGGAATGTCATGCTGTTTTTTTTTTCAGTTAAAAGTTTTAAAAAGAAACCACAGATCACTTAAACAGGAACCGTATGTGACCCCAGACGCATACCCCTGGAATTAATGCAAACTTTGAATGGGACTATTTTGTAGTATGCAAATTATTTTTGTGTGTGTTCTCCTACATGCAATCTCCCCAAGGTTCCTCACCCAATATGAACCTTGTGCTTTCTGCATGTTAAAGAAAGGGGCCCGAGCCCTCCACGAGATGTGAGCCTCGCAAGCCTTAAAATGCTTGCGAAGTAAATGCTCGCTGGAACACAGAAGGACATCTTGTAGGGTGTTCTTAGTTGTCGTGTTCAACCTATATGGTTGAAATGTGTGCTACCACTGCAAATGGTTGAGACCATATACTGCAGTGTTATTTCTCTAAAAATATATTTTCTCGCCAAAACAAGTTTATTCTAGTACTTCTGCATCCTATCTGTGCTGCAAGACCAGAGTTGTGTCAACCAAGAAGATTTCGACAAGGCACACCTTGTCCCGGGTTATCAGCAAAGGCAAGATCAATACAATCACGGATTGCAGTACAGAAGCGAGAAATTCAGAAAGGAACAGAGGATACAAGTTCTACTCCTACAAACAACACTGCCAGCACGGATGCAACGGCACCTAGAGATTCCTAATCTCTCTCGAACTCCCCGATGCCACCAGAGGATGAGCCTGGCTCACTCAGAGCCGAGTCACGCGCCGCCCGACGGCGGCAGACAGCTCGAGCAGCCTGCTCACCTCCAGCCGGAAGGTCTACCACCTCCTCCACCGCCGCAAGCTCCTCCACCGTGCGCTCCTCCGCCGCATCTGGCTCCTCTAGCGCAGCAGGCGCCACTGTCGCAGCACCAGCCCCCGCGCTAGACCACCAATGGCACAAGGCCACGGCTAGGAGCACCACTGCCGCGAACAGCAGGCTGAACACCGTCAAAATCGAGAACACGAAGAGCACGAAGACGAAGCAGCCCTCGAGGAAGCCCGCATCCTCCATCGCATCAACATAGGCTCTGAAGAAATCGGTAATGAAGCCCATGGTGACGACGCGATGGAAGAAATGTTTTTCTGAGGTCGCTAGTTTATAAGCCGAGCTCGGACGCCGCTCCTCGACACCGCACTGCGCGGGAAAGTGGAGGAATCGCGAGCTGTACTCGCCTTAATGGCGCGAAACCACCTAGGCATCGTGTCCCCAAAGCCGTGTCTGCCGCTGCATCGACGGACAGCACGCGCAGCAGTACCGCGGGTGAGTGCCCTGCGCACTGAAAATGGAGCAAGTACAGAGCAAGGGCGAGCAAGGATGAAGAAGAGGAGGAGAAAAGGAGGAGAGACCGCCAAGTGGGCCCCGGGCCCACATGTCAGTGAGTCAGCAGTTAACCCCCCCCGTGTCCCTCTATCCTTTATCCCTCGCTTTTTCTGTGAAAAACCCCGTGCAAAAATAATTCCTCGTATAAATCAGACCCACTGTGTCCATGAGCCAATTATTGGTGGCACAGCTAGGGGTATTTTGAAGAAAAACCCTGTTGTTTTCAAAACCCGTGTATACACGAAAGTGAATATACGACCTTTCTAAAATAAATTATTTTGCTCTCGTATCTCTCCTGTACCCCCGGGCAAATCTCGAGGACGAGATTTATTTTAAGGGGGGAAGATCTGTAACATCCCAATTTTGTAACTAGTAAAATAATCAAAAATTGGGAACCAACAAAAACTTTTTGTTGCTTGATGTGTGTTGCTTGTTCTTGATATTGCTTTGATTGTTGAGTGATTTAAATTCTTGCACTCAAAATTTGAAAATAGAAATAAAACACACAAAATGCAAATTGACAAATTTAATATTCCTCCAACAAGAAAATAATGTTTTCTTTCAAACAAAATTCAGAGAGGTGATAATTAAACCACTCTCATAATTTTCCCTAATATTTTCTCTCCCAAATTCTTTTTATTCCAAAAACCCTAAAAATAAAATTCTATACGTTTCTTTATTGTTTTAAAATCACAAAATGTGCTATGTAGCACATATCAAATAAATTCTACCACCATACCAAAAACCCTTGTTTATACATATGAATCACAGTATGGAAATAAAATCAAGAAATTTGAATTAAAGTTTCACTGAAACATTTCATCGAACACTTGGTGGGCACTGCCCATGTTCTTCCCCAAATTCTGAAAACCGAAATCAAATCGAAGGATTGAGTGGACTATTCTTCGATTCCTCTCTGCCATCTCTCTCTCTCACCTCACTGAGCCACCAGAGCATGGAGAAAGCCAGCAATTTGGGCCAGAGGCTCGTGCCCGTCGACGAGCGCACGCCACCGTGCTGCTCTGCGCTGCGCCGTGCTGGCCGTCGCTGGCTTGTCGAGGAGAAGACGCCACACTGACCCCTCTCTGCCTCTCGCATCCCCTCACCTCTCACCGCACTCGTCAGGGCCAGAGGAGACCACTGCCTGACGCCCTGCCTCGCCGTACCACTGCAGCTCTGCGAAGTCGCCGTGTCCAGCCCGTGCGTGGACGCCGAGCCGTTCTTCACCACCACGGCACCCCAGCTCGCGCTGCTCGCCGCAGACTCGCTCCTGTCACCCCTCAACCTCTCCGACACGTCCACACCACCGCTGGTGCCCTGCAGCAACGCCAGCGAGCCGTCGCACTCCGCTGCCACGCCATGGACGCCGTCAGTCCACGAGCGTGCACGCAAGCCACCGTGACACCCCACTCCCTCTACGCCCCTGCAGAGCTCCCCTACGTCGCCACGACACCACACCGCCACCAATGCCTAGCTCTCCCACTCCCCAGACCCCTCTGTACCCCGTGCCATTGCCGGCCGTGGAGGAACTCCGCTATAAAAGCCGCCCCGCACCACCTCTTCTCCCCGCACCTCTCCACCACCTCTCACCCACTCCTCACTCTCCCGTGCACCGCCAGGAGGGCGGCCACGCTGCGGCATTTCTCGCTGCTCAAGTTGAGCACAGCCACGGGCTGCCGTAGCCGAAGGTGGACGACGACACGGCCACGCCGTGCTGCTGCTCTCACCTTCCCCTTTTCTTTGCTCACTCGACTCTCGAAACACACCGCACTCACCCACCGTTTTCTCTCCTTGTTCCATGCCCAGGAGCCGCGCTAGGAGCTCGCTGGAGTGGCGCACGGCCGAGGAAGAGGAGCTGCTTACCGGGACGATTCAGTCGATCCCAGCAAGCACAACTCACGCCAGAGTTTCCCCGCACCATCCGCCGTCGATCCCCCTCATCTCCGCTTCCACCCGAGCCCCAGGTGAGCGAATCGTGCCGCCCCGCTGTCGCCGGCCACGGCGGCGACGCCAGACCAAGGTCGTCGCCGATGGTTTGCTTGTGAGCCGTTAGATCTGCATCCAACGGTTAGGTACCGGTTCGGTTAGGTTAAGTCGCTGACTGGCGGGCCCCACCCGTCAGTCTTTTAATCTTTTTCTCCGCGCGGGAGAAAAATTCGTTGAGCCGCTGACATGTTGGACCCACTTGTCGGGTTTTTCAACATTATCCACCCATTTTTATAATTCGAATTTCTGATAAATCTAGAATTCAATACTGGACCCAACTTTGAAAATCAATAACTCGAAAAATATAAGTCCAAATAAATCAAACTAAAATTCTCTGGTTAGCTTATGAAATTCTTAATCCAACCCAAGTGGTCTCATCTTGTTTGGATATACAACAAAAATACCGTATTAAAAATGCCACAGAAGGTATAATTTAGAAACTTGTTTGTTTCTGATGCTCTGTTAGTCCAAATGGAGTGATTCCAATTTTGTTAGCTTGGTATTTTGAGTACTTAGCTGCCCTAATGTTGGTAGATTTAATTATGCAGTAACAATTGTTTGGCATTAGATTGAATATAGAAAACCCTTCTGCACTGTTTGAATTAAATAAGATTAATGGTAAATCCAAATTAGCTGAAACCAATTTTGTTGGATCACATTTAGTTAGTACTATCTAATCCTAAATTGGCATAAATTTAGGAGAAGTATTATTACAGTAGTTAAGGATTTAGTGAATTTAGCTTTCTGTAGTAAAAGATTTTTAGTGCAATAACCTTTAACCTAAATAGACCTAGACCAATTTTGTTGGATTAGTTTTAATCAGAGCTAGTTGACCCTAAATTGGCATAATTTTGTGATCAACAGAACTTAAGTTGTGGAATTAAAACTTGTGTAGTTATTTCTGCCATAATTAAGTCTAGCTCAATTGCTAGTTAAATCACTTAAGTTAAAACCCAAATGTTGCTTTGTGTGTATGGCAGTAGCATTGTGTGGGACTTGAGTGTTGAATTGTTGTGATACTTGATTGAATAGTATAGTAATTGTTTGCCCTTGTTTGTTATACGACGTTTAGACGAGACCGTTGCCGGGACTTGCGAGGAGGAGTACTTTGAACAGCAGGAGCAGGAACCCGGGAACTTTGCTGAACAAGGCAAGCTACTTCACTGAGCTTGCACCTATATACCTCTATTTTGATTCATCTGTTTTACTTATTAAGAGCATAAGTGTTTTATGTGGCGTTGCCACTAAAACTATGATTTGAAAAACCCTTTTCCAAAACGCAAGTATATTATTGAGACACCCGATATAGAGGTGTCAATGGTATACCATGATTTCTAAATGAATTTGTTTTACTCAAAAGCCTTCTATGAAAAACCTTTTGGTGGGATTACAAACCACCCAAGTTTTGATTAAAAGTATTTTTGCTATGAAAATTGGAAATGATTGCGAAAACCTTTTTAAAAGTTTATGAAAAACTATTTTGCCACTCTATGTAGAAATCTCAGTTTGTTTATATAAAACTATAGGATGGGAAAATCCATTGTTTATACAAAACTCTTTTGAAAATCCTTGGATAGACCTGCCGGAAGGTCGGTGCTCAGTTGAAGAAGGTTGGTGTTGTTTTTGAGAAAAATGCACATTGTGTCCTAGTACTATGACGACCAACCATTATCCTGTGCGACCACACTTACCCACATATGGGCAAGGGCGTAGTCATATAATTTGCTCGTGTTAGTACTGGATGCCTCAACAACGAGGATAACCTCGTTCCATGAGGGGATGGTCTGAGGACCTACCCCCTGACCTGGGTCCTCTTCAGTGTTGGTCTACCGGAAGCCGGTATGGACGTGTTTGGAGGAAGAGGATTGAAGGGCTCCCTTGGGTCCGCCGGGCAGAACTACGAGTCCTCACACTTAGTTCCTGAGGGTTTGAGTGTCGATGGAATGTGTCGTAGCGGCAGGGTCCTATACTAGCATGAGCAAAGGACAGGCTATGGCCGGGAACTCAACTTCGCATACCTCTGGTATGGCGGGACGTGGCTGACACGATGAGTGACCGGATGGGTGTGGGAAAAGCGTACTACCTCTGCAGAGGGTAAAACTATTCGAATAGCCGAGTCCTCGGATGGACAGTTGGAAGGCTGTCCTAAGACCATGTGCAAGTTTTGAGAAAGGTGTTGAGTTTTGGAAAGGTTATTTCGTACCTGTACCAATGAGTTGGTTCGAGGTAGCGACGGGCTTGGAATCAGGGCAAGAAGTTGTTTTTCGAGGAAAAAGTTTTAAAAGAGATTTCTTACCTTTGAAAAGAAGGTGTATTTTCGGGAAAAAGATTTAAAAATACTTCTTACCTTTTTCAACAAAGTTAGTGAGAAAACTACTTTCCAAAATGTTTTGTCTTCAACAGGATTAAAAATCTACTCTTCTCCTTTTAAATAGA
This sequence comes from Poa pratensis, assembly GCA_947311845.1. Lineage (NCBI taxonomy): Eukaryota > Viridiplantae > Streptophyta > Magnoliopsida > Poales > Poaceae > Poa > Poa pratensis. Next base: position 37,625,833 of record CAMZMU010000069.1, read on the forward strand.
GATTCAGTGAGGTTTTTCCTAAAAATAAAAGTCTTTGAAAATTTAAAACTAGTGCATGTTCCTGTTGGGGTAGTTTGCGAGTACAATCAAATGTACTCATATTGGTTTCGTCCCTGGCTATTGTCTTAGCCAGATTCCAGAGAAGAGCAGTTCGACGAGGAGGAGTTCACTGACGTCTTTGCGAACTAGGGCGCTTCCCAGTCAGCTGCCTGTAGGGTAAAGGCGAATGACTTGGGCTCCACGTTGATTTGGTGATTCCGCTGCAAGTACCTTATTGAAGCTGATCACTTCAAGCACGTAAGTATAATTATTCGGTATTTGTGGGTGTTCTATGATACCAACTCAAGTTATGTGCAACAGCACACTGATCATGGGACTGTTGCAGGAAACATAACGAGTATCTCGGATAATTAATCCGGGGTCCTCACAACCTCCTTGACTAGATCAAAACTATTAGAAAAACATTCATATGAGAGTAGAAAAATATTCGCACAATTCAAAATTTTGTCGTGGCCCAAAAAATTGTCATGCCATAAAAGAAAAATTACTCTTTACAGCATGGACATTTTTTTTTTGAGAGAATTTCTTATTTGACCCTTTCTTAAAATCTTGTTCCCTATTTGGCCCTAAAAAATAAAATCTTCCCTATTTGATACCTTAATTTCATTTTCTTCCTAACATGGCCCTGTAGTGCATTCTCAACACTAACGGTGTTAAATTTGAATGTACAAAGACTCTATTGCCCCTGATAGATTATGTGACCAAAAACTCTCTAATGTCCGTGTCACATTTAAGCAAATAAGAAACGTACCAGTCAGCTCAAAAATTGCAGAAAGCAGCCAACAACATGGAATCATTCTTTTAAATAGATTATAATTTAAAAAATATAAAAAGTGGGCAGAACCTCCCTAGAATTTAACCATCTCTGCACACAATAAACATATATAAATAGACATTTTATAACAATGCATCCATGTAACATACAGGAAACATCACTACAGTTTATATCACATAGTTGAGTTCAGTCCACATACTACATGGCATAAACATGGCACAAAAGCAGCTCCAGTTCATTTAGTTTCATTTACATCACGTACATGAGGTAATTTTCACAAAAATCACTCTGGACATGAAGAGAAGAGATGGGAATCACATGCCGAGCCTTCTTTTGCTTCTTGTGACCTTCTCAAAACAGAAAGATTTAATTTCTTTTCTAGCCCTTTTCGGATTGCCAAGCAATCTAATTTTTAGCAAATAAGTTGATTTTGGATCCATCCTGTAAATGGAACACAAATATAGACATAAGTATTGCTAATTTTCTACTGATATGGCTATCTACTCCTCCATTTGAAGACTAAAAGCAGCTGAAACTCACCCTTCCAACCATGCAGCATCTGAGGCCAAAGCAGCAGCATCGACGGCCGCAGTTGTGCCCACGCCCGAGCCGCCGGCCGCAGGTGTGCCCGCACCCGAGCCGCCAGCCGCAGCCGTGGCCGCGCCTCCAACGCCGCTGGCCGCAACGGTGGGCGCGCCTCCCACGTCGCCGGCTGCAGCCGTGCCCACCGCCATATCCTCCTCCTCAGCTCAAGCCGCCGCCGCCATCGGGTAGGGTTGACTGGTTCTACTCGGTTTGGATAGGGGATACGAGAGAGGGCTAGTTCGATCGGGCAGGTGAGAATACGAGGGCTATTTTGGTCCAGCGAAATGATAACTAACGGCAAAACTAAACGGAACAAACGGTTATGTCAAATTAGGAAGAAAATGAAATTAAGGTGTCAAATAGGGAAAATTTTATTTTTTAGGGCCAAATAGGGAACACGATTTTAAGTAAGGATCAAATAAGGAATTCTCTTTTTTTTTGTACCCAGCCCTAGCTTAGGATCGGTGCACCTGTGGGGCACCCACATCCACGTAAATAGGCTTGTAGAGTGGGGGAAAATGTTTGCACAATACAAACAAAATTGCTCGCAAGTTCCAAAAATGTTCACAAGGTACAAAAAATTGTTCACGGTTTATACAAAAAATTCATATGAGAGTCGAAAAAATATTCGCACAATTCAAAAAGTTGGTGTGACCTAAAAAAATGATCATGCTATAAAGAGAAGTTATGGACAAGTCAAAATTATATATCACAAGGTTTATAATCATACTACTTGCTAAGAAATTTTATATGCTTTTTAAAAACAAGAAAATAAAATCAGAAATCAGGAAAAGGAAATAAAAACGAGCCAAAGAAAAGAATACAAGGAAAAGAAAACTGAACGCAGGAAACAAAAAAAAACTTAGGGGGCAAAGTGGCCTATCTAGGCCGCCCGCCAGGCGGACCACGTGGGCATCAGCACCATAGCTCACGCTACGAGCGTCAAATAGGAAAGGAAAAAGTCTATATTTTACCCTGAAATCTCATAGATTGGCTACATTTCACCCTGAATTTTGAAACCGGGTAATTTCAACCCGGTCAAATCTCACCCTGGTATGGTTTTGCACGGTTTGAGCGGTTTTGTGGAATGACGTGGCGCTGACGTGGCCCAAACACAGAATAAAAATCCCCATCGCAGCCTTCTCCTCCATCGTCGCCGCCGGCCCGCTCGACGCGTCGTCCCGGCTTCCTCCCGACGAGGTCCCCGTCCCCGGGCGCCCCCACGGCCCGACCTCCAGCCGCGCGCCGCCCCGACTTCCTCCGGCGAGGTCGCCGTCCCCGGTCGCTCCCACGGCTCGACCTCCAGCCGCGCGCCGCCCCGGCTTCCTCCGGCGAGGTCGCCGTCCCCAGGCACCCCCACGGCCCAACCTCCAGCCGCGCGCCGCCCCGTCTTCCTCCTGGCGAGGTCGCCATCCCCAGGCGCCCCCACGGCCGACCTCCAGCCGCACGCGTCGCCCCGGCGTCCTCCCGGCGAGGTCCCTGTGGGACAAACCAGCACACTCATGTTGATACCGTGCGTCCGTGCATGTCCCGTGGGCTGCTAGGCCGTGCGGAAGTGAACGAATGGAGTTGGCATTCCGGCCCATGGACCTATTCCGTAACGCAACAAAAACTCTCTGTTTTGTTTTTTGGAAGGCAAAATCTCCCTGTTTTTTTGTTTTGTTTTTGACAGAAACTTGAGATTGAGATTCGCGCGCTCGCACGAAGAGGAAAGCAGATATTATCGTCTCCTTGGTCTACCTCGGGAGTTTCATCCCCACTTGCTCAAAGAGTGTCAAGAATGAGGTTCTAAAGAAATCAACACCATTATACACTCAATTGCACGTTTCTTCCCAATTTCTTCTCCTTAAAAGTTACTAGTTGGCATGTAACGCACGTCTTCACAGTTAAAAAAACAATTTATAAGTAGAAAAGAACATACCAGGATCTACATTTATTACTTACTTTAAACTTTTGCATCGGTTCCAGAATTTATATTGCAAATAGAATGATGCTTATCTAAGCATCACAGAGCACACAAATCTCACACGAAAGCCAATAAAACTGGTGCCCCGCGATGAAGGCGTGTTTTTTGGGTGTTTTCTTAGCACAAATTATGTCATATCCTCAATGTCACACCTGTATACTTCAGCACGATCTTAGCCTTTGGTGGATCGTGGATGCGTTCTACGGTTGACTTCAACCTACGCTGCGGCGACGGCGGTGGCCAACTCATGCGACGGTGGCAGCAGACGGCGGGGCGTCCTAGAGCTCACAGGTGATGTAGATTAACGAACAGTTTCTTTTAGCGGTGGCAGTTGATGTAATTATCACGAAACGAAAAGATGTGTTGAGTTGTCAAATATTGGAGCAATCTGCACCGTTGGTCAAATATTGAAGGGCTCAGATTTAATGTATCAACACAATTTTGCTCTTTTAATAGTAGTATAGAAAATTGATAAACTCACGGTTCCATTTTCGCGTCATTATTCAATTCCAGCCAGATTAGAAACCACCGCCGCATACGTTTTCTCGGTTTCGGTTTTCTTCTTTCAGTAGTCGTCGTCGCCGCCGAAGTCGTCGTACCCGCCGCCGCCGGCCATGTCCTGCTCCACCTTCTCCGCCACTCCGTTCTCGATCTTGTCCTCCAGGTAGCTCGCCCCTCCCGCCAGCGCCAGCCCGCCGAGCACTCCCGCCGCTGCGCCCACCGCCAGTCCCGCCCCATCCCCTTCTTCTTCTTCGTCGGGTCCTCCACCGCCGCCGCGCCTGACCCGTACCCTCCCGACCCGTACGCGGGGAGAGGCGCAGCAGCTCCGTACGCCGGCTGCGATGGGGGCGCACCGCCGTAGGCAGAAGGGTACCCAGCAGGGTGCGGCGGTGCGGCACCGTAGGCGGCCTGGTACCCAGACGGCGGCGCGGCGTACTGCGGCTGGCCGTACCCGCCCGAACCGTACCCAGCAGAGCCGTAGGGTGCTGGGGCCGCGTAGGTGTCGCGTGATCCGGCGGGCTGGCCGTACGGCGTCGGGTAGGAAGCAGGCGCGGGGTCGTAGTAGCGTGCGGCCTCGCGGACGGCGACACGGACGTCGAGGCGGCCCTGCGGCCGTCCCGAGGGGCGCTTGAGGCGGAGGGAGCGGGAGGCGCGGCCGCCGATGCCGGCGTCGTCGAGGACGTCGCGGAGCGGGAGGCGCGCGGACCCGACCAGCGGCTTGGTGCCCTCGGCGGCGTTGGCGTGGACGACGTCAATGTAGAGGACGGCGTCCTCGAGGCGGGTGGAGGTGGGCGGGAGCGGGACGAGGAGCTTCTCGTCCCAGACGGGGCCCTCGCCGTTGTCGAGGTCGACGCGGGAGGAGCACTTGGCGCCGTCGTCGACCCAGAGCACGGCGTAGGGCTTGAGGTCGCCGTTGCGCCAGTTGACGTTCTTGAGGTCCCGCGCCGAGCCCACCGTCACCTCCACCTCGTACCTCGAACCCATCCTCGCCGCCGCTGTCCCTCTCTCCTCGGCCTTACTCTGCTCGAATGCTCTGTTGTGCTCTGCTCGAGTGCTTGGGTCTGAGCGAAACGAAGAGCGGGTATAAATAGGAGCCGAGCGGCATCTATCAGCCACACTTGGCGCCTTGGGACGAACGGAGGTTCGACTGACGGACGGTACTGCAACTGAAACGTTCTTGGATGGTTTCGTCTTCCTCCCTACTCATGCTGCTTCGGTTTCTTCTCGTTTACTACTCTACTTTCCTTTTTCATGTCATTTCTTAGGAGTTAAGGACTCTGCAGACTCCAGACTTTAGGTGATGATTTTAGGTTTCCTTTGTTACGAAGGAATGGAGGGCGTAGTAACCGCGTCGTCACCAATGCCGTTTGGGTTTATCTGCCCTAACTGCAAATGCATTCATTCAGAACCTATCCAAAACGTATTAACCCAGTGAACTAATGCAGGAACTGGAGTCATGTCGTATGGTTCTAGTCTTCTAGAAGCGCCGGACGTGAATTGAGTAAAAATTACGCACGCGAATTGGGTAAAAATTACGCGTGCCAATTGTGACTGCAAGTGTGCCCTGACGCAGACAATGACCACCACTTGTATCTTGGTCAAAGAAAAAAATGACCGATGGAACCGAACGATTACAACGAAGTTCGTCGCACTTGCTGCTAGTGGTTGTCGCCCTGCAGAGGGAAGCTCGGTAGTTCGACTCGTTTGAGCTCGGCTCGTTTTCTTAATGAACCGAGCTGAGCAGCAATGTTAGATCGTTAACGCTAACGAGTTAAACAATCAATCTAATGAGTTTCTCGAGCTACTTGTTAAGCTCGTTAACATCGTCGCAACAGGCTGCAAATCTGCATGGCTGGCCTTATAGTGTAGCTCATCTAAAGTTAATATGCAAATAACCCATCAGGAGAACCAAAAAATCTTCTCTATATGGACAAAAAAAATTGTTACTCATGATGCTTACTTGATAGCTTGCTTAATTAGCTGAATACACTGATACATCTTCTTAACGAGCTTTAAAGAGTTGCTCGCGAGCGCTCGCGAATAGATAACGAACCGAGCCAATTTTTAAATTTAGCTCGTTATCCTTAACGAGCTTAACGATCTGAGTCTTAACGATCACGAGTCATAACAAGCCGAGCCTTAACGATCCGAGCAGCTCGTTGGTCCACCCCTAGCCCTGCTCCGCGCATTAGGCGTCCGCACGCCGGGCGCCGGCGATAGCGACGCCACATGGACATGGTGCTTTGCCTCTGCTAAACCGCCGGCGACGGAAAGTAACCCAACCTGGATAATATCCTCCTTCCGTCCAATGATGCCGGTGTTCCAAAGGAGGTGGCGGACCAACACGGTCTAGACGCGAAACCGCGTCTGCACGCGACCAGAAGGCTGAAAAGGGCACAACTTCCCGTATATCCGAGTGAATCGACCTTGAAATGCACATCCTCCATCCACAAAATAGGGCAAGAATATTTATCTATGGCATTCGTACGGCATGATAAACTGGCTCTAAATAGGAATGGACACCAAATAATAATACTACCTCCGGTCCAGAAAGAGGGAGTAAAACATTTAGATACAATAGAGGTTGATACTTTTTTCTCAAAGTTCAAACTTCACATAGCTTGACTTTTGACACAATGTATACGCCTTTTTGTCAGAATAGAGGGACTAGTATAGTAGTGCCACAATATGCGGACATGAACTAATGGCACATGGAGACAAGCGCATCTGATATACGGATTTTTCCTTTAGAAAATTAAAAACTGTTAAAAAAATTCTGTGTCTCCTAGGCAAAAAATATAGCGTGTAAAAATAATCAAAGATTACCAAGTATTCTACTCGTGTAATAATTTGACCACAAAATATTTTTCGTTGCCTTCTAGGCAAAAAAAGACAAATCTCAAATCTTTGACCCAGGTTGCAATTAATGTTATTGTCTGGCACAATTTTTTGTACGGGTGCAATAGTTGATAACATTTTCCCACTGAAAGTTCCGAATTTTTTGAACTTTTTTGAATTATTAAAAAAAAAATCAAGTGCAGACGTAGCCGAGAGTCACCACGTATTTTCACACAATATGCTTCCCTAGAACCAGATGCTCAAGTGTTGGGCAGTTCTAGCATAAAAAGTTCATCAGAACATGCATAAACAACACGGGCTCACGGCAAAGAAAACAAAAGGCGGCATGGTATAAACTATATCCGAAAACCACATTAATCTACAGTAAAACATCCCACTACCACAAAGCAGAGCCCCGACTTCCCAGCGACGACCAAATGTGAGCAGTCTGTGTCTACTTATAACCTTAAAAAATAATAGCATGACAAAGCATTTGCTTTGGGTCACTCAGCATCTAAAAGATATATCGGTGTCTTGCTTATGGAGCAATTCAGGAACACTTGATTCGATCCCCCATTAAGACAAGCATGACACTAGAATTCAGATGTATTGCCACAATCTAGTGGCCTGTTTCTTTTTACTTATGCTGAATAAATATATCAATTAAGTACACTTGCACAACCCTGGATATGGTCAAGGTAGAAAAGTCCGACATTCAAATTAATTTTTTGTATAGGAAACTAGGCTGCCAAACTTTTCGAAGCAATCTCATAGACATTTTCAGAGAGTCCATTGGCTGAGATGATTATCTCCAGCTGGGCCTGTATAAGAAAGGAGCGTGTTAGACTTGGACCACACCTGTAGAATACCTATTCAGCAAAACAAGCAAACATTGTTCGAATGCAGAGTTATGAGTTTTTAGAGATACCTTAGCAAGAGCTTGTCTGGTCTCATCATATCGCTTCCAACGAGAGAACGCTGACACCATGCGGGATGCGACCTTCATTTTTAAATCAAATAATATAATCAGAACCAGACTAAAACACTAAATGGAAGCATGGTGTATATTCATCAAGCTATACAAAACAAACCTGAGGATTTATTTTGTCGAGCTGTAAGACAACTTCACCCAAGAACTTGTAACCAGACCCATCTTTCGCATGGAAACTCACAGGTGACCCGCAAAATCCTCCAATTAAAGAGTATACCTGAATCGCAAGCAAATCTTCAAGTAAGACCCTCAAATTCTACCAAGTTTAAAGGCCAAAGAAGTTCAACTAAAAGGACCATGTACCTTGTTGGGATTCCGCATGTCAAAAGCAGGATGAGCCAGCAACTTTTGAACATTGGCTACATTTCCAGGAATGTCAGAGGTAGCTTGCAGAGCAAACCACTTGCTTACAACCTATTGGAACATGGACAAGTATAAGCTCACATTTAATAAAATTAATCTCTACTTAGGTGGCACATTAAGATTGTTTTGCAAAAAACAATAGTTCTACAAGCAGCAATCAACTTACCAAATAGTCATGCTGCCACTTGTTATAGAAGTCCAAAAGGGCATCATCCCGAACTTGACCTGGGTTTTGAGATAATGCTGCTAAGGCAGCAAACTGCTCGGTCATGTTAGTAGCAGAGTTGTATTCATTCATTGCAAGTTCAGTGACATCTGGCTCGTTCAGAGATACAAGATAAGCTGCAAAAATCACCCGAGAATATATTAAGATACATTACCTGAAACATAATTCTCATCTTGGAACACGATTTTGAAAAGTTAAAACATACCAAGACATGTATTTTTCAATGCACGGCGAGCCACACTATCATGGTTAAATGTGTAAGCTTCAGAACTCCTGTTGCTTGTTACCTAACATGAACAAAAATAAGTAACGAATCGAGGTAATACCGAAATGGAGGAGTAACGACAGGAAAGTGTAACAGCATACTGGTAAGACAAAACAAAAGCCAGTCCAACAATACTTACTTCGAGGCATTTGTACAAAACCAGTTCGACCAGTGTTTGTTATCAAATGCCCAAATAAGCACCCCAGATCAGAGTGGTTTATTGAATGGTATAGTCTAAACTCAAACTCGATATAACAATGGTAACTGAAGTGTCATAAAGTTACTCAAATAGAGCACACTGACACAATTTTCAGACCAATTTTAGTGGTTGCCTGATGTCACTTACAGCTGCAAGAAGATCGTCTTTGAGTTGAAAGGCAAGTTCCTTCTTAATAAAGGTGCGAACAGCATGAACTGCATCGGAATCTGCAACTGGCATCATGTCCATAATCTCCCCTTGACCAGGCAGAGTTATTGCTTTTGCAATAAATTCCTGTAGCAGCTCAAATTAGCCTTTATAATTGAATTTTACATTAATAATGAATCAGACCAGTAATTACTTGATCCAAGCTTGTGCTGCGCAGGATTGCTCGAAGTCCATCAACAAATTTTGGATTAAGAGCCAGTGTTTTCTGTTGCTGGAAGTCAGCCACAAGACTGAGCATCAATCTGCGTGCTAGTACTTGACCTGCTTCCCATCTAAGGAATAAAATAATAGTTATATTCAACTCTACACTAAAAGGCACATATGTTTAATGGGCAAATGGGAACAAACCTGTTAAATTCATCTGAATCATTGGCAAGTAAGAAATATAAGTCACTCTCAGTCAGATCAGAATCAAGACGGATGGGAGCACTGTAGCCCCTCAACAAGGAAGGACCTGGTCTCTCAGATACATTGTTAAATACAAACTCTTCCTCCTTCTGCAAGATCAAAACATGTCTCATTCAGCGCCTTTGAAGATCAGACAAGAATGTGAAGAAGCAATTGACTATCTATTGCAAATACGAAATCGAAGGCTGATAAGCTGAACAATAGAAAATTGCTTCATTAGGTTCAAATCTGAGTTTCTATAACTATTAAGGTCCATAAAAATGAGCTTTGAATGTAAAGCCCTTGGAAGAAAACGTGGCACTGTGCCACAAGGCAATGTAGCAACAGACTATCAACAAAGAATGGAGAACAGCAGGCTGAATTAGACAGCATACAGATGGTAATTAAATGCACAAATCAGCTTCTAGATGGGTACAGTTAAATGCACAAACCAGCTTAAAGCCCTGCTGCTGGTATTGAAGATGATCTTCTGCAGGATGACAATAATAATTCTCTTACCTTTTTAAACTGAAGAACTGTGGTGAAGATCGGCTGACCATCATTAGAGAGTGTTTTGAGCATTCCATCACTGTAAACGGTAGTCAGGGGCATATCTTTTCCGGTAGAATCAACAAGTCCGACGGCAACAGGTATGAACATTGGCTCCTTCAACGGCTGGCCAGGAGTAGGTGGTACTTCTTGACTAAAAGATTAAAAACACGTGTATGAATTTAGAAACCCTTTCAGAAATAAGCAACAAAAGGCAACTGTCAGAATGCACAAAATTGCTGTTCTGCTAGAATGGACAAAAAGGAAAACTGAAACAAAATAAGATAGAAGAATAATATCAACCTAGAATGTTTATCGAGTTTCGTAAAAGTAAATCAAAATTGGAGAATGTGAAAGCTTACCTAAATTTTAAGGAAAATGTCTGGGCACTTTCATCATATGACGAAGATACCTTAACAGTAGGTGTACCTGCTTGAGAGTACCTATTGGATGGTTCCTTCAAAATGAGAATGTGCTTGCAACAGGTAAACTGACTAAATGGTAGATGTCTATTACCATTGCAAAAAGTTTGGGAGCTGTGCATTATTAGCATCACACATGGCTGCGTAGAAGTCTTCACAAGTCACAGCTTGCCCATCATGCCTCTGAAAGTATAGATCCATGCCCTACAGTAGATGGTAATCTGGTAAATAAACTAAATGGATAATATACAATGCATGCATAATATGTAGCAGATTCACAGAAGGCAATATCCTGGACTTTAGGTTCGTCTTTTTCGGCCAAAAATCAAAGAGAAAGAAAAAAATTGAGTGTCCCGATGCAATTTCATAGTAAGAAACTGTTTTGAACAAAAATAAGACATCATCAAGACACAGCTTCCCTATTTGACCTTTACCTTTCGAAACCCTGAGGCTCCAAACATCGTCTTGTACATTCTGACAACTTCTGCACCCTGCAAGACGTGCATATCCATAGGTTTAGCCTACAGTTATTCTCTTTAAGCACAGAAAATGAAAAACTAAACCGACGAACCTTTTCATAAACCTGTGGGGAAATCCCATGACCATTGGATGAAGAGGTAAAAGGCAGCAAAAGAGAACGTCAGAATTCACATAACAAAATCCAGCTAATATAAAACATAACAAGGGAAACACATACCGTGACTGCCCAGGTCATCCACATCCAAAGTCAGCAAGAAGATTGATCAGAAAGGTTTCAGGGTTCATCAGGGAATGTAAGTAATTAGTTGACAATGTTGAACACCTCATCATGTGGATAATGCTTCATAGACAAAGTAACTCACCGGTATAGAAGTTGTCCATCTGGCAATCAATTTCAAAAGAATTATTATACACAAGATATTTGGGGTACTTATAGTTTAAATGGTAATTAAATCAAACAACTGAAATCTAAAGTATGATCACCTTAATATACGAATGAGGGCGAATAGGATGTGCCATAGGCCCAGCATCCTGGATGTCAAGGGAAAAGTAATGAATAAAGATCAAAAAAACCTTGTGGCTGTCAGTTCATTGCACCATCTGCATCAAACTAATTAGAATGCAGTAACACTGATTGTAAGTGTAAAGAACCTGAGGGAATTGATAGGATCTAAGTTTAGAGACATCAGCTATGCGTTTAACTGGACGACACCCGAGATCTGACGAGAATTCCTGCACAACCAACTTAATTAGTCAAGAACAAAAGAAACCAAATGTGAAGCAGATAACATATGGTCTACTGCATGAATACCTGATCCCTGAAGACAGTTAGTCCTTCTTTCAGTGTTAGCTGGAACCAATCACGACATGTCACTCTGCAATTAGATAGGCACAATGGATTATTTCAATTCTAGACAAGTCATGCATGTAATGCCATCAGGAAATACATTAGTTGTCTGGAAATGCTTTCTGTTGTAAGGTTTAGAACTGTTTGATATATGGAGTCAATAGAACTAAGAGAAATAGGTGAAAACCCTACTAAGATGCAATCAGCAACAGAGCAACCAGATGATGCTGTTTTGAAAATAATAAAGTATAAATCCATATGCTGCTGTTGTTAGGATGTTACCTATTCCCAGTCCAGTTGTGGAAATACTGCAGAAATAATAAGCAGTAAACCAAATTCAGTAAAATGTTGTAATTACGTTATCATAACAAATAAAAATGGAAACTGAGAACTTCTACGGGGTATACCTCATGTCCAATGACACCCAAATTGCAGCATAATCACCATCAGTGGCAGCTTCTGGAGATGCTAGCACAAGTCTAGATTGAAATACCTGTTCATTGATAAACAGAGCATCAGCAAATTATTGATGCGGGAATACTTCCTAAGCAGAGGTGAATTCTTACATTCAAGCTCTTGTTCTCCATTGCTCCCCTGCAAATAATAGACAGTTATTTCATCAGTAGGAGGCAATGCCAATAGAAAGAACTGTAACAACATTTTGGCAGAGTGCCGATGCAAGTAAAGAAACAAACTTACATATTGAAATCAGGAACAACAACAATGTTAAACAAATCAAGATCATATTCAAGACCAAACACCTGGCACAATCCAAAGGATGAATCGAATTAATAATTATGTCAATGGTTCTGATAAGGAATTCTAGAAAAAATATAAGAAAAATGAGCCTCAACCAACCTCCTCATCCCATTTCATAGCTTCTTTAAGAGAATACATAGCATGCGATGTTTTCGGCAAGTCTTGGCCAGGAGTCCAAATTCGAAGTGTAACTTTGCGGCCAGAACACGTAACAAATGAGTCCTCCCGGCACTCCAACTGACCAGCAACTAATGCAAAAAGGTAGCATGGTTTCTTGAATGGATCCTCCCACAATGCATAGTGTTTTCCACCCTATAGTTAGGAAAACAATGCATATGGTTGAACATGTCATTCAGTTATATTAACATCACCAGCTTTGATGATTGCACTGGAAGGGAGTGTACCTCAAGATCACCCTGCTTGATCAGATTACCATTGGACAACAACACCGGATAGAGGGTTTTATCACCTTCAATACGACAAGTATACTTTGCCATCACGTCGGGGCGATCCTGCGATAGCATTAAGCATGTGCATACATAAGTCATGTCTCATCGCCAAAAATAGGTAAAACACAATCTTTAATAGACATAACAATAAGGTGGATTTGTTTGATGCTGCATACTAGGTTTCAATATATGTGTCCTACAGCAGAGAGAATCATCATGGTTACAAATGGGTCATAATTTCCAAAAGTGTGAACTACCTGAAAGTAGGTAATTTTCCGGAACCCTTCAGCTTCACATTGGGTGCAAAAATTACCAGTTGATCTGTACAGGCCCTGTAAACTTACAACAAATCAGAACAGAGCACCGGATATTTTAATTCAAAGATATATTATAGTTTGCACCCCTCTAGAGTCTAGAGTAGTGTGTACCTCCAAAGAAGTGTTGAGCTGAGGATAGATCTCTGTAACAATTTCCAAGTTGAATACACCAGCAGGTGGTGTCAAAATTGTCAGATGGCGTGGATCAACTGTATACTCATCACTCTAGCATTCAGTAGAGATAATGCAAGTCAGAATACTAGTATACTTGCATAGCATTCAAAAGATGTTTACAAGGAAAAAAATGCTTATAAACCACAGCTGGCATACAATAACTAGGCACACAGAGATTGGCAGAAAAAAACAGATAGCTATAACTGTACTTGACCTAGGGTAAGCATGCAGTAAAAATGTCAGGCAGGACGTCTTATACACTTGGCCACTCATAAAATCTATTGTAAAGCAACTAACATGTAGGCTTCCGTCTCTGTCTGTCATGTACATGCATGTACTTTGTCCAACTTCATATGTTCCAAATAAGAACTTCAGGAGTATTGGGTGTAACCCATGGTTTACAAAGCGTGAAGCGTCCTCAAAGCGATGGGGGGGCGCTTTGGCGCTTAAGCGACGCCTAAGCGGGCGCTTTGGCGCTTAAAGCGCCCAAAGCGGAGGGGGGGGCGCTTTGACGCCTAAGCGTCGCCTTGGCGTCCCAAAGCGGACGCTTTTAAAACCATGGTGTAACCTATTCTTAGCTTTAACCGTGACAACAGGTTTCTTCCATTCTAGAACAATCTTATGTTATTCCCATTGTATTCCTCAAAATCATGAACATATGAGTATCATGTGAGTGCTATATGACAAAAGTAGATCACATGAACTACCACCTTCAGTTCTGTGCCATTGACTTTGACTGATAACAGCTTTAGATCACGTCCGTCAAGAGCTAGTGGAGATGTGGTGCCTACTACAAAAAAAAAAATACAAGAGTTTGTGAGTAAATCCAGAACCTCATATTGAACATTCCAAACTGAGAAATATAATGGATGGACAAACAAATATACAGGAAAGTACTGAAAGCATCTAACTATAAACCAAATGTTACTATTGGAAAGGTACAACAGTTGTCTGATTTTCCAACTCAAGTGTAGATGATGAATCTTCACCTTCATTGCCCGGAGATACACCTATTTTAGATGTAACTATGGTATTTTCATCACCAAGCTGAAATTCTAAATCCACCTGCAGAATTTTGTACGAGTAAAAAGAATATAAATATTGTACATATAACAAATAGCAAAGACACGTTGCCAATTTATAAGGAAACTATATCTCAGACTCGTATTTTTGTTGATCATACAGCAGCCAGCACACAAGCACTGTTATTGCGACCGTGGACTACAAAACAACGATATACATGCTAGAAGGTCTTTCCAGTAAAATTGAGATTTGCTAATCACAACCAGCCATATGCCACGGCAGTTGAAAATTTCCAAAAATGGAAGTGCAGATACTGATTATAAAATAATGAAGAAGGAGACTGGTTACCGTGTCAAACAAGTAATCCGGTTTTTTGTAGTCTTTCAAGAATATCTCCTTCGGAAGATCCATCTCTGGTTCTTCAGTTGCAGCAGAAGGCGGCTCTGTTGCAACCGAACAAGATGTCCTCTTGCTGAGAAACTTTGAGCTCTGAAGTACCGAAGAAAATAATAAGGGGAACACGTCCAGAAAGAGCCAACAAAGAAATATGCTGTTTTAACGCACTTGTTATAAATGCAGATTTGTTCATTTGCGAATTTGATTTTAGTTACGCTGCAAGAACTTATTGCTGACCCAATTAAATCAACTTTGAGGAGACAAATGTGTACTTTTAACAAAGATTAGTAATGTATATGTGAGACAATACTAACATGTAACGACAAGGAAGGCTTCGGTATTCTTCTTGTCCAATGTGAACCCTGCGACAACACAAACAGAAATCTATAAGCGACACCAAGTAACGGCATGCACCAGAGCTCAAGTTAAAACGGGTAACGCCGCACAATAAATATATGATTATCACACATCAACAAGATTGCAAGAGGTACCCCACCTCCTTCGTTAGATTAGCACGAGAGCTAGAGTAATTATTCCCCGAGGAACCCCTCTTTGATGAGGCCGATGGCAATCTTTGATACTGAGAGGAAAAAAAGGTGGGAAGATAGTTAAGAGAAGCCCAGTATATCATTAACTGGCAGAATGCTAGAAAACGGCCCCACGGCATATAGATATGAGCCCTGCCAATCTAGTATACGTCTATGTCAGATGCATCCACATATAAACCTGAATATTACTAGAAATAGTAATGATAGGGTACATGATTGAAGAAACCCAAGCAAGTCAACAAAACCAGCTATCTAACTTCAAAGCTACACTGCAAACAGCTACACGATAGCAGTTCCGTCATGGAGCATTAGGTGTTCATCTAACCACTATATAATGCAAAGTAGCTACAACAATCTGCAGGTGGAGGAGGGGAAGAAGAACATTGGATGGAAACGAAGGAGTAGTTGAGTGAGGGAGGGAGAGTGGAATCACATGGAGGGGCCGGGGGGAGACCACGCCCAGAAACCCAGTCTTAACCAAACCGCAACCTTGGCACGCCGTCGCCGCGGCGGGGCTAATGAGACGACGAGCCATTCCAAATCCCAACACACGAACTCGGTTACCTTAACCCTATAGGAAACCCTATCATCACGTCAACAGATAAAATTTGCAGGGACGGATCCAGATGCGGCGTGCCGGGTGCGCACCCCGAAATTTTTGGAAGTTAGTTCGAGATTAAAGTAGTCGCCGGAAGCTCGTACCTAGGAAACGAGTGATCGGGGACGGAGGCGACGGCGATGGCGACGACCGCGCCGGGCGAGAGGCGTCGGCGCTGACGCGACGATGCTGCACAGGGTCGATTGGAATCAAAAACCACGGGTAGAGAGATAGGCCGATGGAAGCTGCGCATCAATGGGATCGGGGCGAGGGTGGAGAAACGATCCGTATCTCGCGATCGGATAGCGGGGTGCTGTTCGCCGGAGCCGGAGGCGCAGCCGGAGTGAGCAAGTAACCGAGGGATATATGATTATGGTGGTGGGGATAAGTAGAGGAGAGCGCATTGAGCAGTTCGAGGAGTAAACCACGATGACATGTGGGGACAAGAGATAAATCGATGCTTTGGTGGCCCACATGTCGGTGCAAAGGAGATAGCTAAGGTATTGGTCCTTCTAACAAAATTCGGGAAATAATAATTACTCGTTGAGACACTTATTTTGGACGAAGGGAGTACTATAAATCATAGGTTCATACCACCAAATTAAATGTTATCCAATAATTGAAAGTGATTTGTTCACACCACCAAATTTGTCCCATCCACTTTCTTTACCACATTATTGATAATCAAAGTTACATCTTTGACTAAAAGAGGTACAATGTTGGGGATTATCTAGCCATGTACCCGGGTTAGATAATTTCACCATGTGAGCTAGTTCATGAGGTACGGATTTTGCTTCTCTATTCGCATATTCATAATCTACCTTTACTAGCTCATTTGCCACGTGACATCAATCGTCAAAGATTGCAGTTGTTGCACCATTCGAATTACCATTGCCATTCATGATCGAGACCACCACTCCATTATCAAAATTCAATATAAAAAATCATACTGCAACTAAGAATTTTAGCTATCAAAAAACCCTTACTTTAGAGCATGGCACTCTGTCGAAAGGACAACATGCACACAATTTAACCCTCGAATTGCATGCAATTATGAATTTACCCTTGTCATTATTTGCAATTGCTACAACGCTATCTTGGAGTGCATCATCAAATCCTACATCGATGTTGATTTTTATTGAGTACCTTGAAGGTTTCACCCCACCCTTCCTGTTTCACAACCAGCTTGGCCGATTAGATTGCATGTGATTAGCCAAAAGAGTAGAGATCGCATTAAAGATATGTTAGGGTTCTGCACATTCTCGTGATGCAGCGCCTAGCTACAGTTCCCAACACTTAGCTATGTTCATATTGATTTTTCCCACCCTAGCTATAAACCAGTATTATGTCGGCTCCGAACTAGGTTAATATGTATGGCTCATTTCACGTTTTGTACTATTATAGAACCTCACTCATAAAACAACCGCGTGTTATGAGGAAATAAGTGATATAGTAACCATCGATGAACGTTGATGACCCACAAGTGTAGAGGATCGCAACAGTCTTCGAGGGAAGTATTTGAACCCAAATTTATTGATTCGACACAAGGGGAGACAAAGAATATTTATAAGCCTCAACAGTTGAGTTGTCAATTCAACCACACTTGAAAGTGATCTTGCTTGACAGAATTTATTAGTAGCAATGGTGATATGACAGTAGCGGAAAATTGGTGATAACAGTAGTAACAAAGTAATAGTAGCGAGAGCAATGTCGAGTAAAAACAACATCAATGATATTAAAAGATGGACCGGGGTTCATAGGTTCACCATAGGTATCTATCCAAACAAATAACAAATGTTGGGTGAAAAATTACAGTTGGGCAATTGACAGAATTGAAATAAATCATGATAGAGCATCTAGTTCATCAATCATACGTAGGCATGTATTCCGAACATAGTTGTATCTACTTGCAATAAGAATTTGTACAACATCTTTTGTCCTACCCACCCGTTCAGCGGGCCAATGAAGGAACTTAGGCTAATTAAGTTACTCATTTTACAAAGCACCGGAGCAAAACATTAACACTTAATGAACACGTGTAATCCTCAAGTTAAAGTCTCCCCCTTTGATATACCAATATGTCACCTTGGGGTCTCCGGTTCCGGACAATCAACAGGCGCATACAACTTGTAGATATGATCCAAAACAACAATTATATTCATGCAAAAATAAAGCGTTCGGTTCTAAAATCATGGCACTCGTGCACTAGTGACAAGCATTAAACATAACAAAATCATAACAACAACAATTAACAATCATAAAGGATACTAGACATCAAACCATATTGATTATAATATAACAATTCATCATATCCCAACAAACACAACATCATTACATCAGATTGGTCTCAATCATGTAAAACAACTCACGAGAACATGGTATTGATGAACATGGGAGAGAGAGACTACCATGTAGATACTGACACGAACCCGTAGTCCATGGGAGAACTATTGGATGTATGCCCAAAAGGCAATAAAGTTTAACATCTGATTCATAATTATGATTCATGATTCTATGCTATAACTGCGGTGACTCCTGAATATGTGATTTAGAGGAAAAGTCACTCGCACGTGTAGAGATATGAACAGAATAAAGTATACCCTAGTCTTGCCTTTTAGACTAATTCGTTGATTGCTAGAGACCACGTTTTCCTGGTCTGGGACATTGTTTCTGTCAGCATCAATAAGTGGCATATTGTTGGTGGAAA
Organism: Poa pratensis; assembly: GCA_947311845.1. Lineage (NCBI taxonomy): Eukaryota > Viridiplantae > Streptophyta > Magnoliopsida > Poales > Poaceae > Poa > Poa pratensis. The sequence continues at coordinate 37,644,486 of CAMZMU010000069.1, forward strand.
CAATATGGCTGGGTAGACCCAAATCGTTGATATGCTAAGTAAGATTCCAAAGTGTCTTTTTGTCCTTAGTGCAATATCGCAGATGATTGTTATATGACATGTCCTTAGACCATGAGGTTATTAGGGTTGTGTACATTGGAAGAATTACTTTGGTACTGTCATAACCATGGCCGTAACTGGGTGGTTCTGAAGATGTGCATATATCCTAATGTTCCAAGATGGGAAATTACTCCTCTGTCAAAAGAGAGATACTTCCAGAGCCCACTCGGTATGTATGATGCCAATACGTTCTACAGACAATGCATGATGAAGTTACATCATGTGGGATATCGGATTACGGGAACGAGATAGATAGAGATATAGTGAATCAGGGATTGATTCATGGAAATATCTGGAATACTTTATCTCGGGTAATTTCAGTATCGTGAGTAATGGGAATGACGAATTAATAATCAACAGGATCAACATAGTGTTATTCGCATAACGGTAGCAGTTATTCAGGTAGCCCATGTATCTGATCCTGGCTGGTGATTAGATGGAAACATCTAATTATAGCTACACATTATCGAACCTGTAGGGTAACACGCTTAAGTCAGTTCTAGTTTGTTGTGTATATGGTTGGTCTGGATACCGAGAGAGTATCACCGGAATAGTTTCCGTGTGGTAGATAATATCTTTATCAGAGATATTGGATTATGCAGACACTAGGTGTTTGAGAGTGATAGAAGTTGCTATCACTAGTCAGATTTATTCCGAGGGTTTTATATAAGAGGGAAATATGTATCCGGAGTATTTTGGCAGCGGACACTAGGTGTCCCGGATCATGTAAAAGTGTTTTCTATGATAAGTAATTAATTCGGGGAATATTCTGTAAAAGGAAATATTCAAATAAGAATTAATTAGACAAAATATTATTTAATTAAATATTAATTTATTTAATTAATAAATAATTATTGGAAAACATAAAATACATTGGAGCCCACTAGGCAGCCGCACCTCCACAAGGGGTGGGTGGGCCAGGCGCATCAAAAGGGGGAAGTTCCCCCTGGCCAAACCCTAGTTGGGCCTTGAGCCCATGGGGGTGAGGCGGTTTGGGGGGACCTTGTTGGACAAGGACTCCTCCCCCCCCCCAAACCGAATTGGGCAAGGGGAAGGTTCCCCTTTCCCAAACCGAATTAGGTGGGGAGTTGGAGTCCAACTCCAACTCTCCCCTATGTAGTGCACATCAAGGAAAGAGGGGAGGAGTTGGAGTCCAACTCCAACTCCCCAAGGGAGGCGCATCAAGGCAGGGGGCTTGCCCCTTGCCCAAGAAAGCCAAACCGACTTGGGCTAGGGGAAGTCTTTCCCTTGTCCAAGCCTCCCTACCCCTTGGCCTCCTTTATAAACCCCCACCCCCTCTCCTTTGGTGAGACACAAGTTTAGATCTCTTCTAGTTGGATTAGAGGATCCCTCTCTCCGATTAGATTAGATCTAGATCTAATCTCTCTCTCCCTCCTTCTCATGTGTTGAGATCTCCACCATCATATACACCAGCGGTGAGTGCTTCAAGCATGGACGGTGAAGCCATGCTGGACTAGATCCGATGTATGTGTGTGAAACTCAGAGGGGTGATCCGTTGAGAAACGGTTGACTTTATATCACTCTGTTGGATCAAGGCAAGACGCGAGGAGTCTACGACATTCTCTCGGCTAGGCTTAGCCGAGGGAGTTCTTCCACAAGCTTCATCAACATCGTCATCGACATCTCTTCCACTTCACGGTGTCGGCAACGAATTTACAGTTGGATCAAATATGCATGTCTTGTTACTTGTATCTTCATAGTAGATCTTGAAGGTTGTTGCGTAAGTTGTGGCGATTTTTTTTGTTTTCCATGCACGCAACCCAATAGTGGTATCAGAGCTTGATATGCGTAGATACAAGATTTGATCTAGAGCACTTGGTGTGCGGGCACCGCATAAGTTTGTGCGGGTATGTTATTGAAGTCTATATTTACTAACATTCAGTTTATTTATTGTTGCTTCCCAATATGCGGTCTTGTCTTGTTTCCAACGGCATAGTAAGATCTCGAACTTCTGGCAATCCGCGGACCTTCCAGCTGCTCCTAGTATGCCCGTCGGCGCCAACGAAGTGCTTCATGTAGCTTCGAATCTTATTATAGTTGGCCCGTCGACTTGATAGCGGAAGGGGCATGTGGACTAGGTCCACACGGGGGTCATGTGCTTTGGCAATCGTCTAGATTGGGATCCGCAATGTTTTCGTAATGTTGGGATCGACGTGCAAGGTCAATCTAGCAACATGAATAATCATGCTTGGTCAGGGCCGTAGGTTTTTCTTTGGGATCTTTTGGGAATCCTACAGCCACGCTAAAAGATGCAAACAAACGTTATAAGCGTCTAACTTGGTTTTGCAGGAAACAGTGATGTGGTATAGTCTCGAAATTTTATTTTGAGTTATTGCCTAACATTGTTTGTTTTGGCCGGTGTGCCGTTCTTCCTTGTTCGTCGAGCTATGGTGATAGTGGAGGTTAGGAGAAGGCATGCACTTGTCGTGAACCTCGACATGGCCACACCGGTGGAGGCGCCACCGGTAGATGAAGGAAGAAGACTATACTACATCACGAAGTGTTATTTACTAGTGCATGTTTTATACCTGTTTTCTTTCTTTTCCCCTTGGTTGCGCAGTAGACGTGATTATTAGGGAGATTCCTCAGAAGGAGCTACGATTTAATTATCTAAGCTTTATAAACCAATATCAAGGAGTTCGTGCTCATCTAACCGTGGCACCGTCAAACCAGATGCTTGTCACCGTGCGCCGTGTTTCCACGAGTAATGTGTGCCAAGGGTTTGGGAGGCGGGCACGAACCGTTCTAGCAGCATGATCGGTTGGTTGTCTTGACGTTCGGGCATAACTAGTTATGAGCTCGGAGCACATCCATCGAAAGATGAAACGGAAGTCACGGCAGGAAGTGATTGGTCTATTGACCTACCCGTTATAAGCTACAACATGATATGTATCCATACTTGTTCGTATGTTGGACGTGGATTTCGTATACACTAATTTGATCTTGAGGAATATCAATTTTAGTCGGAGCACATTATTAGTTTATCTTTAACTAGTGCTAGAAAAATAATTATGAACATGTCTTAGTGAACTTTAGATTGTTGTAGATCGACACACGTAACACCCGCTATTTACCTTGGTCCACTAATTGAAATATAAACCACTTTCTACCATTAGGAGTAAATATGTTGTTTGGGTATGTTTCCTAAGTTTTGTACTTAGGGGTGCCAAGAATAAGTATGTCCTCGACGCTCCTCCTTCGGGGGTTGTTGTCAAAACTACTTATGAAAGGGAAGCTCACACCTTGAAGAGTGATGAGGTTGTCTCTATCCAATGTCTTATGTTGACATGCATGGGCCATGAGTTGCAGAAGCGGTTGGATCGCACATCTGTTGAGCGACATGATCGTCGTACTCACAGCCATGTTCCAGACTCAGGCAAAGACTGAGAGTTATGAGATAACAAAGTTTTTCTGGTCATGTCACATGGCAGAAGGAAGCTCAGTGAGCGAGCATGTAATCAAGATAATTGATTGTGGTATTAGGCTGCAGACTCTGGGTTTTCTAATCCTGGCTGAGCCAAATACATATTTGATGTTGTCTTCACTTCCCCGTTTAACAACGGATGCATCATGATTCAAAACATGAGTGGGAGGAAGAAAACATTAAATGGCTCCTTACTATGCTGAAATATGCAAAGCTAATGTGATGAGGGATACCAATCAATTTGATTGTTGCCCAACTCGCATGCTTCAAGAAGAAGAGGAAGTTTAGTTCAGGAGAATCCTGAATACCTCTTTTGAGGAAAGAAAAGATATTGGAAGTGGAACTGTAAAAGGTTTCGGGCACTAATGAGAAGAAACCTGCTAGAGGTATAAGAGTTGTACTGAAATGATATTCGTTATTTTTACTAGTAACTCTGGAGTATTGATTGCAAATAATTTTTCCTTGCATTCAATAAAAAGGCTGCGGAAAGTAAGAAAGATGAAGAATAAAAGGTGGTGGTATCATAGTTGAAAAAACCGGACCGGACCAACGGTTCAACCGGAAAAAACCGGAACCAGAGCCCTCACCGGTCTGTTAAGCGCACTGGACCGTCCGCGCCGACGAACTAGAAAAACCGATCGAATCGCGGTTAAACCGGCGGTTTCGGAGAAAACCGGGCGTGAACGAACCGCCGGTCGGACCAAATAATTGCATATCGCGAGAAAAATATAGTGCACGCGCCAGGAATCGAACATGCGCCCTCGCGCAGCGCGCGGAAGCGGAAGGACTGCGCTAGCCAATTGGGCTGAGCCGAGTTCATGTCATATTAGTACACGTACCGAATAAATACAGTTACTTTTTTGAACATATTATTAATATTTCTTCACTATTTTATATTTAAAAAACCGGCAAGCGAACCGAGGGAACCGGCGGTCTAACCGGTGAACCGTGAACCGAGAGCCTCGCCGGTTCGATCGCCGGTCCGGTTTTTTAAACTATGGGGGTATGCGCCAAGTTTGGTGCATGGACCTCCGTCCTTGGGATGAAGACGTCTCCACTTTTAGTTTTCAAGTTGAAAGATTTGTGAGCTTCGGCTCAAGTTATAATGTTGCATGTTTGGCAAACAAATATTCTTGTGAATTTATAGGACAAGTTGGTCCTGTTTATTATGATAAAGAATATTGGAGATCACTCTCTCCAAGGATGATCAAGTTGCAAATCTTTTGAAGCTAAGGGAATATCATTTGTTCTAAAATACTTTGTGATTGATGAAGGTTTTGGACTGTTAATGGTTTTATCATTAATGTCTAAAGTTTCACAAAATGTTTTAGATATAAAGTCTTGGTGAATATGTAATTATGTCTTGAAAGTTTTCAAGTCATAATCTGACTAAGTGTGACGAAGTCAGCACTAAGAATCTTCTTATTTTTGCATAATGTTTGGCAATACTCAATCTAGAATATGTTTGCTCGCTAGGTAATTTTTAGCACAGTTAATTGTCTTGCTTCGTGTCATTGTTTTGAAAGATAAACTTTGATGGACATGTTGGTCTTAGGTACTAAAAGTTTCTGAAATATTGGAACTTGGTCCTAAGATAAAAGACAAAGCAAATTTCATTGTCTCTTACCTCATGTCATTGTTTTGAAAGATAAACTTTAATGGACATGATGGATTTAGGTTCTGAGATTTTCTGAAAGATGAATCTCGATCCTAATAGTAAAAGACAATGAGTTACTTTGTTGGTTGTTCCAGTAAGTTAATTGGAAATCCTCTTATAACACCACATAAGTGACAATGTTTTGTTACTAAGATAAATGTGATTCTTAAGGAAATTATTCCTTCTTGAATTCAGTGGGAGGATGGTGATTCTTGAAGAGATTATTGAATCTTCGTAAATAGTTATCAGAAGTTGTGCAGGCGGTAGCAATTCCAATTGCCAATTGTATTAGACTAATACCGAGAGTCATTGCAATATGAGCATGACTTCTTGTCAAGAAATAATCACTTAACAGATAAAGAGCATGTGAGTTTCTAGGAAACTTGAGTCCATATGCTAAAGACAAAGTAAATGATAAGGTGCTATAGTATCCAAACCTTCATGACTTAGAGTCATATTATTAAGTAATATCATCAAGTTCGAGTTGAGAGATTTGAAGGAATTCCTGTTGGAATATTTGATCATAAAGCTTGTTTTGTCATAAATGGTTTTGTGACAAATTCAAGAGTTGATTACTCAGGATCATATGATCTGTAGCACGGCTTTATTGATTTAAATGGGACTAGTAGATTTGTATGAGATGTTAACAAAGTAAATTCCTCTAAGGAAAAGTAATCGAGTACGTGTACGTGTACGATGTACAACTCGAGGGCTCTGTTAAATGAATACAATACTAGTTATTTAATGAGTATGTTTGTATAAGATGTTAACAAAACAAATTCCTTTGAAGGAAAATTTATCGAGGATGTGTACTAGGTACAGCTTGAGGGTTTTGTTAAATGAATACACAACTTGTCATTAAAATTAGGTCTATGGTGGCAGACAAATGATGGTATGAAGGTTGGATTAGTTTTGTAATTTTGTGAAGTAAAACAAGCAATGTTTAACTTCATAGAAAATTGCAAAGTTCTTAAAAGTTAGTGGGAGATTGTTTATGGTATTCAATTAATTTTGGAAACCATTAACAATACTTCATTTGATAGAATATGTGTATCATTGAACTTTTCAGTGAAACAAATGAAGCAAGGAATTAGTATCATGACATGATTTATCCTGATAATGATTTAATATCTTGCTGCAAGATTGCACACAAAGTGTTTTGAATGAAAATTCGAAACATGAGAGAACTAGGTTCTCATAAAGAATAAGGAAATTTATATGCAAGAACCACGATAGTATATCGGTGGTGAGCATGATCAAATGATTCTTTCATTCTGATCATTATGGGAATTTCCTGGATTATGCATGTGGCGCCCTGACCTGACTGTTATACAGTGATGCTGTGTGTCACCGGTTAAGCGATACAACCGGAGGTTACGGGTTTACCAATCCCGGCCAAAACCTTTGGCAGGCGTTGCTCGGAATGGATCATCGGCAACGCAACACCCCGATTGATGCCTTAACACAGGCACAACCCTCAATGCATAATAGAAAGACCAAGACTTGTGGAACAACTGGCACATCACAGACTCTACGACACAAATCATATAGTTCAACTCTTATAATAGAGAAAGATTGCAAATGACAACCAGAGGTCACAGACCCAACATTACAACAAGCGGAAGCAAAGTAGGTTGTTCTAAACAACAAGAACCAAAATATGGCCTAAGAGGCCTACAGATAAACACCACAGCGCCAGCTGATCCGGGATGTCCCAAGCTGCCACCTGGGAACCCCAGACTACTCGTCGACGTCCACAAAGAACCCACCTTCGAGGTCGGTGAAGTCCTCCTCTGAAACAAAACAAACGACGTTGAGTTCGACGAACTCGCAAGATTAAGAGCTAATATATGCTCGATGAGGCTTTCAAGGTTATATGGCTGTTTTGCATAAAGCTGATTTTATTTATGGAAAACATAACTCAAAGGCATCGACTAAACAGAGTAGTTTTCAAAAGAGGTAAGAAGTACTCTTTCTTTCATCACCTTTCTCAACATCAACCACTGTACCTGTTCATCAAAGGCACCTCCCCGAATCTCCCTCGAGGAAGCTCACCTTGCATTGGTGATTGGTACCTCTAGTACCCAGTTTTTAATCATTCTGTTAAAGTTATTCTATGATCTTACCTTCACTTCCCAAGTTCGTCCATAACCGCGGACACGGCTTTTCGAAAAGATTTAACCCTGCAGGGGTGTACAAATGTTTGCCACGCGTACCGTCCGGCCCATTACCTGATCATTAGCTCTCTTCCATGGAAAGCCGGCTGGGTGGGAGCGGTGTCGACTTCTCCCTCGTTAAGGACTAACCCAGGATCATCAGTGAGGACGAAGCACGGATCATCGACACCGTGCCCCGTGGCCACTCATTTTCCTAACACCACAATCCTCATCTCAGTTCATCCCACCATCATCACGCACGCGCAAATGGAAGCCCGAACTAGAGGACCCTGGCTAGCCCCGCCCGAGTTATTTAGTCTATGAGGGTTCCTGCAAATGCATAGGCCTCACGCATGGTTGCACGCTCAGTCTTGGTTCAAGAGGTATAGAACTCGCACCTAGGCGGCGAGAACGAGACAAAGCACCACAACCACAGTGGCCTCTCATCCCCACCTTTAAGCATTTTATTATCCGTCACCACAATTCTCCACCATCATCTCCACATTTCACACATGTTTCCAACAACACATATCTACCTTGTATAGCTATGCATATAACTAAGCATGGCTAAGCATCACATAGCATTTATAAGTAGCTCGGCCAACAACACAAACCTATGGATAATAGGAGGGGAAACAGATAATGGCATAGGGAATTAATGCAACTATAGGATACTCTAATCCGACGAAAGTTGACATTTAGAACCGCATGCAATATTATAGTGGAGAAAATATTTGCGGAAACATAGGATAAGATATGCTCAGAGGGGGGATTACGCTTGCCTTGTTGATACGGCTGGTAGTACGGATCGTCACAAGACGGGGGTGGCACTTCACCTCCTTGATCTACCGATGCACAAACAACACCGGAAAAACAATCAACACATGGCAGTTGTGCAATGCATACAAGGATGATGATATGACATTTTAAATGCACCCTAGAAGCTTTAAACATGACCAACAAGTTAAATGGGGTCCCCGTTATATCTAGTGCACTATTTGGAATAAACCCCATATTTTAACTTAGTGATTATAATTACTACTAGAACACATTATTGTAATGGTGATCAATGATGCATGATGATGAAGATTTTGGATCACTCATGTTTTTCTGATCATTTTGATATAAGGAACCCCTTTTTCGGAGGTCCCGGTAAGAAGTTATTAAATTTATAAGTTTCTCCTTTTTTTAATCGTAGGATTTTAATATCACTAGAAGCACCATATTTTAAATGTGAACAAATATGCGTGATATTTATTTTAAAGTTTTAATCACCCTTTTCTGGGCATTTTGGTGTATTACACGCATTTTTGGATACACCGATAAAAATTAATATTTTTATACATTTTCCTTTTAGATATGAACCTTTGATGAATTAACAACAACAGAACAATATCTATACATTTAGAGATAAAGGAATGAAGGAAAAACATAAATTTAAACATCAGTATTGAAATCCGGAATTTATTCCGGAAATTTCCGGATTTTACACCGGGAGGAAATATTTCCGGAATTGTTTCCGGTCCAATTCCGGGTATAGACCGGATAAAAATCCACCGGTCCAGAAGCTAAAACGCTAACCGGTCAAGTATCCGGAAAAATCCGGTTTGGGCTCCGGGTTCGTCAACGCGTCGGGGAAGGCGACTGCGACGACGACCGCGGCGTGCCCACGGCGTGCGCTAGCGCGGGGGAGGAGAGGGGAGAAGGCCAGCGAGGAGGAGGGGCTCACCACGACTCGTACATGCGAACGGCGAGGCGCGGGGTGGACAGACGCAGCCGGAATCGACCGGCGGAGCGGCGGCGAGCTCGGACAACCGCGGCGGGAAAAATGGACGGCGGCGGCGATGTGCAGCCTCTGGGCTCGATTCCTCTGGCCAGGCGGTGGAGAAGGACGCGCCGGAGCTGCGGGTGGTCAACGATTTGTGCCTCGCTTGCTCAATCTCCAGCGGCAAGCACGGCAGCCATGGCGGCAATGGAGCTCGGGGGGAGAGAGAAACGGGGAGGAACGGGAGCAGTGGAGTGGGTAGGGTAGCCGGGGAAGGGCAGTGGGGTCGTGGTCGTCTTCCTCTCCTCACGTGTGGAGGCAGAGAGGAGGGGCCCGGCCATGGCGAGCGACCTGGTGCGGCTGCGACGCGGGCTCGCGCGTCGCTACAGGAAGAAGAAGCACAAATTGCAAAAAACCCCTCGGAGAACTTTCAGTCATCACGGATAGGTCCTTCGGTAATTACAAGGAGGTCCTTTTTCTGTTTTAAAAATTAAACCAGCGCTTGTTTGGATTAACTGGGGCAATTAAACACTTTATAAAAATTTGGGAAAAATTTGGGAGCCTCCCCATATAATATAGAAGTACCACAAAATTTGGTTTTGCAAAATAAAAATGTTTTGAGCAACATTTGTTCATAGGGTTTGAATATGGCATTTTTGCTAGAGTTCAAAATGTTGCTCCTTTAACAATTTGGAGCAAGTGCAAGATATTATCCGAACTCTTGGAACTTCCTTGACAATTATACAAGATGTCAAGAATTTTTGTTTTGCAACTTTGTGGGCCTTCATTGTGTTGAAAAATTTGTTAGAGCAATTTGGCATTTTGTTTTTAACAACTTCATATCATTTCGATATCAATGTTGTATCAATTCAAAAGAGACAAGTTTATGCATGGATGCCATGATGCAATTAACACAAAAGTGGAAAAATTACACAGGTTTTTAGGTTCTCAGTTTTGGGCTGTTACAACTCTACCCTCCTTACAGGAATCTCGTCCCGAGATTCTAAGTTTGCGAGAAGAAGTCGGGATACTCCTCACGTAGACTAGACTCTCGTTCCCAAGTTGCTTCTTCCTCGGAATGGTGAGACCATTGAACTTGAGGAACTTGGTAGTCTTGTTCCGGGTCTTTCTTTCAGCTTCATCCAGGACACGGATAGGATGCTCGCGATAAGTGATCTTCCTGGAGATCAGCTCTTCATGATTGACCCCATGGATAGGATCTTTGAAACACCGGCGAAGTTGAGATACATGGAACACATCATGCACATTGGGAAAGATGACCGGTAACTCCAACTTATAAGAAAGATCTCCTCGCTTGGCCAGAACGGTGAAAGGGCCAACATAGCGAGGTGCCAATTTCCCTTTGATTCCGAAGCGGCGAACGCCACGAAGGGGAGAGACGCGGAGATAAGCTTTATCACCAATTTCATAGTGAACCTCCTGATGATGCTTATCATAGTAGCTTTCTGCCTAGACTGAGCAATCTTCAGATTCTCCCTTATGATTCTAACCTTCTCCTCAGCTTCATTGATAATATCTGGACCAAAGAGTGCCCTCTCTCCGGTTCAGACCAATTTAGAGGAGTTCGGCATTTTCTTCCATAGAGAACCTCAAATGGAGCCATGCCCAGACTAGCTTGATAGCTATTGTTGTAGGAGAACTCCGCGAAAGGGAGATACTTTTCCCAATCCTTGCCGAAAGAGATTACACATGCCCTAAGCATGTCTTCCAAAACTTGGTTCACTCTCTCGGTCTGACCATCAGTTTGGGGATGGAAAGCGGTGCTGAAGTTAAGACGAGTTCCCATAGCAGTTTGGAAACTAGTCCAAAACTTGGAGGTGAATAGGCTTCCACGATCAGAAATTATCTTCTTGGGAATGCCGTGAAGGACGACGATACGAGAGGTATACAGGTCTGCCAACTTGGCAGCTGTAATGTCCACACGAACTGGGAGGAAGTGAGCCACTTTTGATAGTCGATCAATGATGACCCAGATGGCATCATGTCCCTTTGGAGACTTCGGCAGACCAGTAATGAAGTCCATACCAATTTCATCCCATTTCCACTCGGGAATAGCAATAGGGTGAAGAGTGCCGGCAGGCCTTTGATGTTCAGCCTTTACCCGTCGACAGGTGTCGCATTCAGCAACATACTTGGCAATTTCTCGTTTCATACGAGTCCACCAGAATTGTGGCCGAAGGTCTTGGTACATTTTGGTACTACCGGGATGAATAGAGAGAGGAGATTCATGAGCTTCTTGGAGGATCAACTCCCTCAATTTTCGTTTCTTTGGCACCACCAAGCGGTCACCAAAATAAACAACTCCGATTCATTGACAGAAAAACATTTGGCCTTCCCGCTAGCAATGTTCTCCTTGATTTTAGAATACCCTTGTCACGCTTTGAGCATCCTTAATCTGGTCTACAAGAGTAGATTTGATCTCCAGATTTGCAAGGTAGCCGGAAGGAACAATTTCCAGGTTCAAACGGGCAAACTCTTCATAGAGGGCAGGTTGGGCCTCTTCAATCATCAGATTGTTGCAATAGGACTTCCGACTTAGCGCGTCAGCCACGACGTTTGCTTTGCCGGGTTGATAGTTCAGACTCACATTATAGTCCGTGATTAACTCCAACCAACGCCTTTGCCTGAGATTTAAATCCGGCTGGGTGAAGAGGTACTTCAGACTCTTGTGATCCGAGAAGATCTCGCAACGGTTACCAAACAGGTATGGTCTCCATTGCTTCAAAGCATAGACCACTGCGGCAAGTCTAGATCATGAGTTGGGTATTGAGCTCATGCGGCTTAAGTTGGCGAGAAGCATATGCCACCACATGGCCATCTTGCATTAGCACACACCCAAACCTTGTAGAGAGGCGTCACAGAAGACGACGAAATCCTTGCTTGTGTCCGGCAGGACAAGCACAGGAGCGGACGTGAGCTTGGCTTTCAGTGTTTGAAACTCTCTTCAGCTTCGGCCGACCATACAAACTTTTTATCCTTCTTGAGAAGGTCAGTCAGGGCCTTGGCTATCTTGGAGAAACCTTCGATGAATCGGCGGTAGTAACCCGCCAATCCGAGAAAGCTTCGAATGTCCTTGACTGACATTGGAGTTTTCCAATCCAAATGGACTGAATCTTGTCAGGAATGACAGCCACACCATGCGGATATCACATGACCAAGGAAGATGAGATTATCCAACCAAAACTCACACTTGGAGAACTTGGCATAGAGGCGGTGTTCTCGAAGTCTTGTCAGAACCAAACGAAGATGTTCCTCATGCTCTTCATTGGTTTGGAATAGATGAGATGTCATCAATGTAAATGACGACAAACTTATCAAGATAATCCATGAAGACAGAGTTCATGAGCCTCATGAAAGTAGCTGGGCATTTGTGAGACCAAAGGACATGACGGTATACTCATATGAGCCATAACGAGTAACAAATGCCGTCTTTGGAATATCCTCCTTTCTGATTTTTATCTGATGGTAGCCTGACCTCAGATCCATCTTGGAGAATACCGTTGCACCAGCTAACTGATCCAACAGATCATTGATGCGAGGAATAGGATACTTGTTCTTGATTGTCACCGCATTCAACGGTCGATAGTCAGAGACTAGACGAGGCACGGTAGAATCCCTCTTCTTGACAAAGAGTACCGGACAACCCCAAGGTGAACTGCTAGGCTGGATGAACTCCTTAGCTAACAGCTGATCAATTTGCTCTTTCAACAGAGCCAACTCTTCCACCGGCATACGGTAGGGCTTCTTGGAAATTGGAGCGGTACCGGGAAGTAGCTCTATGACAAACTCCACACTTCGGTCAGGAGGCATGCCAGGCAATTCTTCCGGGAACACATCCGGGAAGTCACACACCACGTGTATGTCCTGGATTTCAGGAGGGGATTCGCCTTCCATAAAGCAAAGGAGATCTCAGGTGAGCGGGTACGACGGCGGACGGAGGTATTGATGTTGCAGGCCAATACTTCACAATGTCACCGGAAGGAGCGGTCACAGTAATGGTCTTGGCGCACAGTCGAGATTAGCCTGGTATTTGGCTAGCCAGTTCATGCCCAGTATGACATCAATGCCTTTGGACTTCAGAGCTACCAAGGCATAAGGAAAAGACAAGGAACCTATATTAATCTGGACCTCAGGAGTAACACCATCGGTTTGCCATTTGAACCAGGAGTGGAGATCACCAAGGTCGCTCATTTTCTCGAACGGTATTTGTGGTCTTTTGCAAACGCTATGGATATGAATGAATGCGATGCTCCAGAGTCAAACAAAACTGTAGCTGTATTGCCGTTGATTCGTAACTCACCCATAAGAACGCCGGGGTCATCTTCAGCTTCTTCAACAGAGACGTGGTTCAGGCGACCACGCACAATAGGTCCAGCCTTGCCAGTTGGAGTGGCAGGGGCTCGTGCAGGAGTTATCGCGAGAGGTGCCTTCTGGGGGCACTCCCTGGAGTAGTGACCAGCCTGGCCACAGGTGTAGCAAGTGACTCCAGGTGGAGCAGGTAGCATAGGACGGTACCCACTTCCGCCTATCCCAAGTGTCGAAGTAGTGGGGCGCGGAGGAGGTGGCCTATATCCTGCTGCCCTCGGCATGAAGGGAGCACGAGGTACGGCGCTGTAGGGAACAAACACCCTGCGCTTCTTGCTCTCAGAACCCGAGGAACTCTGGTGGTCCCCATGTGCGGGCCTCTTGGAAGCTTCAAGTTCCTTTCTTCCTTGCTCAAGAGTGAAAGCCTGGTTGAACAGCTCCTGATAGGTCTGGAACCTGAAGGGCATAGCTCATAGCGGAGCTGCGGATTCAGACCCTTGCGGAACAGCTCTTGCTTGTCAGCATCATTGGTCACGTCCCTTGGGGCGTAACGAGAAAGATGGTTGAACTCACGACCATAAGTGCGGAGGTCCATCCGTCCCTGTTGCAAATCCAGGAACTCCCTCCTCTTCAAGTCCATGATCGGCTGGGGAATGTACTCCGCTCGGAAGGCAGTGCGAAATCAGCCCAGGTGAAGACATGGTTGGCTGGAAACAAAGCCACATGGCTTTCCCACCAACAGCCAGCAGCACCAACCAAGAGATAGGTGGCAAAGTTGACTTGCTCCGCCAATGGACATGAGCGCGGAGAACTTGCGCTCCAAAGCACGAAGCCAATCATCAGCTTCCAGTGGCTCCTTAGCATCAGCAAAGGTGGGTGGCTGCGAGCGCAGGAACTCAGTGAGAGTGTTGCACTCGTTCCTCCGTGCATTCTGCTGCACCAACTGCTCAAGCAAGCGCTCATTGCGCCCACGGTTCTCCTCAATGGCCATCAAGACTCAGCCATCGAGGGTGGTGGCGGCAGATCATCCTCATCATCATTGTGGTTACCGCGACCACCACGGCCTCCACGGCCTCCACGACCTCCTCGAGCCATTCTGGAGATTTGACAATGACACAGTTAGTATCTTTCTCCGAATGGTCGAACAATAGCATTAGCGTCTACACAAGTACACAGACTAGGGACGATAATACTTTGCGAGAAGGAAAACAACAAGATAGAACTTGGGTCAAAGATCAGCATCATGTGCTACTAGTGAGAGTTAAGAAATCACAACTTAACACACTCTAGTTGACACAATCCGGGACCTTATGTTCAAGTCCTGGGTTAAAACCCAAAGAAAGGATCAAAGATTGATTAGAAACATCTGAGTTGATTTGGGATTGCAACGCAGCGGGAGCAACGTGACACATAACACTAAAGGTCGAACCCACCCCGTTTCTAATCATTTTGAAGTAACAGGTGAGAAGTAAAACCTTTAAACTCAAATCGAGGTAAGATTGCTCCGAGATTAGAGGGTAACCAGATAAGGAGTAAAAAGAATCCTAAGATGGTTTTCACAACTCATTTTTAGGTTAAAAATATTTTCACAAACACTAGACTCAACATCGACCAGTAGAAGGGTTTCCTACAGGCAGTACTGCTCTGATACCAACTTGTGGCGCCCTGACCTGACTGTTATACAGTGATGCTGTGTGTCACCGGTTAAGCGATACAACCGGAGGTTACGGGTTTACCAATCCCCGGCCAAAACCTTTGGCAGGCGTTGCTCGGAATGGATCATCGGCAACGCAACACCCCGATTGATGCCTTAACACAGGCACAACCCTCAATGCATAATAGAGAGATCAAGACTTGTGGAACAACTGGCACATCACAGACTCTACGACACAAATCATATAGTTCAACTCTTATAATAGAGAAAGATAGCAAATGACAACCAGAGGTCACAGACCCAACATTACAACAAGCGGAAGCAAATAGGTTGTTCTAAACAACAAGATCCAAATATGGCCTAAGAGGCCTACAGATAAACATCACAGCGCCAGCTGTTCCGGATGTCCCAAGCTGCCACCTGGGAACCCCAGACTACTCGTCGACGTCCACAAAGAACCCACCTTCGAGGTCGGTGAAGTCCTCCTCTGAAACAAAACAAACGACGTTGAGTTCGACGAACTCGCAAGATTAAGAGCTAATATATGCTCGATGAGGCTTTCAAAGTTATATGGCTGTTTTGCATAAAGCTGATTTTATTTATGAAAACATAACTCAAAGGCATCGACTAACAGAGTATTTTCAAAAGAGGTAAGAAGTACTCTTTCTTTCATCACCTTTCTCAACATCAACCACTGTACCTGTTCATCAAAGGCACCTCCCCGAATCACCCTCGAGGAAGCTCACCTTGCATTGTGAGTGGTACCTCTAGTACCCAGTTTTTAATCATTCCGTTAAAGTTATTCTATGATCTTACCTTCACTTCCCAAGTTCGTCCATAACCGCGGACACGGCTTTTCGAAAAGATTTAACCCTGCAGGGGTGTACAAATGTTTGCCACGCGTACCGTCCGGCCCATTACCTGATCATTAGCTCTCTTCCTTGGAAAGCCGGCTGGGTGGGAGCGGTGTCGACTTCTCCCTCGTTAAGGACTTTCCAGGATCATCAGTGAGGACAGCAGGATCACACACCGCCCCGGCCACTCATTTTCCTAACACCACATCCTCATCTCAGTTCATCCCACCATCATCACGCACGCGCAAATGGAAGCCCGAACTAGAGGACCCTGGCTAGCCCCGCCGAGTTATTTAGTCTATGAGGGTTCCTGCAAATGCATAGGCCTCACGCATGGTTGCACGCTCAGTCTTGGTTCAAGAGGTATAGAACTCGCACCTAGGCGGCGAGAACGAGACAAAACACCACAACCACAGTGGCCTCTCATCCCCACCTTTAAGCATTTTATTATCCGTCACCACAATTCTCCACCATCATCTCACATTTCACACCTGTTTCCAACAACACATATCTCCCGTATAGCTATGCATATAACTAAGCATGGCTAAGCATCACATAGCATTTATAAGTAGCTCGGCCAACAACACAAACCTATGGATAATAGGAGGGGAAACAGATAATGGCATAGGGAATTAATGCAACTATAGGATACTCTAATCCGACAAAGTTGACATTTAGAACCGCATGCAATATTATAGTGGAGAAAATATTTGCGGAAACATAGGATAAGATATGCTCAGAGGGGGATTACGCTTGCCTTGTTGATACGGCTGGTAGTACGGATCGTCACAAGACGGGGGTGGCACTTCACCTCCTTGATCTACCGATGCACAAACAACACCGGAAAAACAATCAACACATGGCAGTTGTGCAATGCATACAAGGATGATGATATGACATTTTAAATGCACCCTAGAAGCTTTAAACATGACCAACAAGTTAAATGGGGTCCCCGTTATATCTAGTGCACTATTTGGAATAAACCCCATATTTTAACTTAGTGATTATAATTACTACTAGAACACATTATTGTAATGGTGATCAATGATGCATGATGATGAAGATTTTGGATCACTCATGTTTTTCTGATCATTTTGATATAAGGAACCCCTTTTTGGGGGTCCCGGTAAGAAGTTATTAAATTTATAAGTTTCTCCTTTTTTTAATCGTAGGATTTTAATATCACTAGAAGCACCATATTTTAAATGTGAACAAATATGCGTGATATTTATTTTAAAGTTTTAATCACCCTTTTCTGGGCATTTTGGTGTATTACACGCATTTTTGGATACACCGATAAAAATTAATATTTTTATACATTTTCCTTTTAGATATGAACCTTTGATGAATTAACAACAACAGAACAATATCTATACATTTAGAGATAAAGGAATGAAGGAAAAACATAAATTTAAACATCAGTATTGAAATCCGAAATTTATTCCGGAAATTTCCGGATTTTACACCGGGAGGAAATATTTCCGGAATTGTTTCCGGTCCAATTCCGGGTATAGATCGGATAAAAATCCACCGGTCCAGTAGCTAAAACGCTAACCCGGTCGAGTATCCGGAAAAATCCGGTTTGGGCTCTGGGTTCGTCAACGCGTCGGGGAAGGCGACTGCGACGACGACCGCGGCGTGCCCACGGCGTGCGCTAGCGCAGGGGAGGAGAGGGGAGAAGGCCAGCGAGGAGGAGGGGCTCACCACGACTCGTACACGCGAACGGCGAGGCGCGGGGTGGACAGACGCGGCCGGAATCGACCGGCAGAGCAGCGGCGAGCTCGGACAACCGCGGCGAGAAAAATGGACGGCGGCAGCGATGTGCAGCCTCTGGGCTCGATTCCTCTGGCCAGGCGGTGGAGAAGGACGCGGCGGAGCTGCGGGTGGTCAACGATTTGTGCCTCGCTTGCTCAATCTCCGGCGGCAAGCACGGCAGCCATGGCGGCAATGGAGCTCGGGGGGAGAGAGAAACGGGGAGGAACGGGAGCAGTGGAGTGGGTAGGGTAGCCGGGGAAGGGCAGTGGGGTCGTGGTCGTCTTCCTCTCCTCACGTGTGGAGGCAGAGAGGAGGGGGCCCGGCCATGGCGAGCGACCTGGTGCGGCTGCGACGCGAGCTCGCGCGTCGCTACAGGAAGAAGAAGCACAAATTGCAAAAACCCCTCGCAGAACTTTCAGTCATCACGGATAGGTCCTTCGGTAATTACAAGGAGGTCCTTTTCTGTTTTAAAAATTAAACCAGCGCTTGTTTGGATTAACTGGGGCAATTAAACACTTTATAAAAATTTGGGAAAAATTTGGGAGCCTCCCCATATAATATAGAAGTACCACAAAAATTGGTTTTGCAAAATAAAAATGTTTTGAGCAACATTTGTTCATAGGGTTTGAATATGGCATTTTTGCTAGAGTTCAAAATGTTGCTCCTTTAACAATTTGGAGCAAGTGCAAGATATTATCCGAACTCTTGGAACTTCCTTGACAATTATACAAGATGTCAAGAATTTTTGTTTTGCAACTTTGAGGGCCTTCATTGTGTTGAAAAATTTGTTAGAGCAATTTGGCATTTTGTTTTTAACAACTTCATATCATTTCGATATCAATGTTGTATCAATTCAAAAGAGACAAGTTTATGCATGGATGCCATGATGCAATTAACACAAAAGTGGAAAAATTACACAGGTTTTTAGGTTCTCAGTTTTGGGCTGTTACAATGCATTCTTGGATTCAAATATCAAGTGATAAAAAGAAATTGTTGGCAAGTTGACTTTGTAACAAAACTTCAATTGACTCCAATTTTATCAAGTATTCTCTAAATGGTGTTTTGAAGAAATTAAAAAGAGAATATCGAAATGTAAGAGTTACATTGGATAAAGACTTATGAGATAAGCATAAAGGATAAAACATGATCTTATGATTTGTGAAATATCAAGGGTTATGGTGAAGGCCATGCCTCTAGGGGTGCCCGATCTTCACGGATTTGATGCGGAAAGGCGAAGAACACGAAGAACACAAAGAACACAAGGGGGAATTCGTGGGGAAAGTGGGGATAACTAGCAAAGCAACACGGACAAAATCAACTGGTAACAAATCCCCAAGGGCAGCCCCGATTCTCAATCTCCAAGCAACCTTACTCTTAGGATTGTTTCTCATATCGGTCAATCCAACCGATCCAATAGCGTCACCCAAAGATGTGGGATTGGCATGTAATCTCAATTACAAGAAGAGGTCTTGAATCCACAAGAGGGATCTTCTCCACAAGAGGAGGCCTTGAATCCACAAGGGGATCTTCTCCACAAGGGAGGCAACACCACAAAGGGGTGAGTAAGGAGCATATGCTCAACTCTCTCTCATCATAGACTCTCCCTTAGAAAGGAGGTGGTGAAGTGCTATTTATAGCCTTAGTCCAAAAAGGGGCGGACGCAGGTAAGCCGGCCTGGGAGCCGGCCTGGCCGGGTTGGAGGCTGGCTGCCTCTGCAGGGAGGCCAGCCTGTAGGCCGGCCTAGGCTGGGCTGCAGGCTGGCCTGGCAGTTTTTGCCATCTTCTTCATCTTTTTTTTTTGACAGCATCTTCTTCATCTTCGTCTTGTCGCTTTCTTCTCCTCTTCCAAGCGTACGCCTTGGATGATCTTGAGTCTTGGGCTTCCTTGGCATATCCCTTGACATCCGTACTCGTCGTATCAAACCTAGCATAGCAAAGGGGTAGATGCTCACGTAGTATACCATCCAAAGGGGCACGGAATGGGATCTCGTAGAGGAAAGAGTTCACCTTTGAGCTCAATGACGACTTGTCATATGTTGGGTTGCTTGACATGGTGATGGTCATAGGTTGGGCTACATCATCTCCCCCCTTCAAAAAGAGTCGTCCTCGACTCTTGCTCATCATCATCATGGCAAGGAGGTAGATGCGTAGACCTTGTCGTGTGGTTCACCGTGTAGTCGATGGAAATGATGTGGCACTTCTTCAATGTCCCTTCGCCTTTCAAGTAACCTACAAAACTCACAAGGAAGACGAAACAACACTCAAAGAGTAGCCAATTCTTGAAGGTCATCGCATGAGCGCTTATGTAGAAGGAAGTCACCTTAGCAAGATGCCGATGTGCTCTTCTTGCAAGATCTTCCGTCATAGGAATGCGTGGATGAAACAACTCATGGAGGCTCATCCAAAGGTACGACCTACACAACAAAGACCAAGCAAACCATGTGTGTGCAAGATAGAGGAGCATATCATCAATGACATGTCCATTCATGTTCATTACACCATTAGCACAACACCAATATGTGAAAGTTAAAGCATATGCAAGGTCAATGTGCAAGCAATTTCTCGAAACATCCTCAAAACGTGGGAACACAAAAACTCCATGAAAATTTGAGAAGGCTAAGGAAGCATAAGAAACCATCTGTTTCACCCAGATGTTGAGTCTTGTGCAAATAGCAAATTGCCTATTGTGCAAGTGGGAGACTGTTGGATGTATGCCCAAAAGGCAATAAAGTTTAACATCTGATTCATAATTATGCTTCATGATTCTATGCTATAACTAGGAAAACTCACTCGCACGTGTAGAGATATGAGCAGAATAAAGTATACCCTAGTCTTGCCTTTTAGACTAATTCGTTGATTGCTAGAGACCACGTTTTCCTAGTCTGGGACATTGTTTATGTCAGCATCAATAAGTGGCATATTGTTGGTGGAAACAATATGGCTGGGTAGACCCAAATCGTTGATATGCTAAGTAAGATTCCAAAGTGTCTTTTTGTCCTTAGTGCAATATCGCAAATGATTGTTATATGACATGTACTTAGACCATGAGGTTATTAGGGTTGTGTACATTGGAAGAATTACTTTGGTACTGTCATAACCATGGCCGTAACTGGGTGGGAAAACGACAGTCACTGGGTGGTTCTGAAGATGTGCATATATCCTAATGTTCCAAGATGGGAAATTACTCCTCTGTCAAAAGAGAGATACTTCCAGGGCCCACTCGGTATGCATGATATCCAATACATTCTGCAGACAATGCATGATGAAGTTACATCATGTGGGATATCGGATTACGAGAACGAGAAAAGGAAATTTACCGGTAACGAGATAGACAGAGATATAGTGAATCATGGATTTATTCATGGAAATATGTGGAATACTTTATCTCAGGTAATTTCAGCATCGTGAGCAATGGGAATGACGAATTAATAATCAACAGGTTCAACAGAGTGTTATTCACATAACGGTAGCGGTTATTCAGGTAGCCCATGTATCTGACCCTGGCTGGTGATTAGATGGAAACATCCAATTATAGCTACACGTTATCGAACCTGTAGGGTGACACGCTTAAGTCAGTTCTAGTTTGTTGTGTATATGGTTGGTCTGGATACCGAGAGAGTATCATCGGATTATGCAGACACTAGGTGTCTCGGAGTGATAGAAGTTGCTATCACTAGTCGGATTTATTCCGAGGGTTTTATATAAGAGGGAAATATTTATCCGGAGTATTTTGTCAGCGGACACTAGGTGTCCCGGATCATGTAAAAGTGTTTTATATGATAAGTAATTAATTCGGAGAATATTCTATAAAAGGAAATATTCAAATAAGAATTAATTAGACAAAATATTATTTAATTAATAAATAATTATTGGAAAAAATATTAAATACATTGGAGCCACCGAAGGGGGTGCCAGGTTGGCCATGGGCCCACTAGGCAGCCGCACCTCCACAAGGGGTGGGTGGGCCAAGCGCATCAAAAGGGGGAAGTTCCCCCCTTGGCCAAACCTTAGTTGGGCCTTGAGCCCATGGGGGTGAGGCGGTTTGGGGGGGGGGGGGGGACCTTGTTGGACAAGGACTCCTTCCCCCCCAAACCGAATTGGGTAAGGGGAAGGTTTCCCCTTCCCCAAACCGAATTAGGTGGGGAGTTGGAGTCCAACTCCAACTCTCCCCTATGTAGTGCGCATCAAGGAAAGAGGGAGGAGTTGAAGTTGGGGGAGGCGCATCAAGGCAGGGGGCTTGCCCCTTGCCCAAGCAAGCCAAACCGACTTGGGCTAGGGGAAGTCTTTCCCCTTGCCCAAGCCTCCCTACCCCTTGGCCTTGTTTATAAACCCCCACCACCTCTCCTTTGGTGAGACACAAGTTT
This sequence comes from Poa pratensis, assembly GCA_947311845.1. Lineage (NCBI taxonomy): Eukaryota > Viridiplantae > Streptophyta > Magnoliopsida > Poales > Poaceae > Poa > Poa pratensis. The sequence goes on from CAMZMU010000069.1 coordinate 37,666,560, forward strand.
AGATCTCTTCTAGTTGGATTAGAGAATCCCTCTCTCCGATTAGATTAGATCTAGATCTAATCTCTCTCTCCCTCCTTCTCATGTGTTGAGATCTCCACCATCATATACACGAGCGGTGAGTGCTTCAAGCATGGACGGCGAAGCCCTGCTTGACTAGATCCGATGTATGTGTGCGAAACTCAGAGGGGTGATCCGTTGAGAAACGGTTGACTCTATCTCACTCTGTTGGATTAAGGCGAGACGCGAGGAGTCTATGACATTCTCTCGGCTAGGCTTAGCCGAGGGAGTTCTTCCACAAGCTTCATCAACATTGTCATCGATATCTCTTCCGCTTCACGGTGTCGGTAACGAATTTACAGTTGGATCGAATATGCATGTCTTGTCACTTGTATCGTAGATCTTGGAGGTTGTTGCGTAAGTTGTGGCGATTTATTTTGTTTTCCATGCACTGATGCATGTAAAATGCATACATGAACTTTGCATTATATTACTTATATTTCAATCATATTTGCATCATATAAGGGTTATATCATTGTTTTATATTGATTTTGGGAATATTTCACAGTTTCCCTATTTTTCTGGAATTAACCCTGCACTGGCAGAAAACCCTATTTTCTATATTTTGATGTTTCAGGGACCCAAACGACGTCCAAATGACCAATATTTTGCGGGGATCATTTTTTGGAAGGAACAAAGCGTAGGAGTGAAGGAAACGAAAAAATGGAAACCCGAGGGCCAAAAGAGGTGGGCCCACGTGGCCAGATTCCTTGGCCGCGTGGGACCCCCTATCCTGGGCCTCGAGCCTCCGATGCCGTCGATCTTCGTCCCCGTGCCTTCTCTTAACCTAAAAACGACTATAAAAATAGTCCCCCGACGGCTTTCGGAAGGGAGCGCCGCAGAAACACAAAACCACGAAACAGAAGACCTGGAGCTGCAGATTGGAGGGGGAAAACTCCGGCGGGGCGCTGCCGGGGTGGTCTCCATCTTCTCCAACATCTCCACCATCATCACCATGACGAAGGAGGAGTAGTCCACCCCCTGGACTTTGGGTTTGTGGTGGTAACTTGATCTAATCTCTCTATGTATGATCATTGTTGAAGTCCATATGATGTGCCTTGCATAAGTATGGATCTATCTATGTAATTCCTATGGTGGATATTGTGGTATGAGATGATATTTGTTATGCATTTACCGTTGTGTTGGATCTTTTATGACTTGTCATACTTTGGAGATATTCTATGATGCATGTGATGGTTCGATTTATGCATAATGCCTTGTTTATCCATGTCATGAGGTGATTGACACCACCAAGTGTAGATAGATGAGAGAGATGTGGCCATGCACACGAAATATGAATCATTGCACTAGTGTTTAGAATATTGTCCATTATGAAGTATGATGTATGTAGGTACGTGATTGCCGATGTGACAACGGCATATGTATTGAGTGACACAATACAGCCCAACATCCTTTATCTGGGGTAAAAAGGAAGAAGTATGATGTGGGAGTGATAACAAACCACGCTAGCCTTACGAGGGTGACCTAGCAACACAAATTATTATTTTCTTTCAACTATGTGTTTTAGGACATGTAGCCGTCATAGAAGTTTACCATTAAAGCATGATAATTGTGTGTACTTTTTATCTATAACATGATAATCACCATAGATAAGAGAGAGGATTGAGTGAACCCATGTCCATTGTTCCTATAAGAGAAAACCTTTGTCTTGTCCTCTTGCATTGAAGAGGATTGGGACACTTTTACATTTTTATTTTGTTACATTAAACTTCCATCCATTAAATCAACCATCTTGTTCTTTAAACTTGTTTAGTGCATAATCAACTAAAACTTGTGACACTTTAGTTGTAGGGAATAGATAACTTTTCCTTCTTACTCCTGCGGATCGATACCCTACTTCCACATTGAGAGGTGCTACAGTGATTCCCTGCTCTTGGGGGTTGTCATGCACACAACCTAATAAGAACTACTCACACATCAGCATGGAGGCAGCACGGCGGATGAAGATGGCTCCGGAGGTGGATCCCCGTCCCAACAGGGTGCCGGAACAGGACTTTCGGATAGCGGCAGCACTCTGTATTGTTTCTGAAAAAATCCTCCAGGGTCTAGTCGGTCAGGACAGATTTTATAGGCGAAAACCCCGGGAGGTGGTAACCGAGACGGCCACGCGGCCGTGGGCCGTGGTCCTCCTATGGCCCGTGGGTGGGACCCGCTTGGGAGCTATGGGTCCCCTCCGGGGTTGCCCTTTGGTCGATGGTCTTCTTTCGTGCAATAAAAAAATCTCTGTAAATTGGCGTCCCTTTCCGACGATATTTGTTTAATAGATTTTTTGGAATACAAAAACAACAGAAAACATAAAATGGCACTTGGCATCTTGTCAATAGGTTAGTCCAATAAAATGCCAAAAAATTATATTAAATCACAATAGAAATACGTAGCAATGTTATAAAAGTAACATGAAACAATAAAAAAATTATAGATACGTTTTGGAAGTATCATACGCTAATGCCGATCATATAGTTCTGCAAGCGACGTATGATGACTTGGCAAGCAACTAGCTATTTGTCTCTCCCCCATTGTTCAAGAGCTCAAATCTTTTAGATCTCCCGCTCCTTTGGTCCAAAGTTGTTCATTCTTGAAGATGAGATCTAGATCTAGGGTTACACTGAAGGAATTTGATTCCAACCTACTAATTCTTTGTGAATATTGTTACTCTTGGGTTCTTTGAAACCCTAAACCAAATTCGTTGTCCTGGAGCTTTCCCTTGGTTGTGTGAAGCTCTGACTTATTGTTGGGAGTCTCCAGTTAAGTCGTGGAGATATCCCAAACCTTATTTGTAAAGGTTTTAGTTGTCGCCTTCGAGGAAAACACATAGTGGATCGTGACACTCATCCTTGGAGGGGGCACAAAGAGAATAAGGTGGGCCTTAGTGGCTAGTTAGGATCATTTTGACTCCACACCTCTCTAATAGAGACTAGTTTTTTTGGAAGAACTTCAGAATAAATCATCGTGTCCATTGTGTGGTTATTCCTAAACTTGTTTAATTCTTACCTACCTTGTACGCTAGATAGTATCCTTGTTGTCATATAGGTTGGTCACGTTGTTGCATGATTGAGAGAACTTATCTTTGATTTATCTTCTAACTTGTTTAAAGAAAATTAAATTTGTAGTTACCTATTCACCTGTTCTAGTTGACATCTTCGATCTTTAAAAAAAAAACCACATATATGAAAAGGCATAAGTAAAGTTTTGAAATAAATTTTAACTGTTTCGAGCATCCATCACCAAAAATGATCACAAAAAAACACCTCCAATAGTTTAATACAAACAGACAACATAGACATGGAAGATCAATCGTGTGTGAGCAAGGATTCGTGACCGAGCTTGTTGCAACAAAGTCGTCATCTTCGGGTCCATGTTGCCTATGTTGGTTGGCAAGATCCAGACATCCTCGGTCAACAACAAAAAAAAACTTGCTTCGCCTCCGACTTCGGTTTGCGTTGTTCCAATTCCGATTTTATCTTCCCGGTTGCAATCTTTACCGCTTCAACCCTAAGCTTTCCGTGTCATTGACCATCGTGCTCCTTCCATTTAGTCTAACCGTATGCTTGTCCTCTTCTTCATCCACTTGGCTTGTTTGGTGCCACATCTCACATATGCGAAGACAGTGACGCGAAAAGGAAGCCCGCTTTGCTAAACCATAACCGAACGAACTGACGTCGAGGTGCACGGACCACGGGAAATCAAACAAGGCACGGCAACAGGGCTCCTCACGCGGGTAGCTGCTACCTACCCGGCCGCTCTTTACTCCACGGAGGAGTCTCTCGGCTCGATACACAGCCGAGGGCCGAGGCAGCCATTGGAAGCAGAGGACGTGCTCAGGCCACGTTGCTGTTCCAAGGAACGAGGAGGGAGGGGGCGATGGGGTCGGTCGTCGACGATACGCCGGCGGTGAGCACCGCGGGGGAGGCCGCGCGGATGGTGTGGGAGGAGTCCAAGCGCCTCTGGGGCATCGGCACGCCGATCGCCATCGCCACGCTCAGCATGTACGCCGTCAGCTCCGTCACCACCATCTTCGTCGGCCACCTCGGCAACCTGCCCCTCGCCGCCGCCTCCATCGGCCTCTCCGTCTTCTCCACCTTCTCCCTCGGATTCCTAGTACGTCACACAGACTAATCCACACTCCACTTTATACGTTATTACTCACAACTGGAGGAAGACGCTAATACTATGTACTGCAGCTCGGCATGGGGAGCGCGCTGGAGACGCTCTGCGGCCAGGCGTTCGGCGCCGGCCAGGTGGCCATGCTCGGCGTGTACCTGCAGCGGTCCTGGATCGTCCTCGTCGCCGCCGCGCTCCTCATGGTGCCCTTCTACGTCTTCGCCGAGCCGCTGCTCCTCGCCATCGGCCAGGACCCGTCGTCGCGCGCGAGGCCGCACGCTTCGCGCTCTACATCCTCCCCGGCGCCTTCTCCTTCGCCGTCAACTTCCCCACCGCCAAGTTCCTCCAGGCGCAGAGCAAGGTCCTCGTGCTCGCCTGGATCGGCATCGCGGGGCTCTGCTTCCACGTCGCGCTAACCTACCTCCTCGTCACCGTCCTCGGGTGGGGATCCCCCGGCGCCGCGGCCGCGTACGACGTCTCGCTCTGGGCCATCGCGCTCGGCCAGGCGGCCTACATCATCGGCTGGTGCCAGGACGGGTGGAGGGGGTGGTCCATGGCGGCCTTCAACGACATGTGGGCCTTCGTCAGGCTCTCGCTCGAGTCCGCCGTCATGCTCTGCCTCGAGATTTGGTACATCGGCATGATCACGGTCGTCACCGGCGATCTGGAGGATGCGCAGATTGCCGTCGACTCGCTTGGCATCTGGTACTACCGCTTGTTACCGAAATCACAACCGGACAACATACTTACTGCCAAAATAACATTCTGAACTCTCTCTTTCGAAAATTCTGAACTATACTCTCGAAAATTCTGAACTAACTGAAGATACTATGATAAATGCTTCAGAACTAACTAGATGGAGTATGGCTGAAGAAATGTTTGTGCTTTTTCAGCATGAACATAAACGGATGGGAGGGTATGATCTTCATCGGCCTCAATGCTGCTATCAGGTCAGAATAATTAAAACTGCATGCACAAACTGTCGCTTCTTGTTCTTTTCAGGAGAACTTGAACAACTGAACCAACCCAACAAATCTCAAAATTTAACTTCTGAACTGTTCCCGTTACCTGATTACACTTTCAGTGTTCGAGTCTCCAACGAGCTTGGTTCTGGCCGTCCAAGGGCAGCGAAGCACGCTGTCATGGTCGTCATCGCCGAGTCGCTGCTCATCGGGCTGCTATGCATGGTCCTCGTCTTGATCTTCAGGGATAAATTCTCCATCATCTACACTACCGACTTGGAGCTGCAGCACGCCGTCTCCAAGATTGCAGGACTGCTCGGCTTGACCATGGTGCTCAACAGTGTGCAGCCTGTGATTTCAGGTATATATGCTTCTTTGTTTAACAGCAGGATCGATGATTTTGTTTTGTTCATGTCACCGCATCTCAACCTAGTATATATCTGGATTTTGATGATGACATTGATCTGCCCACGGTTCAGGGGTTGCTATTGGAGGAGGATGGCAAGGCCTTGTCGCATACATCAACCTAGGCTGCTACTACGTTTTCGGACTACCTTTGGGTTACCTTCTGGGCTACAAGTTCAACTACGGAGTTGGGGTAATTGATTATCTTAATTTGAACTACTGCAAAATATAAAAAACGATTTTTTTTTGAAGAATCTGCGGTATGATTTTGTGATGTTGGGTCTGAACAATTTTGTGACATTGATTCTTTGACTCAGGGGATCTGGTCTGGCATGCTTTGTGGGATTGCACTTCAAACACTGATTTTACTCTTCATTGTGTGGAGAACAGATTGGAATGCTGAGGTATAAAATTCTATCGCCCTTCCAGTGTTTACCATGCTTTTTATTTTGTCAAAATATTATGAAAGAATTAACTGAAGAATGTTAGCTCATCCTTGCAACAGCTAGCTGTTGCTCATTAGGCTCCAATCTAACAACCGTGCATATATGAACCGATGTCATAGAGCATTTCCAGTCTTGAGTAGCTACGTATTATATGACTAATGACATATTTGTTTCTTTATATGAGCTCAGACATATTTTATGTAACTTTATTTTCCTGTTATTTGTATGGAAATTGCAGGCTGCGATAGTTTCAAGCCGTGTGCGGAAGTGGGCAGGCACCGATGGAACCAAACCTCTCCTGGAAGAGAACTAAATCACCTAAGCATCTAGTTAAACACTCTGAATGTCTTGATAGCGACGATACCATATATAGTGGCAATTCTTTAAGTATAAATAGGATATGAAAACCAGGTTGAGGTTGTTGGATATTATATGCATGCATAATTATGAGACTTAATGGATGTGCGCATGTTTGTATGTAGATGCCCCGAAGTTTTTTCTCTTATCCAATAGAAAACATCACGGGTTTGAAGCCTGAATTATGTGAAGTCCACTTTGACTCCCGGGTGTATATGCTCCCGGTATATAAAAAACATGTTGGCTCCCTATTGACATGTGATGCACTAAGTATCACAACATAAATTCAGCAAGAAAAGAGGAAATTGCACCAAGATACGTATCTAAGGGTCAAATAACCAACTTAGGGGTGACAAAAAAATCATAATCGTGACGATTACTACTTATGCGGTTTTTAAATCTCAGGCGACTGATATTTTCTTAAATTTTAGTCACTCAATAAAAGTGCAATTCAAACGAGTTATACTTTCACTGACCCAAGAAAATCTCGGTCGCCTGAGATTTAGACGGACCCCTACTTATATATCAACAAGATAATTGTCGGTGCGTTACAACAGATGAATACATATTCTATTAGGTTAGCCCGTGACATCTTCCTCGGAATCTTTCACTCTTTTATACCTTTTTGAGTAAACCAATGACAATGGGGGAGAGATAACTTTCAAAGTCAATCAAGGAATTAGAGGCTAGATACAGGATCAAGACCATCAAGACCTTTTTTTTCTCATGAAAAGATCCTGTAACTACCCACTGCGACGAATACAATTCTCTAGACTTATTCTTCTGATCACATCTCAACGTGTATTATGATTACTATGTCACTCACGCATATTGATCATAGTGCATATATTGTCATAGTACGCACATATATGATTCCATGATTGAGGGGGAGTTTGTGTAGAACCCCCACCTTTTAACAAAGGTTGGGATTCCCCGTGTAACGTGCTAGTCCCTGGATCGACTTGCTAGCACACACAGTTTGAGATGCAATACCATAACATTGTATCAAAGTATATTACACGATGATCCAGAATTTAAAAGATTCGATACAAGGTGCATAGCCGAAGGCTAGCTCAAACCAAAGTAAACACACAGCGGAAAGCAAATGATACAGTGAGCCCATCATCTTCATGTGCCACAGGCAAGCATGTTGGTTGTAGACTCGAAACCCTGTCGCAACCTTACTCATCGTCTGACGGACCTGCAACGGTGAGTTACAGCCCAACTATATGGGTCAGCACAATTGAATTGTGATGGCAAGATGACACTTATGTGGATATAAATGGCAACCTAAATTCTACATGAATATTTGGCTAAGTGGAGTTTTGAGGCTGTTTTGCATAAAGCCAGTTTTATCCTATCATTTGTAAAACAATTTTCATCATAGACAAAGAGTACCACTGATAGAAAACAGTGAACACCTTTGACAACTACTCATGGCAAGCACCACTGATAGAAAACAGTGAGCTCCCATCCCTTGTCCACCCTGAAGTTTTAATTTAGAAATTGGGATGAGGAGATCTTCAACAGCTTCCCGGTCTAGTTGCTCAAAATTGTCCATAACCGGGGACACGGCTAAGTATACTCAGTTTTTACTCTCGAGAGGGTGTGCACTTTCACCACAAGACCCAATCATTTCCTCCTCCATTACAGCCAATTATGAAATTGAAAAAGGAAAGACTGAGACGAGATTTTTCGGAAGAACTTTCCCACCCCATAATGGCCTGACGCGCCTCACCTATAAACCACTACCACCACCTGCCAAGCCGGGATGAGTCCGCGCAACTTACTCCATCAAGACAGAGCCCATATGACATGTGGCTGCACTAGAAGCTACTGAACAAGGAGAGTCTACAATCTCTTTTAGCCTGGGTGACTTTCCACAAGTGTGCACTTCCACCAAGGGCAAATTACCATAGACATGGACCCCTGAGTAGTCACCCACCATGGTCCACCAACCAGCACCCAGGTAGTTCATTGATTAGTTATTAATTTTTTTTATCACTATTGAACTAATCAAAACAATTTTTCATAGCATGACTATACTAAGTTCCATACTACAAGCTCTGGGTGGGGGTTGGCTACACACTAATAGGAGCATAGCATAGTATAATATTCAGTATCAAGCCTAGCATGCATACTACTGAAAACACTAGATGCATAGTAGTAAAAGTAGTAGGACTTTTATGGTGTCACTTGCCTTGGCCAACTGAAGAGTTGAAGTTACACTCTTCACAACACGTGAGACACTCCGTACAATCTAAACATAGATATTACACAATAGTAAACAAACAATTCAACAAAATCATCACATACAAAAGCAAACATGCATAACAGGGTCTTCACAAAACTTTGGTCGAGGTTCATCACATAATTCAATATGCAAAAAGAATTATTATGATTAGGTTTAGGGTTTGCCATTTTGGTTAAAGGATGGTCAAGAAATTATGTATGAACATCATAGATGTCATATATAACTTGCTATGGTGTTCCAAGGGTTCTAAAAGGTTGGTCTTAATCAAATGGTCACATAAGGAATTTTGGAAAAGGTTTAACACATTTCTAAAATAAAGAAATTAGCATAAAACATTTTTGTAAGATCATAAACACAACTTTAATAATTTGAGTTGTTAATTAATTTTAAAATATGGTTTTTGGTCTTTCTGGTCAGAGGCAAACATTTGGGTCACTTTTCAAAAAGAAACCATATTAAAATTATTTATAGGATTTAAACTATAACCAAAATACTCCATTTGAGTCTCTGGTTTTTAGTTTGTTTGAAAAGTATTCAAAAATATTTTTATAAGTGACCAAGTTATTCTACAGAACCTAAGGTTTCCAAAAATATTTTATTTGCAATTTTTTGGACTTATAAAAATAAAGTTATGCTAAATATACTCAAATCTCCCATTTGAAATTTGAATGATTTAAACTTTGACAAAACAGTAAACTAATAGTTCTAAAAGATTCTACAAGTCCAGAGCTTTTCAAAAATATAAAGTTTGTTAAATTTGGCTAAACCAATAAAAAGTTGTGAGGGTTTGAAGTTGCAGGGACTTTTCTGCAAAACGGCCATTTTAATTCAATTTCGGAATGATTCCAGAAAATGGCTGGGTGACGTGGCATGCTGTGATTGGCTGATAACGGTTCGTTAAGTGATCTAATCGTGGCCGTTGATGTTCGATCGGACGGCTCTGGGAGCGTTGACCATTACCTGGAGGAGTTTCTCGCCGGAGATGGCTTGGACGGCGGCGCGGTGCTCGGGTGGTCGACGGAGGAGGCGTTCCCGTGGTTCTCCGGCCTCGGGGAGAAGACGAAGAGGTGCGGCGCGACACGGGGAAGAGGATGGGGGTGGTGGCGTCGTCGATCTCGTCCTCAAACGGCGTGGAGGCGCGGGCGGAGATGCGGTGGCGCCGGCGAGCTTCGGCCGAGGACGGCCACGGCGATATGGCTGCGCAAAAACATCGAGCAAGGGTCAGGGAGGTGCGCGAGAGGACGACGAGGTCGAGGGGAGGGACGCGAGGGCGTGGGGAGGCTGCTGCTCACCGGAATCGTGGAAGAACGCCGGCGACCGTGGCGGTCTCAAGTTTCAAATTAGACGGCCTGGCGGCGTATCTAGGCACGCAAGCATGGGGATAATGGAGAGGAGGCGGTGGGGATTTAAAGGCGCGGGTCAGGGGGCGTGGGGATTGTGGAAGACGGCCACGGCGTCGTGGGCACGGCGGCGGTTGGGGAAGGAGACGCTCCCGACAGGTGGTCCCCACCTGTCGGTGAGAGGGGGGGGGGGGGGGGGGGCGGACGGTTGGGCTGGTGACGCGCGGGTGCGGTAGATAGGACGACGGCTTGCTGGGCTCGGACCATTTACATTTTTTTTGTCCTGTCTTCTTTTTCTTTTCCTTTTTTTTTCTTATTTCTTTTATAACTTTTGTTTTTAAAATCCAAAACCATTCAAACCAATTTCTATAGGTTTGAAAAATCAAAACCTTTCTTTTGAATCTTACAAACATACTTTTCCAAATCTTTTTAAATTTGGAAATCCAAAATAATGCATAAAGGTTTATTAGAACCTTTGTGTTCATTTTATAAAATGGGGTTTTATAAATTCCTTTTGAACCAAAACTAAAATCCAAAAAAATATATGAGTAACATCACTAAATATGATAGACTTAGTAAAAAAAAAATACTTCGATACAAAACATTTTGTTTTAAAAATAGTTTGGTAAATCATTTTAAATACAAATAATCATTTGAAATAGCAAAATAGACATTTCCATTCAAATATTTAAATCTAGAAAATATAAGGGAATGAATTATTTAAAATTACGAGTACTCATTCATATCATGGGATTTATAAATCCCAAATTAGAATACCACAAATACAATTTTTTAAGAGGAGCTACAAACTCATTTTAAAATCGTTTGAATGGATCAAAACAATTTTTGAAAATAGAGTATGTTTAAAAATAACTCTAAACAATTTGTAAATAGGGTTTGTTAATATATTAGATTTAACTTCAATTCCGAGTAACTTATTTTATTCAAAACAAAAGTTTCAATTTTTAGTGATTTTTAAAACATTCCAAAAATCTGGGATGTTACAGTTTGTCACATTCCTCATGTTATGTGCACCTGCAATTCAATGTAATTTATAATAGTGCACACATCCAGGGGGAGCTTCCTCAAGATTCATGAAATCGTAATAAGATTAGTTCCATCACTTCCATATCTTTGAAGCTCTTATCATGTAGTCATTGATCATCCAAAAGTGGGGAGATTGAAAGTGCAGATGGACTATTACTTGTTTTGAGTGATAAACAACATCAACATGATTCTCTAAGGACAAATCATTTTATCCAAGTATCTACATGAACTTAGTCCCACAAGAACATTTGGTTTAACCACGGGTTTAATGATCCATCGCTTTAATGCAAATATCATATGGATCCTCTTAACCATATATCTTCTAGATCCTAGGCTAACAAAACTCAAGTCGGTATCTCTTGAGGAATCGACATACTCAAGTATCAAGGAGCAGTGACAGTCTTATTGAATATCTTTTGCATTGCCCACTTGAATATACTCCAACCTAAACACCAGCTCCGCACATCTATATCAACATATCCTGAGTTGGTTCAAGACCTTGCAGACAAGAAGAAGACATAGGAAGATCCCGGGGGACTCAAGCAATAGAGCCGTCTTCATCAACATCAGGCGCTTGAGTACCTCCATGAAGACAGCGTTGAAGACATGCACCTACACGACTACACGAGAACCTCAAGCACTACACACTTTATTTGCATGTGCGGTGATAAATTGAGGTGCTACTTGAGGCACTATTTGCTGTGCGGTGATAAATTGAATTCTTAGTCACCAACACTCGTTGATTCCTGGGAAGATGAAAGTTGAATCATTTCCTAATGCACCCTTTGGCCATGTACAATGCAAGGTGCTTAGGAAAATAAACCATTTTGTAATTAAGCACACATGTCTATTTACACAAAACAAATGCTTAACTAGGCAACTCTCCAATAGAAATAAGCATTGATGCTTATAAAAAGGTTTAATTTATTTTTATTAGCACCTCACTAAACACCTTGCATTGTAGACCTTAGAGGGATTTTAGTTTTTCGCGCGAACTTCTGAGGCACGAATCCCGCATAGCCACATGTTTGATAAATATTTATTAGGTAATTATTTATTTATTCGGTAGTGAAAAAAGGAATGTCATAATTAGTGTCCCATAGTTATTCTGGCGATCAAATTTTGGTGATTTATTGTTAATTGTTTGGTGGAAAAAGATAAAAGAATGTAATAACTAGTGGAAAACAAACCAGAAAGGGTCTTTGCCTCCTGAGTTCCAGTGCTCCCTCCATTTTAAAATATTCAAAAAATATATTTACGTGTTTCAAAAATTTGGACATAAGTCAATGATATATCCTAAATGCGTGAAAATTGTAATGCAAAATTATTTGTATTATGGGCTACACAAAAATTACAAAATCTGATAAATTTAGAGATTTAAAAATATGCATACTTAGATCCACACTTTTTGTCATTTTTGTGTAGCTCAGAATAAAAGGTATTCAAAGTCAAAAGAGAATTCACGTGTGTGGGATACACAATTGGCTACATCACATTATTTGAACTTAAATTTTTGTGTAGTTCATTTTGTTGAAACTCGTAACTATGATTTTTGATTTTTTTTAAAACATTAACATGATCGTTGGAGCTCGGGGGTAAATATGAGTAACCACGTATCATATGATTCATGAAATATTTTTTCTTTGTATGAGCTCAGACATATTTATGTAACTTTATCTTCCTGATATTTGTATGAAAATTGCAGGCTGCGCTAGCTTCAAGCCGTGTGCGTAAGTGGGGAGCACTGATGGAACCAAACCTCTCATAGGAGAGAACTAAGTCACCTAAGCATCTAGTTAACACTCTGAATGTATTGATAGCGACGACAACGCATATCATGGCAATTCTTGAAGGGCGCGTTTGGTAGCCTGCAGACGCCTAGACCAGGCCCGCCAGCTGCAAAGTCCTTGCGTTTGGATGCCTACACGAGCTCCCGGGCCAGGCCAGCACGCCCATCAAAGCAGCCTCGGGCCAGACCCGAGAGGCACGCTCAGATCGACCGTGCCCCTGGAGCCAGGCTCCCGGGGTGCGACCTCGAGGAACACCGCGTGGGAGCTGCTGCAGGCGCCGGAGAGGTGGAGATGGCGTGAGGACGAAAAATCCGGCGGGAGAAATTTGGTCACCGCCTCTCAATTCCCCTCACCGGCACGCTATTTCGCCTCCCTATTTAGTTCCTCCACGCCGAGGAACGAAATCGAAAACACCATTTCCCCCCTTTCGAGCTCCATGGCGATGGCGAAGGCGGGGTGTTCTTCTTCCAAGGCGGGAGAAATCCCGTCGTTGGAGCTCGTCCTCAACAACTCTTCTGCTCGCAAGGTCGCGGAAGAGGTCGACAGTGGCATGGATGTTGGGCGCAAGGAGGTGATGGATCTCGTCCCCAACAAGGTGGTGCTAGATCTCGTCGGCGGGAACTCTCCTCGGATGACCGCGACTGTAAGAACCTCTCCCCTTGTTCTTGTATTAGATCTGCAGTAGATTGAATGGTAGCTTCGTTGCTTGATACTCTGTTTGTCTGTTAGATCTTTGCCTTAGTTCGGTGTACTATCATCATCTTGTTGACATAGTTGCTAGTTGTATGATTGCGTTGTGTTCGTCGTCATTGTAGGACATCGGTCAGCCTAGCTCTCCCGATCCTGATCTCTATGCTCCGTCATTACGCCATGCTCTACCTGACATGAACGCAATCCCTCTTAGTTATGCTCTTCCAGCCGATGAGTCTGCGAAGCCACTGCCTGACTCGTATGACAATGCAATTCCTCTTCGTTTCACTCCACGTCCTCAAATGGTGTGGTCAGCTTCAATGTCCTGTTCGTTCTGAATAGGGTTTGTGAGCTCGTCCACAAGGGGATCCGTTTTGAAAGAGTGTTCAAAGAGCACTACATTAATAGAGTGAGTAATGATGTTCTTGACTTCACTGGGATTACTGTCAGCACTACACAGATTTACAACCATCTGCGGAAGTGGAGAATGAGGTGGCTTAGGATCTCTCGTCTGGCCAAAGTTGAGGGGGTGATTTGGTGTGAGCATTCCACGACCTTGAAGATGGACGGCGATAAGTTGATTACGCACACCATGGTGAGATAGATCAACTCAAACTCTGTGTTCATTTTTGGCTTGTATAAACTGATACACATCTAACATTCTACCTCCTGAATCTTAGGTGCATCCCAAGGAGGAGGAGCTGCTGAACAAGCCCATCATCAACTATGCTCGGATGAAGACTATCTACTCAATGACGAACATGCCGACTCCTACTGTCTACAGTCCGATGATTGTGATCCAGGCTTTGAACTACCTTGCCGATCACGAAGATGAGCATTGCCTCTACGCGGACATGACAGACATGGAGAGGAGGTCCTGGTTGCGTGCCTACTCCCACAAGCAGTACACCATAGCCCCTTAGAACATGAGTAGATTTGGTTCCTGGTTTGTAATATTTTGGGAGGTGGTATATGTTAACCCCTGCACTAATGAACTTGAGATGAAGCACGCCCGGTGCGTGCTTCACTCGTGCTGCGAACTATGCTATGATCGTGATGAACTAGTATGACATTCTGAATTTGTGTGTGATAAGTTCAGTTTGATTTCTGTCTATTCCATGTTCAGTTCGTGCTGGGTAACCTCACCACTAGTGGGAATAGGTAACCACAACAGATCATTGCATGCAACCAAACAACGTGCATTTGCACGGAGCTAAGCCGAAATGGATCTTTGCACGCAACCAAACATTAGGCTCCTGTTTTTCTCTCGTGCAAGGAATGGACCATTGAGTAACCAAACGACATGCATAACATGGTCTAGAGGCTGCATAAGCCAGACCAAGCCCTCCACAGCCTGGTCTGGCCGGGCGCCAGAACAGCTGCAGGCTACAAACACGCCCTAAGTATCAATAGGATATGGAAACCAGGTTGAGGATGTTGGATATTATATGCATGCATAATTATGAGACTTAATGGATGTGCGCATGTTTGTATGTAGATGCCCGGAAGTTTTTTCTCTTATCCAAAAGAAAACATTACGAGTTTGAAGCCTGAATTCTGTGAAGTCCACTTTCACTTCTGGGTGTATATGCACCTGGTATATAAAAAACATGTTGGATCCCTATTGAAATGTGATGCACTAAGTATCACAACATAAATTCAGCAAGAAAAGAGGAAATTGCACCAAGACACATATCTAAGGGTCAAATAACCACAACTCAGGGATAACAAAGAAAATCCTAATCGTGACGATTAGCTACTTATGTGGTTTTGTTAAATCTCAGGCGACTGAGATTTTCTTAAATTTTGGTCACTCAAGAAAAGTGCAAATCGTAACTCGTTCCACTTGCATTTTTCTGGAAAAAAAGGTGCAACTGAAACGAGTTATATTTTCACTGGCGCAAGAAAAATCTCAGTCGGATAAGATTTAGACAAAGCTTACTTATATATCAACTAAATAATTGCCCGTGACGTCTTCCTCAGAATCTTTCACTCTCTTCTACCTTTTTGAGTAAACCAATGACAATGGGGGAGAGATAACTTTAAAAGTCAACCAAGGAAGAAGAGGCTAGATTAAGGATCAAGACCATCAAGACCTTTTTCTTATGAAAAGATCCTATAACTACCCACTGTGACGAATACAGTACTCTAGACTTATTCTTCTGATCACATCTCAACGTGTATTATGATTACTACGTAATTTATAATAGTGCACACATCTAGGGGGAGCTTCCTCAAGATTTATGAAATTATAATAAGATAAGCTTCATCACTTCCATATCTTTGAAGATTTTATCATGTTGTCATTGATCATCCACGCAGGGGGGGGGGGGGGGGGGGGGGATTTAAAGTACAGATGGACCTATCACTTGTTTTGAGTGATCAGCAACACCAACATGATCCTCTGAGGACAAATCATTTTATCCAAGTATCTGCAGGAACTTAGTCGATCCCAGAAGAACATTTGGTTTAACCATAGGTTTAATGATCCATCGTTTTAATGTAAATATCATACGTATCCACTTAACCATATACCTTCTAGACATCATGTGAAACACCTAAAACATCTTATATTTAGGAATGGAGGGAGTAAGAGATAGTATCAATCTATACATTATAACTATCTTCATTTACTATCATGCAAATCTTAGGTTAGTGAAGAGAGACATGCGGGTTACCGTAACCTGTTAATCAAGTGGCTGTAATTTGCCTATAACCTATGTCTGGCAATAATCTTGCAATTCTCTCCGCAAAAAGTTGTCTATTATCTAAAAGTTCACTCCTTAGGAGCATTGATTTCACCATTGATAAATCATCAACCGGTGAGATTGATACATAAAATCAAAACAAAATTCTAGTACGGTATGCATGAAATCAACACCGTCAGATAAGGTGTCAAATGAGATCCCACCAATGTCCCACTTCTAGTTCATTTGTGAATTTATAGTTCAAATTTTGATCCGAAATTTTGAACTAAAACTCCCATATGAATTAGAAGTGGGATATTGATCCCACTTGCATCTCTGCCATCGGATCAAAAGACAGAGTGCAGCCTCATGAAAAGTGAGAGAGAATTAAAACAGTCACTAAGATGTATACTGAGAGGGATGAACATACCACCATCGAGATCGATCCAGAGCTACCTAGTATATATAGAATTGTACGACTGACACTGCGTAGATGAAATCTGCGAGACGAAGCTCATATATCTGAGGCAAACAGATTTCATTTCATACTACTGTAGACAAATAAAGAAACACTTACCCTAGCCTCAGGTACAAGTGTAGAACAATTAACACTGATACAAACCTGCCATTTATTAGCTCCTGGTCAGAGAGATACTGTACTACATTTTCTTAATTCTTCAGCAAGATACATAGCACAATCTTTGTACGCAACGATCAATTGGACCAATCCATCCTATATAATTAAGCCAACTGCTTGATCGGCGGGATTGCCTAGTACGGCGGCGTGCATGCTGAGCTTGAGCCATGCAAGCCCCTCGTGGCCGAGCTGCAGCCCGGCGCCCCCGGCATCATGTTTGGGGGCAAGCTACCACCGAACATGGGCATCGCCGACGGATCCACGGGCATTCCCCCATCAGTGGAGGCATCTGCCCCTGACCACCACGGGCCTCTTCCTCGGCCTCCTCGTCCAGCGGCAGCCTCTCGTAGGTGGCGTTCGCGAACGTTGACGCGATCACCATCACGGGCCCGGCCGCGGTGAGCGTCCCGATGACGCTCCCGCCTACTACCTGCCCTTGCCCGCCGGCCAGGTACACGGTCAGCCCCGTGGATCCCGGCGGCGCGGGGCCCGGCAGGAACGTGCCGGTGAGGGAGAGTATCTCGAAGCGGCCGCGGAGGGCCACCACGGAGCCGGGCGCCGCCGGCTGGCGTAGGGCAACGTCGGTGACCGTGCCGGCTCCGCTGAGCACGCAAACACCGCGCTGCCTGCGGCGCGCGAAGTGCGCGATGGACTCGGCCACGTCGGCACCGCCGGCCACCTCCATCACGTGGCTGCGCAGCGCATTCGGGCTGTCCCGCGTAATGAAGATGGGCGGCTTCGGCTTGTTCTTGGACCCGGCCGGACGGCCGCGTGGGCGACGGTTGCCGGTCACCACCGCGCCGCCCGTGGGCTCCCCGGTGCCGTTCTCTCCGCGGTCGTCGTCGGCCCCGCCGCCGCCGCTCAGCTCGGTGCCGTCGTTATTCGACGGCGCCGCCATGTCCTGGGCGCCCGGGTGCTTGCTCAGGCCGGCCGGCGAGCCAAGGGATGGCTCGGCTGTCCCCGGCAGGCCCAGCCGCCCCTCATCCCACCACCTGTTCGCCAGCTTCTCCTTCTAGGGTTTCTTGCCACAGTGGCTCCTGCTGGCGACTAATTTCTTCCTCAGCAAGATCGAGCTGTTTAGCTTGGAAAAGATACAGCTGCTAAAACTCCATGTTTTAGATCTGCGTGTGTGTTCCTTTGACCCTTTTCTTGTTTTTGCTCAACTCCTTTGCCACGAAACATGCAAGTTGCAGATAACATATATAAGCAAAAGAAATGACGAATAATAACTATATTAAGCAGCTACACTGTCTTGCAAGATCCAGGCATATTAATTTTGCTCCAGAGATCTGAGCATACGAACGAACTCCAGGAACTATAGCGATCGATCGAGGACACACTCTTAATATAATTTGCCACAAGTGTTTGGATAGTTTGATGGAAGAAGGATTGGAGAATTGAGCAGATAGCAAAGATTAGATTGTACCTTTTGTCCGTGGAGATGAGATTGCTTAGCAGCCGGCTGGTCGATAGAAGAAGAGCTAGCTGACCCGAGAGAGACGACCTCGACGTCCTCTTGTAATTTTGCTGCCTGATCCCTCTATTCCTCCTTTGCTTTGAGGGTTTCAGTGCTTTATATGGGGGAGAAGACTTAGCCAGCTACTGTGAGAGGATGGTGAGGTGAGATTAGAAATTAAATTAACTATTATTTGCATTTGTTCTATTCCAAGTTGGTACACACATGGAATATGTGTACAAGCATGAAATATAAAAAGAAAAGGAACAGGAGAAGGGCGCAAAAGGCTATGTTCACCTTTCGGAGGCTACACCTAAGTTGTTTATAGTAGTAACATGATGGATGAACCCACCACAAAATTTAAGTTAATCGCCCGTTGTTCCATATATTGTTTTCTTAGACAACGCTGACTCTATATGTTCAATATATAGTAGGTTATGTACATGTTAAATGGAGGTAGAGATGATGAAGTTTAACCTACTACCTGACGAGAATCTGCCTGTGGTAGGATGGTTAGGAGGGTGGTTGTACCCCCAGCCCCCACCAGAGTTCAAATCCCAGATTTGACATTAGTGTTTCTCATTTAGGCGGAATATTCTTCAGTAGGAGGCGACGTTCCCGTCGACAGCGAGACGCCCGTGGTGAATTCGTCAATCTCAAGACCTGACCGTCTGCGTTGTACTGTGTTAAAAAAAAAACCTACTACCTGACCATCCAGTGTGGCATTTGTTTTGCATAAGTACCCAGATATTTTTTCTGATGTTATGATTTCGTATGCACATTTACAGAGTACCACACTCACATACCGAATATACCCATGCATGGTCAACTATCGCAAAGGCTACGCTTACCCAAAAGAATCATTTACTTAATCTAGTTTTACTGTGATCCTGTATGCAATCTTTTTTTTGCTAGTGAGACAACTGTTACTGTCATAGTAGGTTATTGTGATCCTGTATGCAATCTTAATGCAATAAAAAAACATCTAACTTGAGGCATGTATGACAGTTTGGTAGCGTGAGTGAACTATGTACTGCACAGTGCTCCTACATGGCGGGAGTCCTGAATGCTTGGATTTCAGCACGGTATTATAGATAAATTCTTAAGAGATGACACTGTAATTAAGGAGAAAAAATATCAATTTTGTATCTTAGCTAATATATAATTTTTTTGCACGTGATCATAGGCAAAGAAGACTACCGTCACAGTCTTCTGCAGAGATGATCCTAAAGTAATAAATGTAAGATCACTTAGATACAACGGTTAAGACACAATTTATTGGGTAGTGGTTTCTTAAAATACACCACTATTTAGAATAGCGCGCTAAGAGCCAATATGTTGGACACGGTCTAATTTCTTTTTGAATGAAATGGATTTCTCTACGAGTTCCATTAATAGAAACCAAAAAGCTACAAAGGTTCCATCAGCCGCACACCGCCACCATACTTTACATGCCTGGCCAACCAAAAACCTTAGAAGGCTAAAACAGAATAAAGCACATGGTTCCTTCAGGGACAGAAACGCAAGAGCAATAACAATGTAGACAACAAAAAACTGCATACAACAAATGTCAGCAAAGTAAACTCCAAGCGAACACATCCAAACAAACAACAAATTTTGTCTTCGGGTCTTAATCGTATTCATCCTTTTTTTTTGCGAAAAAGGAAATCGTATTCATCCTTTTAGTCTTGGTTTTCATGGCTCACAACTCTCTCTCTCACCCGGAAGAACTTAGTCGCGACCCGCTCTAATAGTGCTCAGGTTTGAAGTTCCAATATTACGGCATCCTCCATCTGGATGGACCACCAATCAATCCAATAACAAGTTTTAAAAGGTATTTCAAATCGTTCATCAAGCCATTTATTCTGAAAACATGTCATATTACTCACTTTTCATATACCCACGGACTTTCCACCACCCCCACCATTACCAACTTTCTTTTTTGTGTGTTAGAACCTAGCACCTAGACATAAAAACACTGCTAGTGTCAGTGACTCGAAAATTGAAGCCGGTTGCACAACTGACCATGTTCCATATGTACCTAGCCAATGGAAATGTGAAGAAACAATGATCTATGCTCTCCCTCTGTCGACAAATAGACAATTCTATTCACAACTACCACCCTCTGAAGAAAAACATCTTTGGTCACTATACTTTTAAAAATGGAGTTTTTACTCTTAGGGCATTCTTGGATATGATCAAGCTTCTAAAAAAAAAAATCTGTCGATCTAGCTTCCATGGGCTTCGACAGCTTCGCGAACAGAACCGCCAAAGATTGACAGCGCTCCACCGATCGGTTGGGCAAGCCACCCATTTTCTCTAGGTCGGCCTGCTCAGGACAAGGTGAAAGGACAAGGCTTGATAATTGCGGAATAAAACTATGTGTTTAAATTAACAAGCCAACAACCTAAATAAACTAGGCTCACCTATGTGCACCAACAACTTATGCTAAGCAAGACAAGTAACAAGGTGATAGCAATAAAATACTTCAAGCACGAAGGCTATCACAAAGTAAATTGCATAAGTAAAAAGCTCGGGGTATAGAAATAACCGAGGCACGCGGAGACGAGGATGTATTCCCGAGTTTCTCCTTGTTAAGGGAGTACGTCTCGTTGGAGAGGTGTGAATCAACACAATGGTTCAACAACCACAAAGGTTTCACCTTCTTCTCCGATGAACCGCACCACAAAGGTTTGGTTCACCTTCCACTATCGGAATCCTTCGAGGCGGAAATCCGGAGCCTTTCAACAACGATCCGGGGCACAACCCACAACGGTATTGGGGGCTCCTGAACAGCTACAAGTGACCACACAAGGGTCTCAACCACCACACGGGCGTCTAGGGTCCAAAGACCCAAGAGTAACAAGTTCATAAGCTTTCAACTTCCACGAATCCTCGTGGAGAGCACAAACCGATGCAACGAAGCAATGGCAAGAGCACAAGGCTCAAATCCTTCACTCTCGAATCCCACCACAAGCAACTAATGCTTATGGGGGGAGAAGAGAGGAAGAACAACGAAGAACACAACAAATGGAACTTCAAGATCAAGATCTACTAGGTTCCCCTCACTTAGAGGAGGAATGGATTGGATGAATATGTAGATCTAGATATCCTCTCAATCTCCCTCAAAGATATGCAAGAATCATTGGAGGGAATGAGAGGAAGGCAAGCTTTCAAAAGGTCAACAATGGAGGAGAGAGAGGGGAAAAACTTGCTCAAAACGTGTTGTAACCGTTGGGGAAGAAGCCCCTTTAAATAGGTCACCCGAAACCAACCGTTATGCCCAGAAACTGCGAGCCTGGCCTGGGAGCCGGTTTGGCCGGCCTAGAAACCGGCCAGCCACCTGACCCGGCCGGTCTGGGAGCCGGTCTGGCTGGCCTGGGGGCTGGCCAGACAGACAAGACCGATAAAAGTGCAATATCTTTTTTCATCCGGACTCCGATTTCGATGATCTTGGGCTCGTTGGAATCGTAACGAAGAGCTTTACAAGATCATGCAGAGAAACATCATAGTCCAACAATGGAGGATAAAACCAAATGGAGAAAGGTTGGACCTGTCGATAAAAGAACAACCGATAAAACCTCCAAACCAAAACCACAATATGTTTCTCATCCGGACTCCGTTTTCTATAATCTTGGGCTTGTTTGAATACTCACAAGCTCTACAAGATCATGCATATACACATCATAGTCCATTATGTGAGGAGGAAACCAAAGTAGAGAGTTTGACCTCTCTTAGAAAAGACAAACCGGTAAAACCTCGAACATCAAAAACGCAATAAGATATACAAATGAAATTCATTTTTGATGAACTAGAGCTTGGTATGGAGATGAACACAAGCTCTAAATTCTCATATGGATAAAAGCCAAATAAAAACAAAGAAAGATGATATGCCAAAAATGCAAAGGTTTGAGCTCTCCACAAAGATGCGATCAAGTTACTCACTTGAGAACCCTTCTCTATAGTACGCCGTCTATCCTATAACCCGGTCTCCCACTAACACCGTGAGACCGGTAAAATAGAAAACCTATCAAGATCATACCTTTGCCTTGTGCATTCCACTTGAGCTCGATGATGACGATCTTGACTCTCTCAAGTTGGAACACCTTTCTTGATTGTGCTTGCTAGCACATGCTTGATGAAGACTTCTCCAGATACTCTCCCATACACCATTATGGGAGAGCCTTGCTATACTCCGTCTTCATGAATCCACTTGCACTTCATCTTCTTATCTTGATATAGATGATGGCTTGGAGATAAACATGAAGTTCACTCAATCTTCTTTTCCAAGCCATGCTTGCAATAAGCTCAACTCTTCACATGACCATTCTTCATATAAACCCTTGGATGGAACCTTGGTCATCATGTAATCTTCTAGAGTCCAACATATGAACTCCAATCTTTTCCTATGGACAAGATCTACAAGTATATCTTAATGAACCATTAGTCCACAGGGATTGTCATTAATTACCAAAACCACGCATGGGGCAACACATGCACTTTCACAAGGCCTTCTAACCTAGTACTGATGCATGACGAGGAGATGGGGCGGATGCGCTGGGTGGAGGTTTGGGAAGATTTGTTGCATCCATACATGGTAGGAGATCCCGTCGGCGATCGAGCTGCGGCCGGGTGGATGGGATTGAAGCTCGGGCGAGAAATGCGGCAACCGCAGCCAGACGACCAGAGGAGAGAATGGAGGCAATGACGAGGAAGCCACTCGCGATGGCTAGGGTTACCGGTGGTGTAGATAAGAAATAAAGGGAGGAATAGATGCGTCAGAATTAACCGTTTTCACTTGGTGGTGGTAGGGATGTTGTTATTTGATGCTACTCCGCGATTAGCTGTTTTGGGAATCTTTTAAGAGACATGCTCAGAGTTTGTACAACACATTGGTCCAACTTTGCAGATCGAGCTCCGCGGAGCTAGCCTGTTCGACACTACTCCGCATAGGATTTCTGGGATGCTGAAAGTTGGACCGTTTTCGAACATACCTTTAGGGCAAGTACAATGCAAGGTTGTTATACAAATGCTTAGAAAAAGTAAACCGGTTTTTGATTAATCACAACTTCACGAGTCCCTATTTACACAAGACAAATGCTTAACTAAGCAATTCTCCTATAGAAATAAGCATTGATGTTTATACAAAAAATTGGTTTATTTTTGTTAGCACCTCACTAAACACCTTGCATTGTACATGACCTTAGAACGATTTTAGTTTTTCACGCGAACTTACGAGGCACCAAGCCAGCATAGCTACATGTAAAAGGGGTTATTGGTGATGCATGTGCCTTTTAGTTTCCTGACAGCTTTAAGTAGGACGATGAGGTTTAGTACGTTGGAGACCAGGGTTGGGTGTCCTGTGTGTTATTTTGTGGTGATCCAAATTCGTATATATTGATAAAGGCCGACTTGTGACGAGATTAGGTCAGGGCACCTATAAATATATCTTGTAAGCCGTCGTCATGGGATAAGTCGCATTGTGTAAATCCCCGGCGTTTGTAACCTCACCCGATATAGTGAAGTATTGCTGGCTGACGCCTGTGGTTTTTTCTCCTCCATTGTTGGAGGGGTTTCCACGTTAAATCTCGTGTTCCCGTTGGTTGATCTTTTCGCTACTTTGTCGTTTTCTTTGCTATCGTTTATAACACTGTGTCGTGTAGTGGGTAGGTGAGTGAACATCCATACTCTTTTGAGGAAAAATATTAGGCCCAAACGACCACTCTTTCGAGGACGGAGGGAATACATGTATGCTGATTAAACTGCTATAAGCACTCCTAAATTCATGCCGTACGTTCGTGTTCCAAACGGGGAGCGTCAGGAGATCTTATTTGACATTACTTCTCTTTTCCTTCAACGTCCCCGGTCCGGAAGTTCCTAAATTCATGCCGTACGTTCGTGTTCATGCCGTACGTTCGTGTTCCAAACTTCATTCCTTTCAGCGGAGAAGATACTCCACATGAGTGAATTATTTTTCCAATGTTGACTTTTCAATGGAGGGCCGTGTCCTCTTCATGTTAGCGCTATAATTCTAGAATTAATGGGTCAGCAGTTAATTAATCAGTGACAAATTAAACAAAGGAGGATCGATCCAACGGTCGTTATTAGGTTCCAATCATCCGTAGATGTCAAACGTACACTCCATATAGTTACATAATGTCTAATCTGATTGGATCACTTATAGTATGCCGTGCATCCCAGCTCCAACCCATCACTTATAATCCAATCATTTCCGTGAATTTTAATATATATTTGAAATATAACATGTTTCTTAATTAGTTCAATCAATCAAAATACGACTGCTCTACAAAATTCTTAATTTTTTTGTGCCTACCAATACTGGAGAAGGACAAATCTGTTTGCCGAAGAAACGCATTTGTACGCGCACTTATAAACTACATGTAGTACAAATTAAGGGTCTTCGAGGACAACATTATCCTCATCAAATCGATTGTTGAAGAACACATGCTCACATGGAGTCCTTTAGACGGTACCCCAAGTTTTTTTTTGAATTTTCTACTTGTATTCAAACTAAAATACGCGTACCGGTACACGTACAGGGATACACACAAGCAGAAAAGCAGAAGGAAACAGACGCAGACGCAGCTGCACCAAACTTACAAAAAGGACCTCGGAGAAAATTGAAATAACACAAAGAACTCCACAATCCATCTTCTTCCTCAGGTCCTTCGTCATCCTCTCGCTCATGGAGCTCGAAAATTTCCTGTCGAAGCCGCCGGCACAGAAGAGCCGCTGCCTCCACGAACACACCACGGAGCAGGAAGAAGCTTCTCGCCATACGGCGTTGAAGAGCCGCAAGATCAACTAGCTCGAAAGAGCCAGAGCACAAATCGATGAAGGCGCATCGGCCGGGGACGCACCCCAAACTTGTCCTGCGCCAAACCTGGGCCCAACGGCGCCTCACCTCAACAGAGGTGGCCAGGTCCCTCTCCTTCTCTTCCCCCACACCAGCAGCTGCAGACGCGACCCAGCACCAGCCGCCACATCGCCGTCCCCCTCGCCACCACGGCCGGCCAGGGACAACGGAGCAGCAGAAGGCTGCCTTCTTCCTCCACGCCATGCGCTCCTGTACAGGCAACCAGGACACCCAGCCACCGCCGGGACCAAGCCGCCCCACCCCCAGAACCTCCACAACAGGGCCAGAGCCCACCCTGCTGCAGCGAAGCAAGGAACAGAGGACCAAAACTCCAAACACCGGCCGACCACTTCGCAAAATCGACCGAGCTGGAAGCACCTACTCTCATCGGATCGAAAGATCCGTGAGAACCTACCACCAGCAGCACGCCAGCTCCGCCAAAGGCATCGCTGGGAAGGGGATCGAGCGCCGGTACCTTTATTCCGAAGCAGCGCCTTCCTCCCCCTCACGGCGGCGCCACCCAGAAACCTAGACCTACTACCTACACGCCGGGCGAAGAGAAACGAAACCCCAACCTTCCCACGCCGCCGTAGCGAGCGGAGGAGGCCGGGATCCGCCCCCCGCCGGCGACTAAAGGAGAAGCTCGACGGGACTCCTTTTTCACCTCTCTCTACTGTAGAGGGAGGAGGAGAAAACGAAACCGGCCTGCGGTTGATCTGGATATTACCCCAAGTTAGCTAGCTAGCTAGTAGCAACACCTGTACTGTGCTGTAGCTCGCCATGGACAGAAGAAAACAAACACCTAGCTGCGCAGCTAGAGCTACTAGTTTATTGTTTAGGGCCATACAAAGCTCCTAATGATGCGTGCAACGGGGATCAAAGATGTCTTAATTATCTTTAATGACAGCTCCCAGTAAAGAGATTATAAAAGGGCACAGATTCCTGTGGCTGGCTAATGGTGGTCCTGTCCTGGCTTTGTTTGATTGGGACCTTTGTTTAGTTAGCTTAATGCAGGTTTCAAGATCGAGCTCTTCAACTAATGTGACCCCCTCAACCTTTTTTATTAGGTAGATAAGCTCTGTCAGTGACAGGTGTCGACAGTAGACAGTTCAGAGTAGAGACATGTACAGTTTCTCGTAAAAAAAAAAGCATGTACAGTAATGCGATGTGATCTTTCTCTGCGATGTGATCTTTCTCTGCCATATAAGGATATCAGCTAGGTCTATAAGTGGACGAAGATATCAATATCTATACGGATAACCGAGCCATTTCTCGTGTACCAAGATTTCCTCGAGTGACATCCATCCCGGGAAGTGCTCCTTTTGCTGCAAAGCTTCTGGATTAGGGTGATTATATTGCTAAGTAATCACCTCCCGGAACCTGTGAATGGTCAGCTGAACTTGGAATCCGAGATGAAAAGTAGTATTCCCTCCGTTTAAAAATAAGTGTCTCAAGTTTATCAAAACGTTGATATATCTAGACATAAACTTGAGACATTTATTTTGAGACGGAGGTAGTACTAGCTAGTGGCCTGCTTACATCCATCGGATAACCTTAGCATGACCGAATTGTACTTAAATTGTGTAGGTACGGGTTGGAGAAATCATAATAATCTATTTTACATACACAGTAGAAGGAGTTACAGATCATGGAGGAGCTCACAGCACGCCGTACAAATTTTTTTTTGCACAAGGGGTGGGGTCAAAAGACCTTGCTGCTGCAATTTATATTACCACGTGGCAGGTCCAAATTACAGAAAAGTCCTTTACAAATCTAGCCCTGAAAGATCTGAAATTCGAAGAAGGGCCCTTCAATTTTACAAAAAACACCCCAGAGCAAAAGGATAGGAAGCAAACAAGCCCTTGGGAGTCTCTGCCACAACTCGTCGGCGATCTCCAGACGCCGACGCCGAGATCATCAGAGCACATCTTGCTCGGTCTCTCTCTTCCGACGAGCGATCGAAGCCACCTGCAAGCTAAACACCACCGGGGACGAACCACTTGGTAGTGGCTAGCCGCCGAGCACAGGCGCTTGACCAAGAAGGCCTCCACCTTGGAGGTTGAAGATTGACCACGATTCTGGCCGAAGAACGCGGCGGCGAACTTGTCCACCGCGTGAGGAGCTCGAGGATGCAGCATCAGCCTTCTCACCGAAGCACAGGTAGTGAAGCAACTACTCTTCCACCCCTCGCCTCCACGGCCGTCCAGAGGAAGAAGCAGACACCTCGCACCCCGCTCGAAGAGGAGGCATCATCGCTTGATAGAGGAGCTTACCTTGAACAGCTCTTGCATCTGCTTCCACCATAGAAGCTTGCTGGAGATGTACAGAGGTCGTCGCCCCACGCCGCGCTCGAACGCAGGGACACACCAGCTCCAGAACCTCTCCACAGATCCTGAAGTAGAGCAGCAACTCTTCTTCCTCCCCTCGCCACCACGGCCGGCCAGAGGAAGGTAGCACCGCTCCAGTTTTCGATCTGCAGAGCTCAACACTTGATCTGCAGAGAGGAAGATACGGCAGTCGATTTTATTAGAAAACCTTCGACCACCTTCAGCCCTGCAGCAGATCCGCCATGGATCCAAGCTGTAGAGGAGAAGAAGGCCGTCTCCGGCGTCGCTGCGAGCCGCCAGAGCACAGGCAGGAAGAAAGAAGAAGAGGCAGAGGAGCAGAGCATCCACCGCAAAAAAGCCTACTCTAACCCTAGTATCTACAGCCCAAGCTACGCATCCTCTTCCACCCCGGCTGGCAGCGCCGCCGGAGGGGAAGAAGGAGCGAGCTGGGCGCCGGATCTGGGAGGGGGAGCCGACTCTCAAGAGGAGGAGCAAATCGCCACAGGGGACGCGTCGGTGGGGAAAAGTCAAGCTCGCCGTACAATTTAACGGTGTTCATATTAGTCATGGCACCTGTTTTGGGGTAAGCATAGCACGAGAAACAGCACCAAAAAAAAGAACGATACAATCAATAAAAAAAAGATTGAAGTTGCGGCTCTGTCTGGGGTCGTTGGGTAGGCACGTACACAGTTTCCCTTTGGACGTCGAGTCACCATCACAGTAAACGCGACGCAGCAAAACACCACGACCGTTTTGACATTTTGCATCCCACTTGCGTCGCAGCGGCAGCAGACAGCACCGATCTAGGACAGAGAGCATCTCCCCATGCAAAAGCAATCTGATGCCATGCATGGAATTTCCCAGCAAGAACAATGCAAAGAGGATGCCAATCCTGCAGGGATATAAGGATGACTTCAACGGGGCGACCCAAACGGACGCGTGTTTGGTTTGCGTTTTGTCCGTTTGGGTCGGAAAACGGACACGCGTCCGCCCCTGGTCCGCTCCTTTCTGGCAGTGCGCCCAACGAGCCGACGCATCGAGTCTGCCGGTCAGGGTTTTTGATCATTTTGATCATTTTTATCAATCCATACAAAACAAGTATATATGAAACAAAATAAACCATACAATCCAAATGGTTCATCAAATAGTTATTACAATCTAAATAATTCAACAAATAATACAAATTGTTTCACAAATAACAAATTGTTTCATGCATAGTCTAACAAACCAAATAAAAATAAGACCAATAGTTCATCAAATGGAACTACTGGTTACCGTAGTGCTGCTAGACATGCTCCACCAAATCATTTTAGAGCTAGTTATGAGACACCTTCTCACAAATGTCACGGTGGAAGTCGAGGAACTGATCAAATGTGGACGGTCCCTAGGGCTCAACCAACTGACCCTGAAACTGCCAAGCCTGATCATGCATACCCTCGTCGCGTTCGTCTTCCACGATCATATTGTGCATGATCACACAAGCTGTCATCACCTTCCAGAGTTGATCCTTGTCCCATGTCCTAGCGGCCATTGGCGAGCCTGTTGAACACCGAAGACCGCTGCAGCACGTTGATGTCATTGTGCGAGCCGGCCATGCCAAAAAACGAGTGCCAAATTCACAAATCTTGTGATGCCACGGCCTCAAGCACGACCGTGTACGCCCCAACATGGCCCTTGTACTGCCCCTGCCAAGCAAATGGGCAGTTCCTCCACTCCCAGTGCATACAATCTATGCTGCCAAGCATCCCAGGGAACCCTCTGGCCTCGTTGATGGCTAAGAGCCGGGTTATGTCGGCATCATTGGGCTCCCTCAAGTACTCGGGGTCGAACACCTGCACCACGGCCTTGCAAAACTTGTACATTGTTTCTAGGCACGTGGACTCACTCATCCGCACGTACTCGTCCACAAGATCACCGGCAATTCCATATGCAAGCATGCGAACGGCGGCGGTGCACTTCTGGTATGATGAGAAACCGAGGGCACCACATGCATCTGGCTTGCATATGAAATAGTCATCAAAATGCATCACACCCAACCGGATACGGTTGAACAAAGATCTTCTCATCCGGAAACGGCGCCGGAAAATCTTGGGAGGATACGTGGGTCTGTGGGGACGAAAGTAGTCCCCCCAGAGCTGGAGTTGCCCAGCTCTCCGGTTCCGATCCAATGCAGGAGAACGGCCCGGCAACGAGCCTCGGAACACCGGCCGCATCCTCTCAATGTACTCATTGACGATGAGGGTGGCAACCAGGCTGTCACTCTCATCGTCTGAGGAATCATCCGATGATGACACGCATAGGATGTAGTTCTTGTAGTACCATTCATCGGAACTATCCATGGCCGAGTTCGTACCTGAGTTGGTGCCGGGGCTGACGACCGAACACCTTGTGGGCGGCGTTGGTGTCGCGGGCACTCCGAGAGATGTGGCCGCAAGATTCACCGGCCGTGGCGGGGAGGAAGCAGCTCCGGTGACGGCGGGGAAGAGGAGCAGGAGATGGCATCCCCGGAATGGCCTGCGGTGCCAAATCTAGGGTGCGACGGCGGGGTAGCGGCGGGAGGGGCGAGAGAGGCAGAGGAGATTGGCGTGGAGAATGGTATGACGTGCGGGCCAGGGGCGGACTAGGGCAGGACACAATAGCGCTCCGCTCGCGTCCGACGCATCGGTTGCCCAAATTTAGGTCTAGAATGGATCGCGGCAGACAAAAAAAGGTCCGCGGTCCGTTTGCGTCGCCCCATTGGGCCGTGTTTTTGGCTCCCACGGACAGAAACGGAGACGCACGGACTCGATGCATCGCCCCGTTGGAGTCATCCTAAAGAATTTGACGCAAGTGCGGCAGCACCAACAAGCGCATCATATATCATCACACCTTAAAGTTCAATGCTTCAGCACACCCCCAAGTGTGTCTGGACAAACTGTGCGTGACACACGGGCAGCACTTCGCACTATGATCGACGATTCAAGATGTACTGATGTTCAGGTCAGTGAGCGCGCAAAATACTGATGTTCAGGTCAGTGTACGATGCAAGCAACACGACTGAGCTACCGAAATGAAAGACCAAGCTATGTATCTACTTGGTAAGGTAGTATATGAGCAAGAAGACAGCGATGAAGGACGCCACCATGGTGGCCATTCTGCGACTTGATTTTGTCTCGAAAACCTATCAAGTGAAGTTCTTGTTGAGAATAACAAAAAAGTTAAAGGAGCAGCTGATTTTTGTATGGATATCCTTACCATCTTGAACTTGTCCACAGTGCCAGAAAGAAATCCTCTGGAAGTGTCCATATCATTACCCTAAACAGCAAAGAATGTATCAGGATGTGTCATACTGTTACAGACAAGGAAATCAGATGTTGCGGGAAGCAAGTACCATCCGGTCCAGCATCCGGTTATGATTCTCGACTTCTGCATGAATATCACCTGTCAACTGAAAAGACAATAGATTCAGAGAACCCACGGTTAACACCTAGCACCAGGGATTGAGATAGATTTTGATCAGGTGCATTCACGAGATCTTCACAACTGAATGATGCTAGCGAAGCACACCAATAAATGCAGTTTCTGAGTTCTGAATGTGATATACTATATTAATCCTATATCAAAGCTAGATAAGAACACAATAAATTACCAACACAATTCCATGTACCTATAGCATATATATGTGTTAATCGACATGGAAGTGGTATTATGAATGAGATCTGTTCAAATTTGTGTAGATACAAGTCCTAGTTGCCTGGACTAAGAATATGCAGTGTACTATTAGTACAGTTACACAAAAGTGTGAAACCCTCACCTCAGCTAAGCTCAAAACTCAACAAGTCATCTTTAATAGTTGGTACATAGACGAAAGTGTCTTTGGCTCCCGAGATCCAGTGCTCCCTCCATTTTATAAAAATCGAAAATCATATTTATGAGTTTCAAAAAATTCTGAAAACAAATCCGGATCTAGCCAATGGTGTATCCCACAAACTTGCAAAATATCAATTTCAACTAGTTTGTATTATGGGCTACGCAAAAATAACAAAATCTGATAAAATTTAGAGATTTGAAAATATGCATACTTAGATCCACACTTTTGTCATTTTTGTGTAGCTCAGAATACAAAGTATTTGAAGTTGATATTTTGCACGTTTGTGGGATATACCATTGGCTACATCCAGAATTTTCTTCAGAAATTTTTAAAACACATAAATATGATTTTCGGACTTTTAAAAAATGGAGCGAGCACTGGAGCTCGGGGAGCCAAAAATCTCCACTCGTAGACGGGTAACTTGTTAAATTTTTCATAGCTTTACAGCTTTCTACCATCTTGATGAAAGTTCCTTCTTTGTAGCAGTACATATAATAAAATTATTTAACGCCAGTGCTGAGCAAAATGTATAAAGCACCTCCACTTATTATTCTCCTAAAATAGAATTTGGCCCTTTGTAGTTTCCACTAAGTCTCCTATTCTTGCTTTTAAAGGTTCTATAAATCTGGGATGGTTCGTATGGCACCATAATTAATTCAGTGCGTCAAGCATGCTTGATAAAGAAATGAAATAAAGTTCGTACCCTTTTGAGAATGCTGACCCTATCATGTAGGCTGTCCACAGCTTGGTCATTGTCATGCTCATGAATTTCACGAGACGAGTATACCGATCCTCTGATCCCACCTTCTTCAATACCATCAAATAAAGCAGTTCTGTGGCTGCGGAAATCCCTACAAACAACACAAACGATAAATACGCATTATTTTCAAATGAATAGCAACTCGCGACTGGTTGTGTCTGCCAGTCCATGTTGAGAATATATATCTGGAAGTTCATTGTTTTTAATCTTCGCAGATGTAATGCATGTTATAACTTATAACTTATAACATGAACATTTGTAAGAATTTCGTTGTATCTGACTTGTTTGTGTACATAGCCATTTGATAAACTCCATTGTTCAACTGACAGAAAAAAGTCATATATGGTAATATGGAAAAAGATGGAAGAGAAACCATGATAGTTACTGAAGAAAACGGCCATGCTAGATAGGTATGCAAGTTAGAACTCTGATGAGTTTCCTGGCATAAACTTGTATCTTAGTTTACAAACAAAAACAAACATTTTTTGTCCAAGGAAGGAGCCCTGCGCATTTTATCACGAATAAGAGTTTAACCATACCAGAAACCACGGCTAGATGTACAAGACTCAAAAGGGCAGCTGACTACTCACACCGCAATTTTCATAGGGATAACTACTAGTAGATCCAACTATTGTATGTTTTAGTTGTACGAGTCCACATGTGTATTAGTTGTTGTTTTTACTCTGAGAGAAGCCATTAGTTGGTCTTGGTTTTGACTTGGAACCGCCAATGGGAGCATGGGAAACAATTACAAATAGTGAGAACAACAACATTCCATATTCAGGAATATTTCAAACAAAGCAAAAGAACAGGACCAAAGAAGGCTGAATGATTCAAATTATTCAATAGAAATGTGTACTATCACCAAAGTTGACACATCGAAGTGGTACGTCGAGGTCCTCGTTTCGTCCTGTCGCTCCCGCGAGCGACGGGGCGGAACCCTAGCCGCCGCGTCTCCTCGCCCCTCCTCCTCTCTCCCTCCTCCCCGCCGCCGCCGGAGGGCGTCGCCGGGCTAGGCCCGGGCGGCGTCGGCGGCGGCGGGCTCTCCTTCTCCCTCGCGCGGGCGTGGCGGCGCGGGCCGCAGCGGCTGGCTGGGGCGCCGTGCTGGGCGAGTGGGCGCGGCGGCGTGGCTGCTCTGCAGCGGCGTGGTGGCTTCGTGGTGGAGGCGTGCTCGCGGCGGCGGCGGCCGTCGCGGGGGGCGAAGCGCGGCGGACGGCTGATTTGGGGAGTTCTGGAGCGTTTGGTTTCCGGCTGTTCGTCGCGTCCATGGAGGGCATGGCCGACGGCGGCGCGGCGGCCGGCAGGCGAGGCGTGCAGGGCCTCGGGCGGCGTCGGACAGGGCTGTGCGGTCAGGGATGGCCGCCTCGAGCTTGGGACGGGGCAGGGCCCCGTGCCCGCTTCGGGTCCTTCCGCCTCCGCCCCAGATCCGCCGCGGCCGGTAGCCATGGTGGCTGGTGGTCGCCGATCTGGTGGTGGAGCTCTCTCTCCGCTCTCTTCAGCTCAACGGTGCGGCGTGCTTGTAAGCCGGGGCGGCGGCCCTGGAAGGTGGGAGTCTGCGTGGATGGCGGGCGTGCCAGCGGCTCTGGTGCTGCCGGAACCACGGCCGTGTGGACGGCGTGGGGTTCGGTGAGCTGTGCTCCGTGGCAGTGGTGTGGTGGCCGTCTTGGCGGCCCCCCTACCCCTGTGTGGGAGGTGGAGAGTCCATACCAAGGGGAAACCCTCGCCCAGGACGTTTGTCCAGGGCTGCGGCGGCGGCGTCATTGACGTCGTCCCCTTCTTGAAGGCGCCGTTGTGGTTGTTCTCCCCTCTTATGTGCTCCGGGTGAAAACCCAAGATTCTTGGATCGGGCGGCGGCGGCGCTTTGCGCCGTTCTCTTCTTGAAGACGCCGTCTTGGAGCTCACGGGTAGCTCTCTGGAGGTGTGGTGTTGGAGGTTTCTTCCGCGTGCTTCCTCCGGCAAAGCTTGTGACTTGTTCTGCATTCGCGGTGCCCCTCTTCGTGGACCCCTTGGTTTGCCTCAGCGAGAGGTTGCTCCCCTGTTGACTGTCTCTACGGAAGCTGTGCAGGTCTCGGCGGTGTGCAGTGCTTGTTGGTGCGCCGGTCTTGGCCGTGAGTTCGGCCCGACGACTTTGCCCGTGTTGACGGTGTGCAGCGTGTGTCGGTGTGCCGGTCTTCCCCAACGGCGAGCTTCGGCCCAGCAGTTCTGCCCGCCCTGCTAGTTCACAGCGTCTTCGGAGTAGTTCATAGGTGGCGCCGACCTCGCTGGTCTTTCTTCGGTTGTCCTTCCTCTTGTGTGTGTGCGTGCGGATCGTTGTTGTAAGCTGGGTTCAGCAGCTTGTACCCTTGTCGCACGTTCGGGGCGTTATTAATTTAATCGTCGGGCCTTTGGCCTTTAGTTTAAAAAAGTTGACACATCAAGAGAGAGAGAGAGCGTGATAAGATATGGTAAGACTCGGTCCCCTTATAATTTCTGATCCTAGTGCTTGGAGAGGCCTCTCCTTTCTTGTGCATCGTGTTGTTTTTCATGCTATAGTTCAAAGAGGCAAAAAAATCTTTTACGTGTTTGCAAAAAGTAAGGAAATGTGGTAACAAAACAAGGCAATCCAGTTACCAATGCCAGACTAGTCAACAAACTCATGGGTAACATTAGGAGTACATAAAGGAGGAACAGCTATTCAGATAAGTTCTTGGAGTAATTCAATCCCCAATTCCATGTAACCATCTTTAAACCACACTGCATCGAATTGGACATAAATGTTGAGCAAAGAAAACACACCACATTCCCAACCGCGGAAACATAAATCAACCATAACAGTAACAATCCGCTCGCGGCTCGCCAGCAATCACCGGCGAGGGGCAATAACTGTAGATCGCCGGGGTTAAAGATCCTTACCTCCTGGAGTTCATCGGGAAGAAGCGCGCGCGATTCCAACCCGACCGACGAGAAGGATGTAATCAACTAATTAAACCTGACGAATCCCAAATTAACCTGCGAATCAAACGCGAGTTCTGAAAGGAATCGTCAAAGGTGAATGAGAAAGTGAGACAAAGATTAGGGAATTCTCGCCGGAGTCGAACCTTGCGGTGTGTCCGTGCGGCGGTGCCGGTGCCGACGACGAGGAGGGGGATCTCAGTGGAGGCGGAACCGAACTGGCAGCCCCTCTCTCTCCTTCACGGCTATAGTATACTGTTGGCCCATTACCCGTTGTTTATCACGGCCCATCGCTTCCTTCCTATTCGGCCCGCAGCACACGCGACAGCCATGGCTCCGCCTCCGGTGATCGACGGCGCCGGAGGAGAGGCCAGGCCAGGCAGCTTGCAGCCACCTAACGCTACCCGATGCCCGACGGAAACTTCCAGGTACGTTAACTAATCTCGTAAACATGGCCAACGGTGGCTTATGACGTATTACTCGCCATGCACAACACCTGCTCGACGATATCCCCAAGGGCCGGATACAGCGTCAGGTGTCACATCAACTAAAGCTTTTACATCTTTAAGCTTATACTGAATTTCATTGTGGTTGCTAACAGGAATTGCTGCCTTCGGTGCGCAGTTGTGCACTGCCCAACGCTAGCTTCGTTTTGTGCATATGACTTATGAAATGAGAGGCAAAGGCACTCTTCTTTTTCACTCCCCACTACTGCTTAGCGTAATTATCATTATGGTGATCCTTTTCTTTCTCGTTCTCTGAACAAAATACCCAGAATACCTATGTCCCACTTACAGTTTTTGGCATTCTACCATAAACTTGTGAAGTAGGGAGTTCAAATGGAGTGAATTTTGCCATATGGCGTAACTTAATGAACGAGATTAACTTCTAAAGATGAACCTTGCTGGTCATATAAGCATTAGAACAGAGAGAGCCGGAGACTATTCCAAAAATTTAATTACTGCTCAATTGTTGCTTACTGCGGTACCTGAAAACCTGCCTCCATGCTTCTTGTTTTACGTTCTCCACTTTGTGCTATCATTTATTTTCGTAAAACAATGTGGATTTGTTGCGTTTCGAAAAAAAAAGTAAAACAATGTGGATTTGCAGTTGCTCTTCAATCCCAAAACGACAATTTTTCATGACCACTGGTTTGTTCTTTAAAATAAATAAAGAAGTGGCTATGGATGTTTTTTTCTAACGTTGAGAAGCCTTCAATCTAGTGTGATTTACTGGCGCCAAATATACATCTCTTGACCTTCAGTAGATCGAGCATCCGACTTCTGTGTGAAAACCAAAATGTAGTAGCAGTAAAAATTGAAATGTAATGCGTTTATTATCTATTTCCATGTTGTAATCTTTCACTATAAAAGGATTTTGTTTGAGTCAAAATCCATGTACTGCTGATGCTCCTGAGAAATTTCAGTGCTACTCAGACAGAAACCATATGTCATATTCACTAACTATAAAAGTGCAACTTGAGTTATAGGCATTTTCAAGAGCAAATTAACTACATCATCACTCTGCTTGTTTTAGTAATTCAATATCTGTATTATAACACTGATTCCCACCAAGTTATTGGTACAAAAACTGTTTGAATCCTTCACGTAACTACCAAATCTGTTGTCTTCTCATGCCTGATTGAGATAGGCAGAGGCTACTGACTGAAGGTCCTCCATGTCATCGTACCCTTGAACAGAGCAAGAAGGATTGGTGTTGCTATAGTCAGGCATGAATAAATCTGTCTCGTACCCTTGCGCAGATTGAGTTGAGGTATAAGTGAAGTGCTCATTTGCTGAGTATAACTGATTCTCGTTCTTTATTGAAGAATTACTTGGCATTGTTGGATGAGAAAAGAGTTGTTCATCTGCCAGATAGCGACTAAACATCTTCCCGCAGGTATTCTTTTGAGGGCTTGAGATCGAAGAATCATCTCCATACCCCTGTGGTGCCTGAGCTTTGAGAGACTCCAGTTGTGCTTGCAGATTGACCACCTGTGACAATATTTCAAGGAATAAGAACAGTCAGTCTTATTATTATTGCAGTGTATGCTGCCAGTTAATTTCAAGTAACTTTCTAAAAGACTAAGAAGGCTATGCATGATAAAAGAATAGACGAGGTAATAACAGTATGATAGTTTATCTTACAACTTTACACTCAATTGCTGCATATGTGGCACAATTTTCGCATAACTTTTGTTCTTATGATCCTTCAAAGTTCAAACGATTTTACTTGTTAGCTGGATTAGCCTTGCATCGCAAGGCATTTTCTTGTGATTCTTATAGTTTTCGCATTTAATAGAGAATATAGATGACAATTTTATGAGGTTTAGTTCCTTTGCAAAGAATGCACAATGGCAAAAAAGAACGATTTTACTTGTTAGCTGGATTAGCCTTGCATCGCAAGGCATTTTCTTGTGATTCTTATAGTTTTCGCATTTAATAGAGAATATAGATGACAATTTTATTAGGTTTAGTTCCTTTGCAAAGAATGCACAATGGCAAAAAAGAATGGCAATTAAGCTTCTCATTGTACTGTACTAACTAGTAACTTAGAACTTGCTTACCTGCTGTTGCAGAGAGAAGATGTGCGCGACACAGCCATAGATTGGATCACAGAGCCTGGCCTGTGCCTCGTATGACATGGTGACTGCAGCCTCGCAGCGATCACTTGCAGGGAGATGCGTGAGGAGCTTTGAGGCATTGCTCGCCCCAAAGACCTTATGAATGGCAGCAAAGTGTGCAGCTCCTTGCTCATGGGAGAAGTATGGGGCGAAGACGCAACCATTGACACACTTCCTGCGCAGGAACTTGCACGCACCACATGGTGAGCTAAGTCCTGTCATCCCTGGTTTTCTTGTTGATGGATTGATGCTTCTATTGGTCTTATTCGTATTCCTTGGTACTTGTGATATGAATCATCAGTTCATCGTTCTCTCCTATTTATATAGACAACCCAACACTGTGATTAGCTTAGTTTGTCAAATAATTAATTCATCTTGGTTTCCCTAGTGGACTACAAGTTCCATTATTTTAGGTCTGCTCTTTCTAATCAGTACTATCTTTGTTGAACGGAACATTTGCTTTATTGATCATTAAATGCATATTAACCCATAAACTGTACTCTTATTTAAGTGCTATGTTAAGCATGTGTTTCTACCAGTTCAGTTAGAGCAGAACACATATTTCAAAATAAATGGAATAAGGGAGATAGTATGTTAAAAAGGAGGGTGTCAAACAAAAATATTTGGTATGCATCTGTACTCATATCAAAGTGCATGCTCGATTGTTTGGTACCTTGCCCTTATTGTTTCAGAGATATGCCACATGATTAGGTTTGATAATCAGTTCCATCAATCTTATGTGACACCTATGTGGCTAAACAGGCTGATTCAGTGGATCTCTATTCTACTTTACTAGGTTGCCTGCTGCCTAAATGCATATAGCAAAAGTTAGAACTTTGCTCATGAAAGTGGAGTTCTCTTATCTGTTTTTGCGGAATTATAGTAGTAACAACATTTACCTTATAGAGCATTTTTCTCATCGAGGCTCAGTTGAGTCACTTCTGCTCTTCTGGTTCTTTCACGTTGATGCATTCCTCCATCATGCATAGTACATTATTATTGGCAAATAACAACAATAAAATTAAGCTTGTATGAGTAGCCTGCCCACATTAAGTTTCTACTTTACAGATGTTTTATAAGTATACAAATTAAAATAAGTAATATGTAGCCACTACCTGCCAAACCAATGGCCTGTATTTGCTTTTGGTGTTCTTTCTCTTCTTCCCAACTAAGTTTTGCTGTATACCAGGCAAAACACAATTAGTGATGCTCTTCTCTTCCTAATGCCAATCTTTTCCCTGAACTGGTTCTTATTATTTTCTTATGGCTGGAAAGTTGGTTCCTAATATTATGTTGCAGTACTGGTTATTCCAGTTAATTATACTTTTCGCTCATTTAACTAGGTTATCAATCACTTTTAAATTTAGTTTATTTTTCTTACAAAAAAGAGAGCACAATACTTAGTATTTGTGGATCATTAATCACCAAATTGAATTAAAATTTCTCCACATCAGTTGACAGCTTATGTACAGCTCATAAGCCAGTATACTTTATTGATAGTTGATTTGACGCGTATTGTTGCTGGATTGGTTGACAGGGTCCATAAGGGCAACATTATTTTTTGGTCTGGTTAAAGTTTGTCTTTCAAGATATTTATAATTGTCACTCATTATCCTGTACTGCCAAAAGGCCCAGAACTGCAAGATCGAAAAATAAGACAATCTGCAACATGTACTAAATAAAATCATTAGCTTACGATGTATTAGTCAAAGCTTGGCAACAAAAATGTTCTTGTGTGAACGACAAAGGAACATATTACTATGCTAGTATCCATGGGCACCAATCAGCATATAGCATCTTAAGTTGCAGGAGCCTTTATTGTGCAATACATGCTGCATAAATTACCTCACAAAATGAAAAATCTGATCTGTTGGGTTAATTTTAAGCTTACATTAGAGTTATGTTGTGATCATTATAGGTTAATCTACTTTGTAGAGAAACGAAAGAATTTGGGATAAAAGGGGACTTAACCCGTTCTTAATTTAAAGGACTGTGTGCCTTAAACTCAATACTTAATTTGTTAACTGGGAGATATTTACCCAAACTTCAGATAGTGCCTCAACACGAAGCCTTTTATTCAAATGAAAAGAGTCAAAACACCCAAATTTAAGAATAGTTGTGCATGCATGCATATCTATTCAAATGAGAGATGAGTCAAAAGACCCACGTGCAACTCTTTCGCCCAAAGCCCAACTGTATGTTATTATGCAAGCATGCATCATCATACTCTTTGGAGTTCAGAGAAGGGTAGGGAACCAAGTGAAGTGGTCAGTGAGTTGGGAACTTAAAGTGGAACCGTTGGAAATCATTTATTGTTTCTGGAGCTTTATGATTGCATGCTGATCTGTTAGTACCATATGCGATTAGTTTAATAAAGAATGATTACTACCATCATATGCATCATGCTTTCTCATGAGATGGAGGCATTTAGGTCCTCCATGACTAACCATGTCTGTGTTGTTGTGTCTGTTAGATGGGAGAGAATTCATGCCTGGGACATCATAACACACGTTAGAAGCTAGAAACCGCCTGATGACATTTACTATATTACGAA
The DNA here is from genome assembly GCA_947311845.1 of Poa pratensis. Lineage (NCBI taxonomy): Eukaryota > Viridiplantae > Streptophyta > Magnoliopsida > Poales > Poaceae > Poa > Poa pratensis. Next base: position 37,706,732 of record CAMZMU010000069.1, read on the forward strand.
AAATAATTTACAAAATTGTCTAATTTCGTAAGTGTAAGCTATCTAGCTAGCCTAGCCCAACTTGCTTGAGACAAAAGGCGTCTTCAGGAGTCGTATCTTTTGCAATATGATAGTATATTTTTGCATTGAGTTGTTATGACAAGAGTGAAATCTGCAATATCTTTGCAAGGCATGGATAGTTACGATAATACAAGGCAACTAATACCATAATAGAATAATGAGTTAACAATATCATCGTTATTTATTATTCTGGCTCTTTCAAAAACAATAATATTCTCGCCTGAATTGAGATGTGAACGTCAGGTGTTGCTCAATGCTTATTTCACGGAATTCTGTTGGTGGTCAAATTTGTCAGCATTCGAAGATCACCAGGACAAAAAAAAATATAAATAACTTAAGCTAGAGCCTAGAGTTAACTGTACGCAAACATCGATTTAACTAGTAGGAGTGTAGCCGACGCTTTGTACTTACTTGAAGACTGGTCAAGTGACAAGATTGCTAGACATGGACAAATCACAACCACAGTGCACGTGTGTGCATGATTGCTAGATTCAGACATTCAGGAAGGACTTTCTTTTGTCTTGCACGTTCATGCCCAACATTTGATTAACCAGTAGTTCAAGATTAAGATGCGAGTGTTCTTCAAATTAGCCATCCTTAATTTCTTCTTACCTGCTAAGTATCTGATTATATGAGTACCCACTCGTCTTTATGAAGACTCATGGCTGGTGTGTCATACTGATCACCTCTCTGTCTAAAAGAAATTATCATCCTTTGCATGCAGGGCTCCACCTGTGAGCCACATCTTACAGAAAACAAGTATTCGTGCCTCAGCCATACTTGCTCAATCCAGGAGGCAGTTTTCCAGCTGCTCCATTCCACTCATTGGGTTCAACCTACATAATTTCGCAACCGTTGGATCAGATATTTTGCAGTCCAGATCTACCTGTGCAATCTACATACTCTGCCACCGACCTGTTGTCACTTACCTGGGTTCCCGGTCACATATCTACCTTGTCAGGGAACACCTCAGGGTCCCACTGACTGCCATTGCCGGAGGGATGTAAGGCACACCATGGTTAGGTCGTTTTCGTCCATCTAGACGATGCGTTGCTTGATTTACACGGCTATTTGTTGCCATTACTGTAAACAGGTGAGCTAGTATTAAAAATTTCAGCATAGGATAGGGACATCCGTTGTTGAGACACAAAATAAATCTTCTACGTCCTTCTGAACCCCATGAGCTTGAGAAACTAGTTTTGATGCCAAATTTTAGGCCATGTTAGTGATGGCGATGGATCAACCTAGCTAGGATTCAAGTAGAGCCAAAGACCACGGCACATGCGGCACGCAAATAACTCAAGTAAGCTACTTGCATTGCATTGCGGTGCCTGCATTAATCCATGCCGCAAGAGTGGGTAGGTCTCTTTGACTGGCCATATCATGTAAGCAACTTCTGGGAGTTTGCTTAGCGGCTCAAGAAACGCGCACGCATGCGTGATGTGTGACTGGACATATATGGGCTGTTAAGCACAAGCTTGCCTCTTGTGTTGCTGTGGATCAACAGCCGCAGCTCTGACTCTCCATGGTTATGTTGTCTACTTGTCTGTTCGGTGTGGTACACATATCTGTCAATGTCAATCAAGTAAGAAAATGCATTCCCACTCTGAGGAAAAAGTGAAGAATTGCAATTTATTGAGCTTGTAAGGCCCGTTGAAGTACCTGAGAAAGGGTATAAATAGGGCTATAAGTAGGCCGTTTGCTATTGCAATAAGGACTGCTCGCCTTTCCTTTTGACGGCTTGGCTTCCTATCGTCGTCTTCGTGTGTGATTATGTGACATTTGAAAGCTAATATATTTTTTATTCATCATCTGTTAACTCGTGGACAGTGTGTACACGTGGAGCTGGAAAACAGAAAGGACGGTGCACATGAACCAGTACCTTTATCAACAAAATGGAAAATCTTTTGTCTTTTTTCAAAAAAGAGTACCTTATGGTAACGGACAACCTATGTTTATTGTCTTCCTGTTGTGTGCGGACAGTGCCTGCCTAGATGGATTATGCATTTGTTGTGTGTGTGTTTTGTACTCCCTCCATTCCTAAATATAAGATGTTTTAGCATTTGTCCACATTTACATATATCTAGATGTATGTAGACATATTTTAGTGTATATGCGCACTCATATTAATATACATGTAGACAACATGTTGGATAGCTAAAACGTCTTATATATTGAAACCGAGAGAGTAGGTAATATATGAGTATTGGCTTCGAATTAACTCTCACATCAGTCAAACTGTTCTCTAATTGGCGTTGCTTCTTCCTTGACAATGCTCACACCAAACTATTGGAGGAGCTTTGGGTGTGGTTTCGTCAAGTTTCCATAGGGCCGGTGGAGATGGAGGTGGACGCACAAGACGTATCCACGTCTCAGCGGGCCATGGCCCCAACAAAATTCCAACAAATGGTGAAAGAAGATAGTCATCATATATGTCAGGTTCATCAATCCATTGGAAAAACTAGCACGTACAATATTGCGGTCAAATTTGTAATCAAACAAGGAATCAATAATACACAATAAAGTTTGAATTTAAGCAATAATACACAATAAAGTTTGAATTTAAGCATGGGGATAACAAAAGCTCACGCGAGAATCGCTGCACATGTAGAATGCACGACCTGCCGTAGCGGGGTGCCTGGATTACGAGATTCTACAAAGTTCGCCGCAAGGACATTTAGGTATCGGATATCTTGGTGGCACCACATCATCTTTGCATGATATACTAGGATACTTGCCTTTGGTTTTTTCTATGATCTTCATCTTACGTCCAAGTTCCTTGTAAATGTCAATGGAATCTAGGACAAAGCAAGCAAATATGAAACATACTAAAACTATAGGACAAAGCAAACATGTATGAAACATAAGGAAACTATAGGACAAAGCAAACAATATCCTTTGCATTCTAGAAAGTAAGGCATTTAGTATCTCCTAAAAGCTTATCCACCACATACCTAGCACAAAGATAATGCATCAATTGCCTCCTAAAATCTTAGTATTCTACAAAGTATTGCATTTAGTGCCTCCTAAAATCTTAGCCACCACATTTAGCCAACAAAAAGCACAATGATAATGCATCTAGTGGCTACTAAAAATTTAGCCACCTCATCCATTTCAAGAAAAATTGCATTTAGGGTTATACAAATGGAAACCGAAAAGAGAGGTAATGTCATGTTGTAATGGATGGAAACAAGTGGATTTGAGAGAAATTACCATGCAGAAGAGTTGCCATGGAGGGGGCAAACAGCGAGGGGTGGCGGCGACCGTAGGTGAGGGCGTGGTTGGGCGTGGCGCGGCGGCAGGGATGTCGGCGACTGGCGGCGTCGGTCATGGGGACGGTTGGGAGGAAAGAGTGAAGATAATCCAGATCGGGTAACTCCCGTGGGGTAAATAACCCTAAAAGGTCGGCGCCAACCCGAAACTTATCGAACGTTCTAAACTAGATTCAGACAACCGCAAGGTCGGCGCCACCGTGTCTGACGCTGAACCGCCACGTAGGATGTCCTCCGACCCCAGCAGAGATGTTCGGCGCCGAGTCCACCTGGCGCCGACCCGAGGGGCCAGATCTGAAAATAGTTTTCCGGAGCGGCCAGATACGTGATTACTTCACGAAAAGCCAGATTTGGCAAAAAAAGCAATTTGCAAACCAGGTTTGGCCGAATAGCTGGTGCACCCTCTCTGAACTGAATTTAATGGTAGATGCTCTACTGTGTAATACGTCTGCCATTTTGTTCTCTGCAACATGCATAAGCACACACAAGGAGAATAGTCCAGATGGGCCTATAGATCACGATTGTTATAAGCAACAGAAAAATAAACGACGAAGAAAAGTAAGGTCAACACAGGGGACACGAGATTTTTAACGTGGAAAACCATTCTAAAGAGGAAGAGAAAAACCACGGGTGCCAGTCAGCAAATCTTCACTATGATCGGATGAGGTTACAAACGCCGGAGATTTACAACTCGCGACTTATCCCAATCGGCGGCTTACAAGAAGTATATATATCGGTGGAAACCTAATCTAAGCCCAAACCTCCGGCGACGGGCCTCGCTTCGCTTCATCCAAAGTTACATTTATCTTTATATTTTCATATGAATTTGTATCACACCAAAATAACACCCCACCTTGAGACAAATTCATTATTGTAGCATGAATGAGAACCTTCACCTGAAACAACAGAGAAAACACATTTGGCGCCAAATAGCCTCTTGGGCTAAACAGTGATACCAACTAAGTTCAAACTTAGCAACAATAACTAGCTTTATCATCATATCAACTGGATTATCATGAGTGCTTATCTTGCATACCTTCAGCTTACCTTGTGCAACAACATCACGCACATAATGGTCGTTGACATCAATGTGCTTTGTTCTCTCATGAAACATCTGATCCTTAGTAAGGTAAATAGCACTCTGACTGTCACGAAACAGTTTAGTGCAAGTATCATCTCCACAAAGCTCAGCAAACAAACCTTTCAACCAATCCGATTGTTTACACGCTTCAGCAATAGCCATGTATTCCGCTTCAGTGTTAGACTGGGCAACAACGGTTTATAATGTTGCCCTCCAACTCACGGCACAACCATCAAGCGTGAAAACATAACTGAAAGGGCATGGCGCCCCCATGTGTGGTTTTGGTAATTAATGACAATCCCTATGGACTAATGATTTCATTGAGTTATACTTGTAGTGTTTGTCCATAGGCAATGCTTGAACTCCATATGTTGGATTCAAGGTTGATGCCATGAAGATATTGATATAATGGAGTATTTGGCATCAATATCATCGAGTTGTATGGATATATTTGATATGATCAATAAGAAGAGTATGTGATGACCAAGTGGTTATATATTCGAGGAGTTATCCGAAGATTGGTCATGAGAGAGTTGAGCATATTACAAGTATGTCTTGAAGAAAAAGATTTTGAGATTATTCATGGTTATCCTCAAGACATCATCTATTACAGAGAGAAATAAAGATACAAGATTGATCAACCCATGATATGTGTGTGTGGTATTTATATGTGTGGTTAGGTATCTTTCCATGGGCTTGCATCAAAAGGAAGATTTCATATAGCCCATGGTTGATGACATCAAGTGGTGATCGTCATCAAGCTTGAGATGTGCAAGTTCAAGAGAACCGTCTCGAACAAATCTTATGATTGAAACTTGCCACACATTTGGAGATAATGGTCATGTGAAGATGTGCCTAATGAAGGCTCACCCATAGGGGAGTATGGGGGAGCAATATGTGAGTCTTCACCAAGCAAAGCACAATCAAGAAAGGTGGTTCACTTGAGGAGATCAAGATAGTCATCATCTAGCTCAAGTGGAATGCGCAAGACAAAGGTATGATCTTGATAGGGTTTCTATTTTACCGGTCTCATTGTGCTAGTTGAGAGATCGGGTTATAGGATAGATACCGTACTATTAAGAGGGGCTCTCGAGCGAGCTTTTGCGTATCATTCGTAGAGAGCTCAAATCTTTGCATACTAGGCATCATCTTTCTTGGTTGTTATTTGCCTTTTATCCATGTGAGAATTTAGACCTTGGTTCATCTCCATGCCAAGCTTTAGTTCATCAAAAATAGATTTCATATGAATATCTTGTTGCGTTTTTTATGTTAGAGGTCTTACCGGCCGGTTTGTCATTTCTAAGATAGGTTAAACTCTCTTCCTTTGGATTCCTCGAAACAAGCCTAAGATCATCGAAAACAGAGTCCGGATGAAAAAGTTATTGCAGTTTCTGTTTTGTTGTGTTGTTGGTCTGGGCCAGAAGTTCCGGTGTCCCGGACCGGAAGTTCCGCACTGGCTTCCCAGGCCTCGAATTTCGGCTAAGTCTTTTGAGAATTTGGTACCGCACAAGACCGGATATTTGACCGGAACTTTCACCGGAAGTTCCTGTCAATTACACCGGAAGTTCCTGTCGAAATTCCTGCAACGGCTCTTTTTCTTGGGGACCTATAAAAGGGCCCCCCTCTTCCCCAAAGAGACTAGCTTGGCTAAGCACGTAATTGACCTCCATTATTGACCTCCTTGAGCTTAGCTATCTCTCGGTTCCTCCATGATTCTTGCCTCCATTTAGTGGGAAAAGAGAGAGGAGATCTGGATATATTGTTCCACCAATCCATCTCTCCTCTAAGTGAGGGGAAATCTTTGGATCTAGATCTTGGAGTTCCATTTGTTGAGTTCTTCTTTGTTCTTCCTCTCTTCTCTCCCCACAAGCATTAGTTGCTTTTGGTGGGATTTGGGAGTGAAGGATTTGTCCATTTCTAGTGGTCTGTCCTTCTTATATTAGTTGCATCGGTTTGAGTTCTCCACGGTGATACGTGGAAGTTGAAGTTGACACTAGTAGGGAAGTGCCTTTCTGTGGCGCACCAAAATAGCTTTCTGTGTCGCATGGTGGGTGCGCCACAAAATTCTCGCCACAAAAATATTATTTATGTGGCGCACCCTTCTGTGCGCCACAGAAAGTAGAAAATTCTGTGGCGCACTTCCAGAATGCGCCACAGAAATATTGCTCATGCGCCACAGAAATATTAGTCCATGCGCTGATGAATTTGACAATAATTTATCTGTGGCGCACTTGCTTCGTGCGCCACAGAATATGGTGCGCCACAAAATTATTTACCATGCGCCACTAAATTATTTGCTGAATTATCGATTATTTGCTGTATTATCGATTATTTGCTGTATTAATTTGACAATAATACATGTATATTACAGTATTTATACAGAAAATAATAGAAACAGTAATATATTTTGACACGGTATTAAAACAGACAGATAAATATGTCATTACATCAGTTAGAGCCCGAGATACATACATATATAGTGACAATTAACTGGTACAAAAGTTCACACAAGTCTTAGTATAAATGAAGTTTTCACGACCGCCTAAACTAGGATCAAACTGAGTACACGTCCACGTCCTGCTGATCAAGGAGTCTTCTTGTTGAGCGGCGCCGGGAACGGTTTGTAGCCGTCTTTCGTCGTCCACGTCCGGCTGTCATTTTGAAGAGCTAGGTGTTCTTCGATTTGCCTTTGATGCAACCCTGGAAATGGATACAACCATGTATTAGTGTTCATATTTGTAACCATGTCAATATAGGTATATATATTGGTTAATAATATAAATAGATTGAGTATGATAAGTCTATAGTAAAGAAAATAAAGAAACACTTATTGCGAGTATGCATGATTTATCCTACCACTGGCTTTGTTGAAGGTCCCCTTTGCTGTCACAACATCGTCGTAGATGATTCGCGACAACTCCATCTGGATGAGATGAAAGTCTTCTCTAAGCTTATCCTCGGCGATTTTCCCTGCATTTTTGGTCCATTCTCGGATACTAGATGGCAACTTTGTTTTCAGTGCATCCCGGACAAACCCTTTCATGAGATGGAGGACGTAGAAGGCATCCTTCACGCTGCCATGCTTCTGCTTCATGCAATCGAACTGGGTCCCATGCCTGAACCGGTGTTTGTTGTTCAGCGAGAAACATTCCCCGTTCGTCTGTCCTTGTTCGAAGTGGCCTCCCATTTGGGCGTAGCCCTCGAGAGCCTCATCGAGAACACCCTTTATTCTGGTGTAGTCTTTCTTATTGCTCGAACTCCCCGTGTCCAAATAAGTGGCAATGGACCACCTCGGGTTTAGGATGATGAGTACGCAGTACTTGTCCCTAGTCGGAAAAAATGCAGTGGAAAGGATCAACAACGGAAGAAATCTATAAGAAAGCATAAGATACGACGGCGGCGAGCGGATGTGTACTTACTCGGGAAAGAAAGGTAGAAGAAGGTTGTTCTTCCTCTTGTTGTTCAGCATGAACCTCTTCAGGTACTCCGTGGCCTTATCCCGTGTCGTTGATCCTTCCACCAGCTGACTGTCACGCATGTAGTAGGGATCCACTACCGTGACGTACGGGGCAACATCTCTCTGGATCTTCATCGCCATATTGATCGCGTATAGGCGGACCAAGTTATAGTCCAGCCGTCTAGAGTGAAACAGGTTGAAGACGTCCTCGAACGCTATGAAGAACAGATCGGCGGGGGCTTCAGTAACGAAGTCCACGTTCTTTGGTACCTGGACCGTCAACACCGGGTAATTTGGATTCTTGTCTTTAAGAAGCAGGCCCTCCATCATCAAGATAGCTTCATGCAAAGAGAGCATGGGTCCTTTTGCGAGGCAGAGCAACTCCGGAGGCAGCAACGGTTTACCAGCTACATGAACTCGGGTCAAGCTATCCGCACGGGGTGATGTCATGTCTTCATGACCCCGGATAACCTTAGGAGCTGGCTGGCTCGTAGAGGTGCCTTGCCTACTTCTCTTCTTAGACTTCTTGATCTTCTCTGGGGATGGTGGGGGTGCAGTGAACCCCGCGCAAACCGTCCGTGTCAGTGTGCCAGGGCTGAAAATGTTACCCGTTTTGTCTGGAGCTTGATCGCCGGCTTCCGGAGGCGTGTTTTGAGAAAAACTCAGGCGCTGGCATGTAGTGCGACGACCAGGTTGATCACCGTGAGCGCGGAAGGGTGGTTCCTCATCCATAGCAGGCATGAACAAATCTTTGCTCGCGCCCGTGTTGATGAAGCCATCGACGTCGATATTTTCATCATCATCGTCGTTGCCATCAAGTTGAGGTGCAACGTCTTTGGCTTCGGACGGCTGTTGCGGTACAGACATTCCCAACAGTCTTTGGTGGCGGCTGGTGGTGGCAACGACCGGCGGTTCCTTCCGGGTGGTGGCGACTGCTGCTTGTGGCGCCGGTTCCTTCTCAACAGGTTTTCGTGGCGGCTTCGAGGGCCGAACGATCGGCTTCCGGGGTTTAGAGGTGGCGCCGGTGGAGCGGCGCCTTAACCCCCCAAGACGAATTTGGGTCTTCGGCCATTCCAGGACCCACTTGGGGCAATTTCCAAGGAGCATGTGTTTCTCGGCTCCCGGAGGTTGCATGGGGGGGTCGATGCCACTAAACTCAGGCAGTACCTCAGTCACCTTGACCCTCATCACGGCCTCGCTCATTCTATTGTTGTGCATATCACGGCACAATGGTTGTATGAGCATGCCCTCAGCAACTTCCTTCAACTCGCCGTCGGGTACCACCCTATGCAGGAGTATGCAAGGCGTGTCCTTTTGTGAACAAATGTTGGGCATCATCAGGTGGCAGTCATAAAAGGCAGAGTTATAGAAAATGACGCGGACTAAGTAATTAATTAGTTACCTTGTCGATGGCGTTGATCTCGGCTAATGTCGAGACAAGGGCGCCGGTGCCGGCGGCCGGCCTAACATTCTCCTCCGGCCGTTCGGGTGGTGGCGCCTCGGTATCTTTCGCGGGAGGGGGTGTCGGTGCGACAAAAGGGACCGACTGCTGCAGGGTGGCGTTGGGTGGGGTCACCAGGTCCGGCGACACGGCCCGGTTCATGGTTGAGTTGCTGCCGCTGAAGCTGGGCACGTGTATGGGCCCTTGTTGACCTCCCACATTCCAAGCAGCTAACCCCTCAAACAACCCAGGGGGTATGAGCGTCCGGATCCTCTCGTCCACTAACTTGTCCACTGTACTGTAACACCCCGAAAATTTGAACCTAATTTTAGTGGTGTTTTCCAACACCTGAAAAACTTTTTCCTCTTATTCTAAATATTTCACCAAAACTTTTGAAGATGAATTAACTTGGAAATTGCTTTCTCGAAATTTCCCTAAGTCCACGAACCACTCCAACACCCGTGATAATTTTTGTGCTCCGGTTTTCTCTCGAAAACCCTAGCCCTAATTATCGAACCCTTTTAATCCTTTTTCTCCACCTACAAAAGGAAAGCCTATTTCCATAGCTCTAAAAATTCCACCAAAAATACCAGAGGACCCCATGTACATATAAAGACAACCCATGCAAAAATATTGCATACTCCAATGCAATATTTCCAACTTAGGCCATAATTTCAAAACTGCCACTTCTGATCCAGAAATGTTTTAACCAAGCTAGGCACCTCCAATAATTCTGATAAATTCAGGGTATGCATATTTTGTCATTTCCTCCATTTCATCTTTCGGAGACAAACCCGTTTGAGCAATATTTAGACCACTTCCTTTGTAAGCCCAAATTGATGCCATTTTGAGTTCTTCCAACAAACCTACACCTAGAAAATTCCAATGACCATGATACTTGGTGATCTTGACCACATGGTCCTTAGACACACAAATCCAGGAGGCCACCCCAAGGGGAATGGTAGAAATCTCTTTTCCCTAAATCATGCCCTTATGGCCATTTTTAGCCATCTTCTTGAAACCCAATTTCCCATCACCCAAATGGTCTCGAACTCCATAGACACTCTCCCCGGACCAAAACAACCCATGCCTATTTTTTGGGAATTTTTCTGGGATGTGCAAGGCCCCTGTCATTTCATCGAGCACCTTCGGTGTTTTTGGTTTTCTGGAAAATCTGTTTTACAAAGTATGGAATCCCTATGGGATTTTTGTTTGGTTGTGTTCCTCTCATAGTTACAAACCCAGGGGTGGAAACCTTGTTCCATTTGGACCCCCGAGTCACCGGGAACGCAGCAATGTCGCCGTGTCGCGCTCTGGATGTCTGGGACACACGCTTAGCAAACCTAACTTTCCGTTTACTGTTTTGTCGATGCCTAATCCCCGCTGCAGTGCACACATGTGCTCTCCTGTGCATCCAGCTCCTCTCCTTATCCTTCCACCGACAGCACAGGACGAGGGGAGACCTTTTTAAGCTCCTCCCGTGTCTCACCCCCTCCTCCCATTTTCTTCCCTTCCCTCGAAATCGTGCGAGAGCAACTCGAGCTCTGCCTCACAGGCATGCCTCTCCCTCCCCTCCCCGTGCTTGGTTTTGACAGAGGAAACCGAGCCGTGCCCGAGCACGGCCATGGTCGCCACGACCATGTCGAGGACGAACCCGAGCTAGCACAGCCTTTCCCGCACCCCTAGCCCTCCCCCTGGCCGTGGTTCATCGCCACCGTTCCATTACCCTTCTCGGTTCGTCTTAGGAGCAGAAGAGGAGGGAGATCAGCCCGAGGCCGCCATGGCCGGAGCTTGGAGGTCGACGCGATGTTGTCCGTACTCCTCCGTGTCCGGGGACCCCAGCCGTGGTCGTGGTGTGACGCGGCGGCCTCGTCTCGGTCACCCGCAAGCGGCGCCAGAGGGAGAGCGGTAACAGAGGAGCCGCCGAGGCCTCGCTTCCGTCCAGGTGTGGCCGGCGGCGCACTGGCGGAGCGCGCTCCCGTGGCGGCGCTCCGGAGTCCCCCTCTCGCCCGTGCTCGCCCTCGACAGAGGCGGCACGATGGGCGGCCCTCCCCGCATCACGGCGGCCGGCGGCATGCACAAGGGCGGCGGCGGCAGGCGGCGGCCGAGCCGGCCCGAGCCGCGCGAAGCTCTCCCGAGCGTGGTCAACGCGGGAAGAAGAAAGGAGATAGAGAAAAAGAAAAAAAAAAGAAAAGAAAGGGGAAGAAGAGGGCAGTCGCCGACATGTGGGCCCCAGCCCCACCTGTCGGATAAGTGGAGGCGCCCACCGCTTCCCAGATGCGAAGAAGTATTTTCCGAGAACTACGCAACCAGCCCAGCCCAGATTAGTTTCGGCCCGCTCTGTTTTTTTTCCAGGGTGAGCAGCGGATAGCTAATGTTCGCACGTCATTATCTTTTTAACCGTAGCTCCGATTGAGGCGATTCAAATTCCTAAATTCATGGTTTGAGGAGAGTTATCTAGTGGAGCTGTCCTTTTCCATTTTTGGAATTAGTTATTTTGTGGCCTATATTGATGTGTTGTTTGACCCCCCCGGGGTTCAGACGTTCGTCAAGACCCAGACCCCCGACGAGTACGAGACCTCCCCGAACCATCTGGAGCCGTGTTTTCAGGCAAGCTAAACCCTTGCTATGAGCCGTCCCACAATGTTGTTTGTTATTTTCTTATTACCATGCCAAGTGTTTATATCTGTCTGCGTTCGGTATATATTATGTCGTCTGCTGTTGTTATGTTCAATATGTTACTTCGAATGTTGCCCCTGCCATGTTATGTTCATCATCCATGTATGCATTAGAATGATGTGTGAATTATCTGTGCGCCTCGCACTTGCGCGGCTTTGTCGAACCCTCTAAATAAACAACTATAAAACATGTGTTCCTATGCTTGTTTGCTTCTTCTTCTTCGCCGAGGTGACGTTTCTTTTTCCTTGTCAAACGAGAAGGCGCTTGCCAGCGAAGACCGCTACCACAGTCATCCGGTTGACGTTTCTTTTTCTTTGTCAAACGAGAAGGCGCTTGCCAGCGGAAGACCGCTGCCACAGTCATCCGTTGACGTTCTTTTTTTTTTTGCAAAGTTTGGACATGGATACTACTATTGCTTGATTTATTGTGTTGCTAATATTTTGTCGTGTGATGATATATTATGATATTGTGACTGTTGTGTTGGACTAATCCTCTTGGTTTGGACTTGTGAATGATGGAACTTGATTAAATGAAACACCCCTCCAAACAACGATAGGGTCAGTCCACGTGCCACTAATCTGAACATCGAAAGCACTGCCACTGTCGCTCACATGGGCGGGCCTTGACCTACGTAATCCTAACGAGCCTCCTTTGATGCCACCCTTTTGGCAAGTCTAGTCGGTTACCATAGTTGGTCGGGGCTAGTCTTGCGAAGGTTCCGGAGTTAGGCCAGAGCCAACATCAACCGTGCATGCCCCGGGTGATAGCCAGAGTTGGCTGGAGTGATAGCCAGAGTTGGCTAGAGGCTTGGAAGCCTGATTGTGTTGACAGGAGTAATTATAAGATTTGGTACCAACTAGTACATTCGTCTACTCGTCACAGGTAATCTCTTGTTTGATTGTTGGTGCACGATCCAACCCCACCTGGCTTGGACTCTGTACTGGTGATACTCTTGTTGTTTGCTTATGCCTTGTTTTGCTTGTGATGCCATGCTACCTTTATGTTATCATATTGGTCTATCTTGAGTAGACTCTTGCCATGTTGTAGGATTTTATTTCCAATGTATATCTTGTTGTATGATTGTTGGATTGTTTGTGGTGAGTGGCGATTCTTGCTAAGTGCATATTAATGTACTCACGGGCCTTGTGTTTGTGGCCAGGTTTTGTCGAGGATTCATCTTCCACCTTAGTAAGGATTTGAAGCAAGAGCGTGCTAGGATCAGTAGCCCAGCCAGAACCTGTGGAGTGGAGCCGCTCCAAGCCGTAGCCTCTCATATGTCTTCCGCTGCTAGTTAAAACTCTGTATCGTGCCATACTGGGATTGATATTTCGTCATTCCTGGATGGCCTTGTAAACCATTTGTAGCACTGATGTGCCTGATTGTGTAATGATTTCCATTATGTTACACTGTTGTGACGTGCGGCCAGTTATCTTGGGATGGCGCACGGGACGACTGCCTCTCTGGTGATATGTGCCAGGGAGGGGTGTCACATGTACTGGAGTCCACTATTTGCTTCTCTAGTGACTCCACCTTCTTGCTTAGCTGCACAACCTCGGCGGTATTATCCCTCTTCATCTTCCTCCTCTCCTTTCTCTTCTCCGGGTCAGATGAGTAGTACTCTACGAACTTCATGCTCATACCAAAACCGGACACACGACCAGCTGACGTCGGCGGCTTTGACTTGTCCCTATCCTTGTAAGCGTTCGTCGCCCTGTTGAAAGTCGTGTCCCACGGCTCCGTCGACTCCTGGGACGATGGGCCATCCTTCAACTCATCCTCCTGTAGACAAAGGAAATTAAGGTGAACCCATGTAGAAATATATGACTTCGTTATCTAATTAGATCAACGCAATGGACTTTGAGATATCCGCGGAAATTAAATTCCTTACCAGTAATTTCTCGAATGTCCTCACATCGTCATCGTCGGTAACGAATTCCCCCGTCGCCTCGTTCAGATAGTAGCGGGACCGGACAAAGTTCCTCACTTGCTCGTCCGTGAATTTGTTCCACATGTTCTCTTTTCCCATTTTTGCAACAATGGCATCCTCCTTTTCCCAAACGGGCTTTTTTCCTCGGTAACCACCGCTTCCCAAACGGTGGTTACCTATGTTCAGCTCCCGCATAGACTTACCCCACTCGGTCCATTTTGTAGCCTCCTCAGACTTTAAGGACTCCTTGAATATCTCGAACTCTTCTTTGTCGAGCGTCGGTTCTTTGGCACTTATCTCCTCCCAGCTTTGACCCTTATTGATCTTCTTCTTCACCCGAAATTTCCAGCTACTCAAGGCGGTGCTCATCTTCGTGATGGCTAAACTGTCCACCTTTTTGTTCAACGGAAGCGGAACGTGTATCGTTGGTGAAGCTTCGTGAGGAGGTGTTCGACCAAAGCCTCATTGCCCTTGCTTCTGAGGTCCTTCGTGTTGATCGACATGCTTTCCAGGACGATGCACCCTAGTTGCATGCTGTACCCTTTGGCATGCTTTTCTGGCTCCACTTGTAGGCCACATGGCGTGACCTTGGTGAACACGTGTGTGACGTTGTCGAGCGCTTGCGGTTTCCGATCCTTCCTTGCCTTCTTCCGCTTAGCGGTTGGGTTGCTATCGGTAGCAGCATCTGTGTGGTCGCCACCATCAGTGGTGCTGGTGTCATCCTCCTGACCGGCACTAGCAGCTCCATCTGTGGTTTCGGCGTCCTCCACCCGATCCTCTTGCTCATTCTCGGCGGCCGCCACCTCCTCCTCCATCTGCTGGGACACCTCCCAGAACGACTTGTTGAAATCTCTAGCTTGATCTTCGACGCTCATGTGCTTAGAAGGGCCGCCTTCCGACATGTTTGCACTGCATTAAAAAGAGGCAAAAGGTTAGTACAACAAATATAAGAAAAAATCTCTTAATTAAGTACTAAGATACCCCGGCCCATGCATTAGTCGCAATACCCCATATGTCCTATTTTTAGCAAAGTCATGCCAAAATTCACGATTTTTTTTGGCATGACCTTTGCTAAAAAAGGGACATATGGAGTACCCGAATTTGCCGGAACGGAAGTTAATCGACATTCGGCAAACTCAAGGGCCTCTCGGTGTACCTGCAGACATTTCACAAATCATATGTCCTATTTTTTAGCAAAGTCATGCCAAAATTCACGAAAAATTTCGGCATGACCTTTGCTAAAAAATGGACATATGGAGTACCCGAATTTGCCGGAACGGAAGTTAATCGACGTTCTGGCAAACTCAAGGGCCTCTCGGGGTACCTGCAGACATTTCACAAAGTTGCCGGCATCTCCGTACACATACAACATCCAAATCACCACATCCACATCTCACCTAAAATCACGCTGAGTTTCTTTTAAATGTCCTGCATTTGGCAAAATAATGCATTAGTTAATTCCAACTAAAAATGCATCTTCAAGACAATTAAAAAGTAGCAACTTTGGAGGCTTACAAAATTATCAAATCTTGATTCTATTTACAATGTACCTTCATGGATCTCTTGCACTATGTTATTACTTCATGATAAAGCTCAAAAATATTTTTTTGAAAACTTCAAACACCTTAATTCAAGTCAGTTTTAACGGTATGTTTAAACAGTGACCATATGTTTAAACACCTTAAAACTCAAAATTTTCATCTCCAATCTAACCTAACACTACCCTAGCAACTAACACTAACCTAGCAACTAATACTAACCTAGCAACTAACACTAACTTGGGTTTGGAATTTTAGCAAACACCTAGCTAGCTAGAGGTAGGGGAAGGAGGAGATGAGGGAGAGAGGGGCAGCGCACCTCGGGGAGGGAAGGGAGGCGCGGATGGGCGGTGGAGATGCTCCTCGTGGCGCGGATGGGCGGACGGCGGTGGAGGTCGCCGGCATCGATGTGCTGCGCGGGCGGACGGGGAGCAGAGTTCGCGGCGCGGTCGGGTCCGAGCGTGGCGCGGCTGGCGGTCCTAGCGCGTGGAGGGGCCGGCGTCGAGTGGTGCGGCGAGTGGGGTAGGTTGGGTGGCCGGCGGCGGCGAGTGGGGGCGTTGGGGGCGGTGGTGGCGGTTGTCGTGGCTCCGGTCGAAGAGAAAGAAGAGAAAGAAAGAGAAGGACGCGCGGGCGCGGCGGCGGGCTAAAACTGTTAAGTCAGGCATTCTGTGGCGCACCCAGTTGCCGATGCGCCACAGAATTCTGTGATTCTGTGGCGCCTCGGCTGCTGGATGCGCCACATAATTCCGTGGCTAAAATGACAAAAGGCGCGGCTTGCTACTATGTGACAAGTACACACACATAGCCCAGCGGTTAGCCACTTAATTCGGAACTAGAGGCAGCCAAGTTCGAATCCTGGCTGTCTTATATATTTTTTCTTTAAAAAAATATTTTTGGTTTAATTTAAAGAAAAGAATGTACACACATTTGTTAGTAGACCATTATTTTAAATACACACAACATTTAAAAAAAAGAATGTGTTTCTTTTGAAAAAATATTTTTAGTTAAATTTAAAAAAATAATATACACATATTTTTTAGGAGACCATTATTTTGAATACACACAATTTTAAAAAAAAGAATGTGTTTCTTTTGAAAAAATATTTTGGTTAAATTTAAAAAAAATATACACACATATTTTAGTAGACCATTATTTTAAATACACAACCTTTAAAAAAAAGAATGTATTTATTTTGAAAATATATTTTTGGTTAAATTTAAAGAAAAGAATATACACACATTTTTAGTAGACCATTATTTTAAATACACACACATTTAAAAAAAGAATTTACACACAATTTGGTTATATTTAAAGAAAATTGGTTATATTTAAATAAAAGAATGTACACACAATTGTGAATTAGTAGACCATATTTTAAATATGGTGATCTTTCTGTGGCGCATCGAACTGGATGCGCTACAACAAGCAGAATTTTCAGTGGCGCATCCTGGTACATGCTCCACAGAAAGAATACCCAGGCAAAACATTGGATGAGGCCCACCATATTTCTGTGGAGCACGTAGCTGGATGCGCCACAAAAATTCTGCTTTCTGTGGCTCATTGAGCTTGATGCGCCACAAAAAGCACACCATATTTTTGTGGACGGGGGACCCACCATGTTTCTGTGGCGCACGTCTGTGTATATGCGCCACAGTATTTTGTGGCGCATTTGGTGTCGTGCGCCACAGAATTATTTTTGTGATGCATGGCCAGTTTGGTGCGCCACAAAATGTCGTTCCATAGAAAGACACTTCCCTACTAGTGTGAGGACTTGTTACTCTTGGGTTCGTTGGAACCCTAGACAGTCGTTGGTCGTTCTTGTGGCTTTGGGAGCCGCGGGGACTAGCCGTGAGCCTCCAATTGAGTTGTGGAGAAGTGCCCCGGCCTTGTGAGTCTTGTGGCTTTGGGAGCTGCGGGATTCTGGTGAGATCCTCCAATTAAGTTGTGGAGTGTGTCTCATCCTTGTACGGGTTCGGTGACCACCCTCAAGTGTCCCATAGTGGTTCGTGGCACTCCTCATTGGTGGAGGCACGAAGGAGATTACGGTGTGCCATTGACGGCTATTCGGGGATCACTTTGTGACTCCACACCGCTCCAACGGAGACTAGCTTCCATTTGGAAGTGAACTTCGGGATAAATCATTGTCTCCAAGTGCCTCGGTATTTCTATACCTGTGCTTCTTACTTATGCAATTTACTTTGTGATAACCATCGAGCTTGAAGTATTATATCTTGCTATCACCTAGTTGCTTATCTTACTTAGCATAAGTTGTTGGTGCACATAGGTAAACCTAGCTTGTTTAGGTTTCGTGTTTGATAAATTAAACGCTAGTTTTATTCCGCATTTATTCAAGCCTAAACCGTAAAGATTTTAATCGCCTATTCACCCCCTCTAGGCGACATCCGTGTCCTTTCAATTGGTATCAGAGCGGGTTCTCTCCCTAGTAGGCTTCACCGCCTAGAGAGTAAAGATGTCGTCTAGTGGACTAGTGCACAATGCTTCTTTAATATTAGATGTCACAAATTATGATGTTTGGAAAATTCGCATGCTTGATAATTTTCGGGTCATGGACCCATACATAGAGCGAATTCTAGATAGGGGTTATTCTCCTCCAAAGAATCCCAAAAGACTATCTTTAATGGATGAGAATAATTTCTATCTAGATGCTCAAGCTTCTAATATGATTTTCAATGCTTTGAGAGATGTAGTTATTATGTCGGTCACTCCTTTTCGGAATGCTCATGAGCTTTGGACCAAGCTTCAAGATAAATATGATGTGTCCAAGATTTGTGGAGATGATTCTCCCTCCACCTCCGGCTATGATGAGTTTTCAACTTCTTCTACTTCACCTACACGTGGCAAGCCACAAAGTAATGCAATGGTGAGTGGTGATAAATATTGCAAGGATGATAGTGAGCTTATTATTGATGATCCCTCACCTCTATCTTATAGCAAAAATTTATCTTTGGACTTAAACACATCTAGCACAAAAAATGATTTACATGCTTGTGTTGATAGTCCTTGCATATCATGTAAAAATTGCTTGATTAATTCTCGTGATGATATGCTCTCTATGTCTTGTTTCCTTGATAAAAATGCTTCTATTTCCTCTAGTATCTGTTTGACTAACAATGTAGAGGAATCCGAACACTCCATGGAACAAGATATGGATCTAAATGGTGCTTCAAGTAATTCTTCTTCATCAACATCCATTACGCAATTTTGCCTTATGGCTAAGGCTTCTGAGGTATCTCCTACTTTGGACCCCAATATATCCCATGATGATAGTGATGATAATTTTGATGATAGTATGTCTTCCTTAAATAAGAAAGGCCAAATTGTCTTTCATGCTCTAAGTACAAATAAGAATGCTTGCTCTAACTTCATAGAAATCTTGACTATTTCTATTGAGAGCAAGAAACTTATTGATGAGCATGACGACACAATTGAGAAAATGCAAAGCTGTGAATATAAATATGCGGATGAGATCGCGGATCTCAAGGAAGCTCTTGAAGAAGAGGAAACCACTAAGGAGTCTCTTGAGGAAACTTTTGCTCTTGAACTTTCTAGAGTAAAGGGATCCCATGATAGAGCTCTTGAAGTGGCTAATGACTTCAAAATAAAAATGGTGAGCTTATAGATGCACATGCTAAACTCCTTGAGGATTTTGAGCACCTCGAAAATGGCTCTAGGGTCATTAAGGGTGAGCTCATCAAACTCACTGAGTCTCATGCGCAACTTAAAGCTTCATATTCAAAAGAGCTTGTTAAGTTACCTTCTCCTATTGCTATTAATGATAGTGCTTGTTCTACTAACTATATTTCTTGTGAAACATTCATATTGATGGAGAATGTTGAGCTAAGGGCTCAATTTGAGTTGCTATCTAGCAATTATGGGAAATTGGAAGAAAGACATGAAAAACTCTCAAGCTCTCATGAGGATCTTTTAATCTCCCATGATAAGCTAACGTTTGCTAATGAGGCTATTTGTAGCGTACCTGCACTTAAAACATGGCAAGGTACCTGTGTATAGTGCAAACCCCTGGATCGTTTCATTTGCACACACAGTTTAAGATGTAGTATCACAACAAAGTATCATTATTACATCGAATGATCCAGACTTGGTAAAATATTCATTACAACTTGCATAGCATATAGCTAGCTTGAAAGAGTAAAGCAGCGGAAATAAATCCTCATGGAGTCCTCATCCTTTGCATGTGCCACAGGCGAAAACATGTTGGTTGCAGACTCGAAACCCAAACGTAACCTTACTCATCGTCAGAAAATTCTGCAACAAATAAATTTTTTGCAACAGAGTGGGTCAGAACCATTAAAAATGATTCTGGCAAGTGACACTATGTGGATACTTAACGGAATAACTCTAATAGCCTATATGTATATTTGGCTGGTGGAGTTTCAAGGCTATTTTGCATAAAAGTCAATTTTGCCTAACACTTTGTAAAACATTTTCTTTAAAAGTTGGAGACGATGTGGTATAAAACCATAGTCTCATCTACCCTTGTTCACCATCAAGTTTTACTTTCGAAATTGGAATGATGAAGCCTCCGTTGAATCCTTGATCAGCTGCTCAAATTGTCCGTAACCGGGGACACATCTAAGTACTTAGTTTTTAACTCTGCAGAGGTTGTGCATTTTCACCATTAGACCCAACAAACCCAAAATATCCTCAAGCAGTCAATTTGTGCTAAGGAAAAGGAGAGAGTTGAGACAAGACTTTTCAGAAGCATTTCCTCATCCCATGCCGCCTTGACCCGTTCCCATTCTAACCATCTACCACCACCTGTCAAGACGGGATGAGTCCACGCAACTTAATCCATCAAGTCAGAGCCCATATGACTAATGGTTGCACGGTAAGCAATCTTCACTTAGAGAAAACATTGGCCCCTTAATACCCTGGGTGGCAACCACAAGTGACCATCCCTTAGAGGTCACCCCTAAGAGATGACACTCAACCTTTCCATCATCTTTTCATAACCAAGTCCACCCAGGTGATAAATTACTTAGTAGAATTAAGCTTTAAAGAAAACACATTTGCATAGCATCAATATTCTACTAAGTTATCAAAGGGTTCTAGACACAACTAGTGTAAAGGTATGGTGGGTTTAGCACATAGCAATAATACTATCCAACACATACATATAAGGAAATACACTAAGTAATGCATATAAAAATACTTAGGAAATTTCATGAGGGGTGTGCCACTTGCCTTGGCAAACAGAAGTGTAGTAGTAGCAGTTGCAACCACCTTCGTCTCTCTCCGAAATTTCTAACACATCAAACAATACACAATAAATATGCAGCCAAACAATATTTAAGAAAATATGACATGCATGAGATGCAGAATGATACAAGGCATTATGATGTGAAAGACATACAAAACACAATAAGGAAAAGACATAAAATAACCACTTCCCATTTAGCTAAGGCAAGGTAAGGTTGAGCCTAAAGTAACTTGATAAAACAACTTGAAAAGTTGTAAGGCTAGCTCAAGTCTTCACATGTTAGATCTTCAAAATATCTTCAACTCCTTTGTAGCTTCATTGATCTTCAATGGTCTTCAATTAGCACTCTAGGAACTTAGTCTTAAACACCAAGGACTTGGTCTATGTCCAAAGTGAGACAAAAATAGAAAGATAAGAGATAGAGAGAGAAGTAGTTGGTCTTCCAAGAATCTTCTCCTTGCTTCCTTGTTGTTTTACTTGATGTGATGACTTCATTGCAACTTGTGGACTTGATGATTCTGAAGACTTGATGATGTTGGCAGAAGATTGATCTTGAATATAACTTAGCCACCATGAAGTTTAGGAGAAGAAGGAAGAAAGAGAGAAAGGGGAGAAAGAATTAGAAAATGTAGCTGGTTGGTCTTCATGAACTTTCTCTTGATTTCTTCTAAGTACTTTTCTTCTTGGAGATGTTCCTGAGTCTTGTCTTCTTGGCTAAGTCCTTCTTTGGTTCTTGATTGTTTCCACTAATTTCTAACTTAGTGATTTTAACTAGAGGGGTCAAAAGAGTTAACATTCATCCTCAAAATTTCTAAGGAGGAAGTCATGTGAAGGTATAAAATAATACTAAGGACTTAATTATGCATGCCATGCTTATGTAAATGCTCTAAGGAAATGCAAGCAAACAAGATGGTCCAAAAATGACTAAGGACCAAGGTCACAACATAAGATTCGAAATTTCCACTAAGGGAAATAAAGGTTAAGACAATAAGTCAAAAATAAACCTAAGGAAAAGTGAACCAAAAAGAGGTGCTAGTTTTTGCTAAGAAAAGTATTATCAAACTTTTATCCAAATAATTTCTAAGGAAGAAATAACACTTTTGTGGGAGAGGTGAATTATTTCTAAGTTATTTTGTAGCTAACATGGTCCTAATGACTTAGCTAAATTTTCTAGTCGAAAATAATGTGGAGAACAATTTTTAATATAATTTATTTATTAAAATAACCCCTAAAAAGCAATAGAGCAATTAAACATAATAAAACATAGAAAAACAAATCTACAAAATTAATAGACTAAGCCTACGGCCAAAACTTAGGCATACAAAACATTTGCAAAAGAGTTTGCTCAAAAATCTAATTTTAAACTCAAATTATAGCCAAAATAATATTTAAACCACTTAAAAAATTTATCCAATTTAATTTTGTCAAAACCTCAAAATAAGCATATAAGAAGTTTCTACACATTAATAGCTTTCCAAAAATATGATTTTCATAAATTTTGGATAAAGGATTAAAATTTAATAACGAAACTAAAATCCAGGGATCTATCCGTGATGCGCAGGGACTTAAACGTAAGAAAACTGAAAAGATTCTCTGCGCTGGAGTCCTCCTGTCAACGTGTCGCCTTCTGGTTGGTGCGGAGCGGCTTCGCGGGCGATGCGGGCAGCGGACGGACGCGGCGCGGACGGATGGCTTCGCGGACGGCCACATGGCATGCTGTAATACGCCGGTACCGGTTCACGTAAGTGAACTAATTCACGCCGTTGGATCACGATCCAACGACCGAGATCCAAATGACCTGGAACGGGCGGCGCGACCTAACGGACTTGCCCGGCGACCAAATTCTACGGCGGCGCGATGGCTGGCATGGACGTGTGCGACGAAGGAGAGGGTTTTGGGACGCGCGAGTCGTACCACGTTGATGAGGAGATCGTGGCGAAGTCGTGGGCATGGACGGCGTGGACGGGGCGGCCTTCTCCTCCTTGTATTCCTCGCCGGAGCAGCAACAGCGGATGGCGGCGGCGTGTCGAGGACGAGCGCGTCGATCTGGCGCAAACAAAGGTACGGGAAAAATTACATAAGTGCGCACGGACGTCACGAAGAAGATGGGGCAGGAGAGAGAGCTCGAGGAGGTCGAGACTCGCCGGAAAACGATGAACACGGCGGCGGCAACGGCGTACGGCGGCGGCGATTGTGGCAGCCTGGGGGCGTCTTAGGCTAGGGTTCTTGGGGGTTCGGAGGAGGAGGTCCTGGGGTTTTATAAGGGGCCAAAATCCCGAGAAGATCGCAACCGAAACGAGCGAATTTTTGGAAACAGAATCAGCTAGGGTTTCGGCCGAGTCCGTGTTCAACACGAACACGATGATGACGTCATCGCTGACATCATAAATAAAATTTTAAAAAAATCATTTTCTTTCAGAAATTCATATCTTTTAAAATAAATGTCCAAATGGACTCAAACTATAGGGTTTTTATATATTCCTTTTGAAATATAATTTAAACCAAAGCAAAATATGGGTAATAATTTTGTATAAAACACGAATAGTTTTAAAAAATGTTTGATAATTCAAAATGAATTCAAAATTCATTTTAGAAATCCAAATAAATATTTTCTTTCAAAAGCAAAAGTATAAAACTTGAAAATAGAGAATAGGTAAGTAATAGAATAATTCTCCAAACATACGAACTATTCACAATCAAACACACCTTTTTAAATAGAAATCATTTTGATTTCCAAACTAGGTTTTCAATAAATGATATGACACTTAATGTCAAAATTTGAATTAGGTTTTAAAACAATCAAATGTGGCTTAAGTAAAACTTAAATACCACAAGATAAACATTTGCAATTTTTTTATATTTCAACAGATACAAACAATCACAAGCAAACATTAAAAGAACAATACATAAAAGTCAAAAGAAAATTGGAGCATAATTGCTCTACCAATATATTTTCTTAAATATGTTTTCAAGTGGAAATTTATTTCCCACTTTTGAAATAACCAAATGCAAACAATGCTATATGATGATGAATGTATGCATGAATTTTCTTTTCAAAGCAAAATACATAATAGTTTTCGAAAGTTTTAAATTTTTCTGATTTTTCAACTTTTTGAAAAAACTTGGGATGTTACACTATTATGTCAAAGGTAACATCTTGTGAGCCTCATGTGGACGATAGCACAACTTCTACTCAAAATGCTTTATTGCCATGTCCTAGTCCTTGTAATTCATCCACTCATAGTATTTCTACATCTTGTGATGAATTACTTTCCTTACCTTGTCGCTCTAACAATGAAGCTTCTACTTCCTCTAGTGTTTTTGTTGATAATAACCATGTAGAGGAATTAAAAGAGCTCAAGGCCCAAGTCACTTCCTTGAAGAAAGACTTGGAAAAGCGTCATGCTGGGAAGTCCACACTTGACAACATGTTGAGTGTGCAAAGACGCCCCAATGACAAGAGTGGACTTGGATTCAACTCCAATAACAAGAACAAGTCCAAGAATAACAAGAAAAAGAAGGGCCAAGAACAAGTCAATAATTCGGCCAAGATTGTTTGCTTCAAGTGCAAAGTTGAAGGGCACCATGTTAGATCTTGCCCGTTGAAGAAGAAGTCTCTTAGTGAGAAGCTACAAGGGAAGATGCCTCAAGTTCAAATTCAAGTTCCCCAAGTTGAAGAACGGCCACTTCCCAAGAAGAATCAAGTTATTCCTTCTCAAGTTGAGATTTCAACAAAGAAGAAAGGAGGAAGCAAATGTTGCTACTTATGCCGTGAGAAGGGTCACTTTGCTTCTTCATGCACTAGTGGTAACTTATCCAACCCTATCATAATTGATAATGTTTATTCTCTTAGGAAGGATAAGGTTGGAAATGTGTTTGCCAAATATGTTGGTACTCAAAGTGGTGTCAAGAAAAGAACCATTTGGGTTGCCAAACCTATTGTGACTAACCTCTTAGGACCCAGCTTGGTTGGGGACCAACAAGCTAAAACTTGATCAATAGGTGTTGTTGGAGGGCATTGGAGACTTGGCAACATCATGAATAATTAAGAGATCTTCATCAATGATACTCACAGGCCAAGTCATTTGGATTATATTGGTCTATCTCATATCCAATGTTCCTCCTTGCGGTAACTTGTATTTAAATCATACATATATTGAAAGTTGCTTGCACCCTTGCATGTGTTTGGTTTTTTTACCTTGCTAGTGTTTGTATGTGTTGTGCTTTCTACTTACTTATCTTGAGTAATCAAGTATGTGTATGTTGGTGTGCACACCATGTACGTGTGAGTTTGTGTTGAGCCTTTATATCAACTTGCTTATATCTTAACTGGTTCTTTTGAGAGATTAATGGACTATCCCATTTTGGGGAGTGATATGCTCTTTGGCACTTCACAGTCCTAAAATTGTGTGTACATGAGGAATACCACTTAGTGTTCATATATCAATATTATCTAGTCTCTATGTGGTATGTCATGCTCATGAGAAATTGAAATTCTATAATGTCCATTAGTTATCTCTTTTTGGATTATATTTTGCCTCTTATTAATATAAAATGGATTATCACATTATGGGGGCGTAGTAAGCTTTGTGCATATTACAATCCTAGAAAATGTGAACATGTGAGGTATTTCCATTTAGAATTGATATTGTCAATTATCTTGTTCCTATGTGGCATGTCGCTCAAACAAGTCCAATTTGGTTAAATGATTTTGTTTGCTCAATATTTGGATCTTGTTTGTGAAGGAAGTTCTTGGTACGGTTTTCTCATAATATATTCACATATATCTTTTTTGGGAAATCGATTGCTTCAAGCTACTCTTTGTAGTTGCTTTGCATGACCGCGTGAATATTTGAAGCTATCAAGAACATCTATCTACATAAGCATTGCCGTTAAATCTTATCCATTGTCATATGCTTATTTGTTGTGAAGATGGTCTTGAATATCATTCCTATACACCACCGAGAAATTTCTACATATACTACTTTTCCATGACAAGAGATACTCATAATTGTGGTGAAATTTGTAGATCATCTTCATATTGGCCCTTGGTTTTATTGCCTTATTTATTCCAAAAAATTAATGTGTTTTAACTCCCGTTGTCTTCCTTGTCTCTCATGGATGCTTGTGCTTTACTCAACTTTCCTAGTGATTTAATTGGTGTAGGAGAGGCATTGATCCCATCATTGTGCCCTTGCATTCAAAGGCTACTTCTTGATAATGCACTGTTCTTGGGGGAGCTATCCTATATTGAGTAAAACTCTATCTTTTCATTTGTTATTGGATCGTATTGATTCCTATTGAAAATTGGCTAGTGTTGGAAAGATATACGGAGAGCAATGATCTCATTTGGATGCATTTTGTATTCAATACAAGATCCTAAATAATGCACTATTATTGAGCGAGCTCCTCCTATATTCTTTCATACACTACTTGCCTTCTATTGGTACTTACTCCTTTCCATTGGAATTTGATCCCGATGACATGTCTCTTTAGAAGATAATTTTTTTTTGTCTTATTACTTTGCCATCATGAAAAGTGTAGAGGGTGTGGTTTATTTGTTGGACCCTGCTCTTTCTATTTGAGAGTTAGTCTCAACTGGCATCTCTCTTTGGGAGTGGGTTGTATCATTCATTGATATATCTCTCTTTTGATATCTCTTTTGGAAATTTGATATCTAGTCCTTTTTATTTATTGATTAATTGGTATCTTATTTTCTTTTGGTATCTTTGTCCAATTGGTATCTTATCAATCATGTGTTGGTTTGTTTTAGTTTCAATTGGCTTCTCTAAATCAATTTTTGATTTGGATCTTTGATATAATTTGGACCTTCTTTGATTTCTTGATATTTTTCCAAATTGTATCTCCGTTTGGTTATTGAAGGTCATAGGCATGCATATCTACTACATGTTTATTTTATGGCACGCTTTCCTTTTTTTGCCAATATATAGGTGAAACTCCACAGAATCCTAAATCGGCTAAGATGTGCATGAAATTCAATTTCATATCTATATGCACACATTTATGTGGAGTTCCTTCTATTTATTGTAGTTTGACTAACTACTTTGGACCCAATTAGTTTGGGATCAATTTTACTTTAATGTGTTTGTGGGGACCCCGGACTAGCTGTCTGAAATACCCGATTATGCTTAACACAACGATCCCGTGATCAGTCTGTCGTTGCACATAATCCGAATTGGATACCAAAGTTTACATCCATTACAGTACCGAATTAAAAGTCTTACGTAAATGTCATTTAGACCAAGTTCTTACATAGGTGCCTTCAAGGGCCAAACCAAAATATCAGCGGAAGCTAAGGCGTAGAAGACATCATATTGTAACGATGACAACCCGACATGCTGCTGACTTGTGGAGATCCTTAGTTTGCGTAGAAGTCGCCATATTCCTGCTCGGCGTAGTGCTCCTCCTCGTAGTCTGGCTAGGACAATAGCCAAGGACGAAACCAATATGAGTACATTTGAATGTACTCGCAAACTACCCCGACATGAGTATGCACTAGTTTTATTTTAACTTACAATTTTTATTTGTGTAAAACATCTCTATATCTTTATTGAAAAAAGGTAATAAGAGTTTTATAACCATCTTTGAAAGAAGTCACCACCTCATTTTTGTTTCTCAAAAACTCCTCCTTTTCATGACCATGGCTCACCATAGTCCATTTATTCCAACAACTCATACCACTTCATTTGGTATAGCTGTGTAACACCATCACCATTTCAGTTTCTTTTTAAACTTGAAAGCTTTTCCAAAAACTTGCACATGGTCTAGGACAGCCTCCCAACTGTCCATATCCGAGGACTCGGCTATTCGAATAGTTTTACACTCTGCAGAGGTAGCACGCTTTTCCCCCATCCATCCGGCAACTCATCGTGTCTGCCACGTCTCGCCATACAAGGTGTATGCGAAGTAAGCCGCCGACCATAGCCTGTCCTTTGCTCATGCTAGTATAGGACCCTGCCGCTACGAAACTTCCATCGACACTCAGGCTAATTTCCCAACAGAAACCCCAAGGGTGAGGACTCGTAGTTCTGCCCGGCGAGCGAACCCTTCAATCCTCCCACCATCGTGTTAGGACCCAGGTCAGGGGTAGGTCACCAAACCATCCCCTCATGGAACGAGGTCATCCTCGTTATTGATGCATCCCATACTAATATGAGCAAATTATATGACTACGCCCTTTCCCATATGTGGGTAGATGTGGTCGCACAGGGTAAGATTGGTTGTCATAGTACTAGGACACAATGTGCATTTTTCATAAACATCACCATTCTCCACTTCTTTACTTCCACAATGACATCTCGGTATTCCAGAACCACACCAGTCTTTTTAAAGGAGTTTTGAATAAACAACATTGTTTCCCATCCTAAAGTTTTATATAAGCTACTACATAGGGTGGCAAAATAATATCCATATACTTTTCGAAAAGGTTTTGTAAACCAATGCCTTAAGAGTAAATCATTTGATCAAAGTAGATGCATATGTATTTAGGTGCAAGCTCAGGGAGTAGCTTGCCTTGCTTGGCAAAGTGATCTTGCTCTTGTTCTTCATTTCAGCAAACTCTCCTTCCTCGATATATCCGACAACGTTCTCGTCTAATTAATAAACAAACAATGCAAACAATCACTAAGCTATACAAGCAATCATCTCAACACAACAATCAAGAACATCACACATAGCTACTGCACACATCAAACCATACAATTTGGTTTCAAAATATTTGAATTACACACCATTTATTTATGTTCAACATTAAGGCAGAAACTTGTTGAACATGTTTAATTCAATAACTTGAGTTCTGTTGCTCACAAAAATACAAACTAAAATTCTATGGAAAGCTACTGATGTGTAGAAGACAGCACGATTGAGTTTGTGTTAATTTGAGTTACCAAACTCCCTACACATTTGTTTGAATCCAGAAGCTTAATAATCAAGTTTTAGCTACCAATTAAATTCTGTTGTTCCTAAAATTAAATCCTTTTAGGGGCAACTAAACATGACTAATTGTGACCTAACAAAATTGGTCCTAAACCATTTGGATTAACCATTTAACATATTTAAATGTTTGAGTGCAGAAGGGTGTTCAAACTTCAGTTTCATACTAAACAATTAATACTGCACAAATAATTCTACCAAAATTAGGAAAGCTAACATATTGCAGTACTAAGCTAGAAAAATTGGTTTGGAATTATTTGGACTAACAGAGTATCAGAAACAAACAAGTTTAGAATTTAAACCTTCTGTAGTAATTTTAATAATACTTTTTATTTATTTAATTAAATGACATGGGACCAATTGGGTTGGTTAAACATTTTCATAAGCTTTCCATAACAATTGAGTTTTATTTATTTGGATTCCTAAATCTTGAGATATTGATTTTCTAAGTTGATGTCAGTACTGAAATTTCCAGAGAAAACTAAATTAGAAATTCTCTCTGTTTGGATAATGTTGAAAGTTATGACAGGTGGGGCCTACACGTCAGCGACAGAGTGTGCGGTTGGAAATTAATAAAATCCTGACGAGCGGGGCCCGCCCGTCAGTCTCTCTCTCTTCCTAATACACGAAGCGGTACGCAACCGTTGGATCGAGATCCAACGGTCCACGTGCGACGCGACGACGGCGACCAAGATTTGGCGGCGCTGCCGCGCCGGCGGCGATGTGGTGGACGGATGTCTCACCTAGGGGGCACGGGAAGGCACGGCGATGACGCGAATCGACGGCGGTGGTGAGGTGGAAGCTCCTGGCTGAGTCCTACTTGCTGGGACGGCGGCTAGCTCCGGCGGCGTGTCGACGAACTTCCCACGGCCACGGCAGCTACTCCGGCGAGCTCCCTACGGCGTTCCTGTGCACGATCCAGAGGGAAAAAGGGGCGGGTGAGTGTGGTGAAGCTGTGGCATCATGCTACGAGGCATAGAGGGGAGAATAGGGTAGAGCAGCGCGGCGGCCGTGTCCGACCTTGACGGCGGCCGTGGCGCAGCAATGTCCGCCCTCCGGGCAGAGCACGGTGAAATTGGAGCAGGGGAATGGGAGATGGGGTGGTGTGGAGTGAGCAGAGGGGGTCGGGGGTGGTTTTATAGCGGCAGATGCCGGCGTTCATGGGCTAGGTGCACGGGCGTGTCCACGGCGCACCGGCAAGATCTTTTGCCCGAGGCTGACGAGGCACGGCAAGGGGCGGGGCAACGCGGTGACGAGCGACGCTCTAGCGTCTTCTAGAAGGCCTGGGCGGAGTGGCACGCGTTGAGGTGCAGAGGGTGGGGTGAATTTCATCGGCGCCGTCCAAGTGCTGCCGCGGCGGCAATGGGGGACAGGACGGCGATTTCGGCAACGGGGTGCTCGAGTTCGTGCAGAGGGCGCAGAGGCGACGACCGTGGACGACTGCGAGCGAGAGGGGGGCCTGGGGGGCCGGGGAAATGGCGACGCGCGCGGCGTACGGCGACGACACGGCGACGGAGAGGTAGCCGATGACACTTTTGCCAAAACCCCCTGGCTCCTGTGCTCTGCTCCTTTTCCTTCTTCTTTCTTGTAATTACTTTTTAGTCCTTCTGTTTAATTGCAGTAGCACTTCTTGATTTAATTTGAGGCACTAAATCAATTTATAAAAATTTGCCAAAATTTGTGGGGCCTTCCCATAATGTGCAGAAGCTCCACAAAAATTGGCTTTGCAAAATAAAATGTTTTGAAACATTTTCTTTTCTAGTGTTTCAATTATGGTATTTTAATTTATTTCTACTTTGTTTACTTTTAAATTTTAAAACTAGTTTGAAAATAATATTTGAGAGAGATAAGTAGTAAGGATGAGATGGGAGGGTTTGCACTACCACTCCACTGAGTTTTGTTGGAAACAAATTGAGATCCTCACTTGGAGAATTTGTGTGGCACTTGCCACATTTATTTTCTTGTTTTGCTTTTACTTTATTTCTCTCCTTTTCTTCATGTTTGTCTTTTAGAGCAAGCAACACACAACAAGAAGAAATAAACAACACAAGCAAGAATATGAGATCAACACATATAATTTTAACAAAAGTTTTTGTTGGCTCTCATTTTTGGAATAATACTACTGTTGATAATTTTGGGATGTTACAATCCTTCCCCCCTTAGAATAAATCTCGTCCCGAGATTTGCTAGGCCTGGGTACTAAAGAGGTCTGGAAATTCGCTTCGAAGATATCTTCGCGTTCCCAAGTTGCTTCTTCTTCAGAGTGGTTAGTCCACTGGACTTTGTAAAACTTGATCGCACGTCTTCGGGTAACACGAACATCTTCTTCGAGAATTTTGAGAGGTCTCTCACGATAAGTCAAATCTTGGTTCAGGTCGATGGAGAGGTGGTCGATGTTTTTGAAAACATCAGGCTGGTCAGGAACTTCAGACACTTCCGGAGCAAGGAAATGTGGAAGACATCATGATAATCTCCTAACTCCTGGGGTAACTCCAGCTGATAGGATACTTCTCCTCGACGAGCAATGACCTTGAAGGGTCCAATATACCTTGGCGCTAATTTTCCTTTGACATGGAAACGCTGCATTCCTTTGAGGGGTGTCACTCGGAGATAAACATGATCTCCGACACTGAAAGTGAGGTCACGGCGCTTGGTGTCAGCATAACTCTTCTGACGGGATTGGGCAGTTTTGAGGCGTTCACGAATAAGCTGAACTTGCTCTTCAGCTTCACGGAGGGTATCTGGTCCAAACAATTTGCCTTCTCCGGTATCGGACCAATTCAGGGGTGTACGACACTTCTTGCCGTAAAGGGCTTCAAAAGGGGCCATTTGCAGACTGGACTGATAACTGTTGTTGTACGAGAACTCTGCAAACGGAAGACAATCTTCCCACTTGGAACCATAGGATAGAACACATGCACGAAGCATGTCCTCCAATATCTGGTTCACTCGCTCAGTTTGGCCATCGGTCTGGGGATGATAGGCTGTGCTAAATGCTAACTTGGTTCCGAGGGCTTCATGAAGGGATTTCCAGAATCTTGAGGTGAATTGCGTGCCTCTATCAGATACAATCTTCTTAGGCACACCATGCAGGCTTACTATTCTGGAAATATACAGGTCTGCTAACTGGGCTCCATTGTGAGTGGTCTTGACGGGTATAAAATGAGCAACCTTGGTCAGTCGATCAACGATGACCCAGATTGAATCATGGCCTCGGTTGGATCTTGGAAGTCCGGTAATAAAATCCATTCCAATCTCATCCCACTTCCACTCGGGAATTTTCAAAGGTTGAAGCAATCCAGCGGGCCGCTGATGTTCAGCCTTAACTCGCTGGCAGATGTCACACTTGGCTACGAAAGAACCAATCTCCGTTTCATTCCATGCCACCAAAATCTTTCTCGAAGGTCTTGGTACATTTTGGTTCCGCCGGGGTGGATTGAATAAGGGGTCTCATGGGCCTCTTTTAGGATTAACTCCTTAAGTTCCGTGACATTGGGCACACAGATACGACCATTGAATTTCAGTACTCCTTCAGCATCTTCGGTAAAACCGGGTGCTTTGCCGAGGGAAATCTTCTTCCTAATTCCCTCAATGCTTTCATGGTCTTTTTGGGCTTCTTTGATTTGATCCATCAGGGTTGGGGTTAACTCTAAATTGGCGAGATAACCATGGCTAACAAGTTCTAGTCCAAAGTCTTCGAACTCTTTGAACAAGGCTGGCTGTTCGGCTTGGATCAGGGCATTCAGGGTGCAAGGTTTGCGACTAAGGGCATCAGCAACTACATTAGCCTTTCCAGGGTGATAATGGATTCCAATATCATAATCCTTGATTAATTCCATCCATCTCCTCTGTCGCAGGTTCAATCTTCTGGGTGAAAATATACTTCAAGCTTTGTGATCCGTATAGATCTCACAGCGATGTCCCGCAAGATAGGGACGCCACTTCTTAAGAGCAAAGACTACAGCAGCTAACTCCAAGTCATGAGTTGGGTAATTCTCTTCATGCGGTCGCAACTGCCGGGACAGATACGACACAACTTTGCCTTCTTGCATCAGAACGCAACCAAGTCCGAGGCGTGATGCATCGCAATACACGTCGAAACTCTGGGTGACGTCTGGCATAATCAAAATTGGGGCTGAGGTTAGTCTCTTCTTCAGTTCTTGGAAACTATCCTCACACTTCTGAGTCCATTCAAATTTCTTGTCCTTCTTCAACAGTTGGGTCATAGGTTTGGCTATACTGGAAAATCCTTCAACGAACTTGCGGTAATAACCGGCAAGTCCGAGAAAGCTTCGGATTTCAAAAACATTGGTTGGGGATAACCAGTCAAGAATGGCTTGTATCTTCTCAGGGTCAACAGAAATTCCTCCAGCGGATACAATATGTCCAAGAAATGCCACTTCACTGAGCCAAAACTCACACTTGCTAAGCTTGGCATACAGCTGGTGCTCTTGGAGGGTCTCCAAAACTAGACGCAGGTGTTCAGCATGCTCTTCTTCGGTCTTGGAATAAATAAGGATGTCATCAAGGAAAACTACCACGAACTTGTCGAGGTACTCCATGAAAATCTTGTTCATGAGATTCATGAAATAGGCTGGGGCATTGGTCAGCCAAAGGACATACGGTGTATTCAAACAAACCGTAACGGGTGGTGAAGGCGGTCTTGGGAATATCTGTCTCTCGGATCTTCAACTGATGGTAACCTGTCCGAAGATCGATCTTTGAAAAGACTCGGGCTCCGTTCATTTGATCGAACAGATCCTCGATCTTGGGAAGAGGGTACTTGTTTTTAATGGTCACGTCATTCAGCTTGCGATAATCCACACACAGGCGTGTGGTACCGTCTCTCTTGTCCACAAAAATAATGGGTGATCCCCATGGTGAAGCGCTTGGGCGGACAAGACCTTTGCTTAGCATATCAGCCAACTGCTTCTTCAACTCAACCAGTTCTTCCGGATTCATCCGATAAGGCTTTTGGGATATGGGGGATGTCCCTGGGATAAGCTCAATTATGAACTCAATATCCCGGTCTGGCGGCATACCAGGCAATTCTTCTGGGAAAACATCCTTGAACAGGTGAACAACACGGATCTCATCTAGGGCGGGTCGAGCTATGCTCTCATGGCATCCGGGTCTGGTCTGGCTGGTCTCAGATGCATACTCCACTTCAACTCCATCATCAGAAGTGAGAGAAACAGCTCTTCGGGCACAGTCAATACGACCGTGATACTTGGCTAACCAATCCATTCCAAGAATAACATCTATGCCTTGGTTTCCTAAGATAATTAGGTCGGCTGCAAACCTTCCTCCTCCAATTTCTATGGGGGTTTCGGAACACATCTGGTTGGTTTTGGCTAACAGTCCTGGGGTTTGTACCAACATTGGTTTGGGTAAAAGACTCCCGACTAAACCTCCCTTAGAAACAAACTCTTTGGTAATAAACGAATGGGTGGCACCAGAATCAAACAGAACAGTTGCAGGTACTGAGTTGACAAGGAACGTACCCAGCACAACATCTGGCGCTTCTTCAGCCTCTTCAGCATTGATGTGGTGCAGACGGCCTCTGACAACAGCAGCATTCCCGCGGGGTGCGGCATTCTTGCCATTACCATTTCCATTGCGGCCTTGACCATTGTTCGGTGCAGGTGCATTGGGGCGCTGGACAGGCTTCTTGGGATTGGGGCATTCTCTGGAGTAATGTCCTGGGCCGCATTCAAAGCAGACAACCTTGGGGCGGAGATTGAAGTTATTGAAGTTTCCTCCAGAACGGTTATTGTCATTGGGGCGGTTGAAGTTGTTTGGGCGGTTAGGGAAATTGGGGCGTGGTGCTTGGGGTGGACGATAGGCAGGCCTGGGGTTCTGCTGAAAGATACGAGGTTTCTGGCTGCTCGAACCTTCCTGAGCATTCATCCTCCTCTTGCGACCTTCATACATAGACTTGCGCTTGGTCTCCAGCTGGATGGCTTTGTCCACAAGTGACTCCAGATCACGGAAGTCATGGATAACCAGAGCACACTGCAGTTCATCATGAAGTCCACTCATGAAACGCTCCATCTTCTTCTCTTCTTTGTCGGTGTCATCAGGAGCATACCGAGATAAGTCGGTAAACTCATCCAGATAACCGACCACATCTTTACTTCCCTGCCTCAGCTTGCGGAATTCATCCTTCTTCCTCTCAATGAGTCCGTAAGGAATGTGCTTCTTGCGGAACTTCTCCTGGAACTCAGCCCAGTCGATGACATGACCAGCTTGCTGGAGAGCCTTGGTAGTTTCCCACCAAGCTCTTGCAGGTCCAGCGAGATAGTGGGTTGCATACAACACTTTCTCATTTTCTCCCACAGCAGCAACTTCCAGATTGTTGTCGATGGTGCGAAGCCAATCATCGGCTTCCAGTGGGTGAAGTCCCTTGGAGTAGGTGGGTGGGTTGGTCTTCTGGAAATCGCCTAAGGTAGATCGCTGGTTCTCATTGCCATTGCCATTGTTGTTGTTGTTGTTGTTATAAGCGGCTGCGAGTTGTTGTAAGGCAGCGAGATGAGCTGGCGCTCTGCCGGGCATTTTCACGTTCCTCCATGATAAGGCGAGAAGTTGGGTGGGGGTTGGGTCCGGTGGTGGTGGTGCTGATCCTGATCCTCCGTATTGTCGCGACGGGGCGGCATCCTGAAGCACACCGGGTATAAGAGGCAAGGCAAGAAAAGTTCGACTAAGGGAAAAGACGATTCTCAAGTGGTTGATTAATTTTAAGAT
The DNA here is from genome assembly GCA_947311845.1 of Poa pratensis. Lineage (NCBI taxonomy): Eukaryota > Viridiplantae > Streptophyta > Magnoliopsida > Poales > Poaceae > Poa > Poa pratensis. The sequence goes on from CAMZMU010000069.1 coordinate 37,742,126, forward strand.
TTATATGAAAATATTCACACAGATCTTAACAAGACAAACATACTTATATTTCACAAACACACATCAAGGAGTTCACAACAACATCAAGCTTACAACATCAAGCATTATAACATACATCTGGTTTCCAAAAGAACCACTACTTCGACTCGACTAGCTATAGGGGGTCAACCTAATCCTGCGGTAGTGATCAAGTCACTCGCCTACTGAGGTGGAACCTCCAGCTCTAACACGTCAGCATCTGACTGGTAGGCTGGCTCCTCGGGATCCTCCTCCTCGTCCTCGAGAACTGCTCGAGTGGCTCCTCCTCCTCGTCAACTAACTCCTCCTCATCATCTCCTCCTCACAGTCCATCTCCTCCACGAAGTCATCATCGTCACTGAGGAAAGCGTGTTCTCCTTGCGGAGATCCTCGCCCTCCTCCTCCATCTCGTCAGTATGGTGCTCTAGATCCTCAATCAGTCCGTCCTGCTCTGCCACCTTCGTGCGGAGCTTCACGATAGTCTTCCTCAGCTGGGCCCTCTTCCTGAGAAGAGCAACCTTCTCCACCATCAGCTTCATCTCGTTCTCGCGAAGCTCAACGAGCGACTCGCGGTCAAAGTGGAGCTGAATCCTAGTGCGCAACAGATCATCCTGAGTGCACTGAAGTATCTCCATGTCCATGATGTAGCTCCCAAACATCGGGTGGTAAGGTGAAGGAGTAGGGTGTCCATCGCAGTTGCGCCTCCCGTAGAACCGGAAACGGGAGTCTACTAACTCCGCCTTGTGCTCCTCACAAAGTCGGGCTAGCATCCTCTGTGTAGCAGTACAGAGACCGTCAACCCAGGTGGCCTCCTTGGTGGTGAAGATGAGCGTCCTGGAACTGGGAGACTTGATGTTCCTGCGAACTGACGATTGATGAGCCAGCTCAGCCTTCCGACACCGTGAACATCAATCTGAGCTCCCTCAAACTCTGGAGCGGGGCGACCTAACAGCTTGGTCAACTCGAACAAGTCCCTCTCAAACGTCAACTTGCTGTCCTTCTCCAGCTGAACGAACTCGGTCCAATGGAGTGCCATCTACAATTTTTAAGCAAAATTTTAAGTTAGTTAGGTGACAAGTATCAAAATTTTAATATAGTAGGGCAACAAGTGAGTCAAATTTTAAGCTTAATGAGGGGTGCAAAATTTTAGGGATAAGGAAAATGTAATATTTAATGAGAGTAAAATTTTGCATAAGTAAGAGGATTGGAGATAAGAAATTTTCGAAAATACTTCATTCCTTTCTTTTTAGAAATTATCTTTTGTAATTTGACAAACGACCATGCTAACTAAGGTTTCCTAAAGTCAGGATGGCTCTGATACCAAGTCTGTGGGGACCCCGGACTAGCTGTCCGAAATACCCGATTATGCTTAACACAACGATCCCGTGATCAGTCTGTCGTTGCACATAATCCGAATTGGATACCAAAGTTTACATCCATTACAGTACCGAATAAAAGTCTTACATAAATGGTCATTTAGACCAAGTTCTTACATAGGTGCCTTCATGGGCCAAACCAAAATATCAGCGGAAGCTACGGCGTAGTAGACATCATATTCTAACGATGACGACCCGACAGGCAGCTGACTTGTGGAGATCCTTAGTTGCGTAGAAGTCGCCATATTCCTGCTCGGCGTAGTGCTCCTCGTAGTCTGGCTAGGACAATAGCCAGGGACGAAACCAATATGAGTACATTTGAATGTACTCGCAAACTACCCCAACATGAGTATGCACTAGTTTTATTTTAACTTACAATTTTTATTTTAAAACATCTCTATATCTTTATTGAAAAAGGTAAGAAGAGTTTTATAACCATCTTTGAAAGAAGTCACCATCTCATTTTGTTTCTCAAAACTCCTCCTTTTCATGACCATGGCTCACCATAGTCCATTTATTCCAACAACTCATACCACTTCATTTGGTATAGCTGTGTAACACCATCACCATTTCAGTTTCTTTTTAAACTTAAAGCTTTTCCAAAAACTTGCACATGGTCTAGGACAGCCTCCCAACTGTCCATATCCGAGGACTCGGCTATTCGAATAGTTTTACACTCTGCAGAGGTAGCACGCTTTTCCCCCATCCATCCGGCAACTCATCGTGTCTGCCACGTCTCGCCATACAAGGTGTATGCGAAGTAAGCCGCCGACCATAGCCTGTCCTTTGCTCATGCTAGTATAGGACCCTGCCGCTACGAAACTTCCATCGACACTCAGGCTAATTTCCCAACAGAAACCCCAAGTGTGAGGACTCGTAGTTCTGCCCGGCGAGCGAACCCTTCAATCCTCCCACCATCGTGTTAGGACCCAGGTCAGGGGTAGGTCACCAAACCATCCCCTCATGGAACGAGGTCATCCTCGTTGTTGAGGCATCCCATACTAATATGAGCAAATTATATGACTACGCCCTTTCCCATATGTGGGTAGATGTGGTCGCACAGGGTAAGATTGGTTGTCATAGTACTAGGACACAATGTGCATTTTTCATAAACATCACCATTCTCCACTTCTTTACTTCACACCGACATCTCGGTATTCCAAACCACAAGTCTTTTAAAGGAGTTTTGAATAAACAACATTGTTTCCCATCCTAAAGTTTTATATAAGCTACTACATAGGGTGGCAAAATAATATCCATATACTTTTCGAAAAGGTTTTGTAAACCATTGCCTTAAGAGTAAATCATTTGATCAAAGTAGATGCATATGTATTTAGGTGCAAGCTCAGGGAGTAGCTTGCCTTGCTTGGCAAAGTGATCTTGCTCTTGTTCTTCGATTTCAGCAAACTCTCCTTCCTCGATATATCCGACAACGTTCTCGTCTAATTAATAAACAAACAATGCAAACAATCACTAAGCTATACAAGCAATCATCTCAACACAACAATCAAGAACATCACACATAGCTACTGCACACATCAAACGTACAATTTGGTTTCAAAATATTTGAATTACACATCATTTATTTATGTTTAACATTAAGGCAGAAACTTGTTGAACATGTTTAATTCAATAACTTGAGTTCTGTTGCTCACAAAAATACAAACTAAAATTCTATGGAAAGCTACTGATGTGTAGAAGACAACAAATTGAGTTTGGGTTAATTTGAGTTACCAAACTCCTACACATTTGTTTGAATCCAGAAGCTTAATAATCAAGTTTTAGCTACCAATTAAATTATGTTGTTCCTAAAATTAAATCCTTTTAGGGGCAACTAAACATGACTAATTGTGACCTAAAAAAATGGTCCTAAACATTTGGGTTAACCTATTTAACATATTTAAATGTTTGAGTGCAGAAGGGTGTTCAAACTTCAGTTTCATACTAAACAATTAATACTGCACAAATAATTCTACAAAATTAGGAAGCTAATACTAGCAGTACTAAGCTAGAAAATTGGTTTGGAATTATTTGGACTAACAGAGTATCAGAAACAAACAAGTTTAGAATTTAAACCTTCTGTAGTAATTTTAATAATCTTTTATTTTTTAATTAAATACATGGGACCAATTGGGTTGGTTAAACATTTTCATAAGCTTTCCAGAACAATTGAGTTTGATTTATTTGGATTGTTAAATATTGAGATATTGATTTTCTAAGTTGATGTCAGTACTGAAATTTCCAGAGAAAACTAAATTAGAAATTCTCTCTGTTTGGATAATGTTGAAAAGTTATGACAGGTGGGGCCTACACGTCAGCGACAGAGTGTGCGGTTGGAAATTAATAAAATCCTGATGAGCGGGGCCCGCCTGTCAGTCTCTCTCTCTTCCTAATACACGAAGCGGTACGCAACCGTTGGATCGAGATCCAACGGTCCACGTGCGACGCGACGACGGCGACCAAGATTTGGCGGCGCTGCCGCGCCGGCGGCGATGTGGTGGACGGATGTTCACCTAGGGGCACGGGAAGGCACGGTGATGACGCGAATCGATGGCGGTGGTGAGGTGGAAGCTCCTGGCTGAGTCCTACTTGCTGGGACGGCGCTAGCTCCGGCGGCGTGTCGACGAACTTCCCACGGCCACGGCAGCTACTCCGGCGATCCCTATGGCTTCCTGTGCACGATCCAGAGGGAAAAAGGGGCGGGTGAGTGTGGTGAAGCTGTGGCATCATGCTACGAGGCATAGAGGGGAGAATAGGGTAGAGCAGCGCGGCGGCCGTGTCCGACCTTGACGGCGGCCGTGGCGCAGCAATGTCTGCCCTCCGGGCAGAGCACGGTGAAATTGGAGCGGGGGAATGGGAGATGGGGTGGTGTGGAGTGAGCAGAGGGGGTCGGGGTGGTTTTTATAGCGGCGGATGCCGGCGTTCATGGGCTAGGTGCACGGGCGTGTCCACGGCGCACCGGCAAGATCTTTTGCCGAGGCTGACGAGGCACGACGAGGGGCGGGGCAACGCGGTGACGAGCGAGGCTCTAGCATCTTCTAGATGGCCTGGGCGGAGTGGCACGCGTCGAGGTGCAGAGGGTGGGGCGAATTTCATCGGCGCCGTCCAAGTGCTGCCGCGGCGGCAATGGGGGACAGGACGGCGATTTCGGCAACGGGGTGCTCGAGTTCGTGCAGAGGGCGCAGAGGCGACGACCGTGGACGACTGCGAGCGAGAGGGGGGGGCTGGGAGGGGCCCGGGGAAACGGCGACGCGCGCGGCGTACGGCGACGACACGGCGACGGAGAGGTAGCCGATGACACTTTTGCCAAAACCCCCTGGCTCCTGTGCTCTGCTCCTTTTCCTTCTTCTTTCTTCTAATTACTTTTTAGTCCTTCTGTTTAATTGCAGTAGCACTTCTTGATTTAATTTGAGGCACTAAATCAATTTATAAAAATTTGCCAAAATTTGTGGGGCCTTCCCATAATGTGCAGAAGCTCCACAAAAATTGGCTTTGCAAAATAAAATGTTTTGAAACATTTTCTTTTATAGTGTTTCAATTATGGTATTTTAATTTATTTCTACTTTGTTTACTTTTAAATTTTAAAACTTGTTTGAAAATAATATTTGAGAGATAAGTAGTAAGGATGAGATGGAGGGTTTGTACTACCACTCCACTGAGTTTTGTTGGAAACAAATTGAGATCCTGACTTGGAGAATTTGTGTGGCACTTGCCACATTTATTTTCTTGTTTTGCTTTTACTTTATTTCTCTCCTTTTCTTCATGTTTGTCTTTTAGAGCAAGCAACACACCAACAAGAAGAAATAAACAACACAAGCAAGAATATGAGATCAGCACATATAATTTTAACAAAAGTTTTTGTTGGCTCTCATTTTTAGAACTAATACTACTTGTTGATAATTTTGGGATGTTACAGTGTTTTAGGTACATGGAGATGCATTGGATGCTTGTCTCATTTACAATGAAAGCTTCTTGACCACATGCTTTTGAGGCCAAGCTAGGATGGTTGATGAACTCATATCTACTACATCAACCCCATGCCATCTCGGTAACAAGTATCCACCCTCATGCATACTTTTATAGCATTCAAACCTTGTGTAGGTTTCATCATGGATGAAAATATTTATTTGCCTTTGTTGTGGCTATTGCAAATTCTGTTTGGCTCTTATGATACTTGTTGCTTTCCACAGAATGCTTCCCAACTATCTCTTTTTCCCTTAGTGATATTTGTGATGCTTGTGTTGAGGTTCAATTTGAAGTTCATTATTATACAATATGAGAATATTGAGCTATGGGCTATGATCCTAAACAAACATCATATGTGTATATTATTATACATCTTTTTTTTCTTAACTATTTTTGTGTATACATATTTCTTTGTGGATGTATATCATCATGATTATTGTCTACTTAGAAATTATATACATGAGAAGAGTTACATATTTACTTGATATCTTAATTCTTTGGTTTCACCTTTTTATCTATTTTTTATTCTTTGGTGACCCCGAAAAGAATTTGGGCTCATGAGTGCCTATACTATTTAATCACATCATGGTGCACTCATCTGGTAAATATCCTTTACCTCATGCTTATCTTGACGAGCCTATTATCTTCACCATGGGATTTGACACAAGCCTTGATTGTTATTTTATTTTATTTGCATCTTTTTGAGCTTGTGAATCCCTTTAAATTTTGTGTTTTAGAGGATACTAGGGAGTGAGGATTCCATTTTTGTACACTTTTCATTTAAATGCCAAAATTCTAAATTGTGTACAAATATTGGGGAGCTCCTCTATTTTCTTTAAAACACTCTTTTGCTCAAATCATAATATCTTTTGTTCACTTGGTTTGGTGGATCTCTTGGCTGCTTTCCTTTTATTTGGATAATTGTAAAAGTTTTTTCATATCACTCTCTTGCAATCTTTGGATCATCAATATAGTGTGATCTCCCTCCAACTATTAGTCATTGGATATATGTGTTTGATTTTACTCACATTTTGAGAAATGCACACATCATGGGGGAGCTTTTACTATATTGACCTTCTAAGACTATTAGCCCATTTTGGAAATGGATGCCAAGGGGGAGAAGTTTTAGAGGGTTTAAGGGATTTTGGTTTTTTGTTTTTTGTTTGTTCATAAAATATTACCTTTCATGCTCATGCATCCTTGTTTGTTTCTTTGCATGCATGGTTGCTTTAAATTTATTATATAAACCCTCGTAAAAAAGATTGTCATCAATTACCAAAATGGGGGAGATTGAAAGGGCATGGCGCCCCCATGTGTGGTTTTGGTAATTAATGACAATCCCTATGGACTAATGGTTTCATTGAGTTATACTTGTAGTGTTTGTCCATAGGCAATGCTTGAACTCCATATGTTGGATTCAAGGTTGATGTCATGAAGATATTGATATAATGGAGTATTTGGCATCAATATCATCGAGTTGTATGGATATATTTGATATGATCAATAAGAAGAGTATGTGATGACCAAGTGGTTATATATTCGAGGAGTTATCCGAAGATTGGTCATGAGAGAGTTGAGCATATTGCAAGTATGTCTTGAAGAAAAGGATTCTGAGATCATTCATGGTTATCCTCAAGACATCATCTATTACAGAGAGAAGTAAAGATACAAGATTGATCAAGATATTGATCAACACACAAAGCTACAAGATGTACCAAGTGGGATCATGTATCTCTTGGTATGGTAAGAAATTATCCATATAGCTTTGTGAACTAACCCATGATATGTGTGTGTGGTATTTATATGTGTGGTTAGGCATCTTTCCATGGGCTTGCATCAAAAGGAAGATTTCATATAGCCCATGGTTGATGACGTGAAGTGGTGATCGTCATCAAGCTTGAGATGTGCAAGTTCAAGAGAACCGTCTCGAACAAATCCTATGATTGGAGCTTGCCACCCATTTGGAGATAATGGTCATGTGAAGATGTGCCTAATGAAGGCTCACCCATAGTGGAGTATGGGGGAGCAATATGTGAGTCTTCACCAAGCGAAGCACAATCAAGAAAGATGGTTCACTTGAGGAGATCAAGATAGTCATCATCTAGCTCAAGTGGAATGCGCAAGACAAAGGTATGATCTTGATAGGGTTTCTATTTTACCGGTCTCATTGTGCTAGTTGGGAGACCGAGTTATAGGATAGATACCGTACTATCAAGAGGGGCTCTCGAGTGAGCTTTTGCGTATCGTCCGTAGAGAGCTCAAACTTTTGCATACTAGGCATCATCTTTCTTGGTTGTTATTTGGCTTTTATCCATGTGAGAATTTAGAGTTTGGTTCATCTCCATGCCAAGCTCTAGTCCATCAAAAACAGATTTCATATGAATATCTTGTTGCGTTTTTTATGTTAGAGGTCATACAGCCGGTTTGTCTTTTCTAAGAGAGGTCAAACTCTCTTCCTTTGTTTACTCCTCATATGATGGATTATGATGTGTACATGTATGATCTTGTAGAGCTTGTGATTATCTTCGAAACAAGCCCAAGATCATCGAAAACGGAGTCCGTATGAAACAGTTATTGCAGTTTCCATTTTGCTGTGTTGTTGGTCTGGGCCGGAAGTTCCGGTGTCCCAGACCGGAAGTTCGCCCTGGCCTCCCAGGCCTCGAATTTTGGCTAAGTCTTTTTGAGAGTTTGGTACTACACAAGACCGGATATTTGACCGGAACTTTCACCGGAAGTTCCTGTCCACCGGAAGTTTCTGTTACTTGCACCGGAAGTTCCTGTCGAAATTCCTGCAACGCACTAGTACAGAACGACACATCGGAAATGGGCCAAAAACCCCATCGGCAACGGAGAAAGGGTCCGTGTCCCTGCCCCTGTCACTGATGTGAAGAGCTCAATGGCAACGGACGTGATTAACCATTGCCCCTAACATGGGCAACAGTTGTTATATTAGATCGTTACTGATATGTTCCACATTGGACATGGAGTTTTGCTAATCACCGTTTCTAATAAGGGTTACAGGAAAACAAAAAAACACGGTGACATGCTATGCCGTCGATGGAGCCCCGCTCCATGCGACTAGACGGCCGCCCGATCGTCACCGTCTTCCTTTCCGCCCTGCTTTACAAAAGTTCATCGGTGCGCGTGGCTGGAGCTCTGCTCCTATGTCTTCACGGCCGCCAGATGATCATCGACTGTCTTCATCCTGCTGCACAAAATATACTGCTCTTGGTGATGGCACCGTGTACGGAGCCCCCCCTAGGTCTTCACGGCAGCAGCATCATCACCAAGCATCCACCAAGCCCTTGACACAACGAATAATCTTTGTTAAAAGTAGCTAAATAAGTCGCCGACAGAGCAAACCAAGCTAAATAAGTAGCTAATAGAGCAAAACAGAGCAAACCAAGCTAAATAACTCGCCGACAAAGTAAAACTAAGCTAAATAAGTAGCTAACAGAGCAAAACCTAGCTAAATAAGTAGCTAACAGAGCAAAACTAGCTAAATAAGTAGCTAACAGAGCAAAACCAAGCTAAATAAGTAGCTAACAGAGCAAAACCTAGCTAAATAAGTAGCTAACAGAGCAAAACCAAGCAAATACATAGTAAAAAGAGCGGTCGCTTACCTTAAACGAGGCGGGGCCGCTTTCCGTCGCGGATTGCGTCCCAGGTGCCGGAGCCACTTCAGAGGAGACCTCATCCTCCTCGAACACCGGAGCATCCTCCTCCTCCTCCTCCACCTCCTCCTCCTCCGCCGCCGCCGCCTCCGCAGCCGCCGCCACCGCCTCTGGACCAGGGCCCTGGCCAGGGAGAAGAGACCGGTTTATGGCCTCCCGAAGCTGCGTCTGGAACAATGCCTCCTCGGCGACTTGTATCGCATGCTCAGCGGTGGAGATGCGGACTGCTCTCTGCATCGCAGAGGCCTCAATGGCACCGTCGGCGTGCTCGCGCTCGTAGGCGGCGCGAGAGAGGAGGAGACCGACCTCCAGATCCGAGTCCTCATTGTCCGAGGAGGACGAGAACCGGGCGTCAGGGGCCGCCGCCGCCGAGGATCCGGAGGGGATTTGACGGCTCTGCATGAACTCGCGAGACCTGTCGCCGTGTATCTCGTCCCAGTTGTAGAGGAGATCCGGGCTGCGCCTCGGAGGGTGGGAGGAGGAAGATGCTCCATCCTGACTTCCGTCGGCGCTGGAGGGGTTCGCCATCGATGGTCTGAAGTTCGTGGAGAGAGTGTGCGGCTAGGGTTAGGACTTGGGGAGAGTGAGTGAGAGTGAGATGCACTGGAGTTGGTGTTATTTATATGGGCACTGCTTAATGGGCCTTCACATGGGAAATGGAGATTTACATATCTCTGTATCTGTTGAGGGCTTATCGGCAACCGAGTTTCTGTGCACCTCTGTTTGCAATATGTTGGCAACAGAGTTATTTTGCCCTCCGTTACCATTGTGTCGGGCCCATCGACGGATTCTCTCACGCGCACTCCCACGAAAGCGCGCGGAACTCATTTCTTCCGTCGCCTAACTCCTGCCGTTGCCATAGAGGGGTATCCGATGTGTCGTTCTGTACTAGTGACGGCTCTTTTTCTTGGGGACCTATAAAAGGGCCCCCCTTCTTCCCCAAAGAGACTAGCTTGGCTGAGCATGAAATTGACCTCCATTGTTGACCTCCTTGAGCTTAGCTATCTCTTAGTCCCTCCATGATTCTTGACTCCATTTAGTGGGAAAAGAGAGAGGAGATCAAGATCTATTGTGATGTAGTGCAACCTAGGCCCATCACCATGTCAAGCATTCCAACACATCACAAGTCACCACAGACCTCAAAGGTGAACTCATTCCTCGTAGAGAACTCAATTCCCACCCTTTTGGATGGTATACTACGTCATCCTCCGTCACTTGTTGATGCTAGGCTTGCCACGACGACTACAGGTACACGAGAGGTTGACCATGGAGCAAGAGGAATGAAGCCCGACAAGACGGTGGCTTGGAAGAGGTGAAGGAAGAAGAACCAGCAGATCCAGTGGCCGGTACTACCGAGCCAGTCCGGTACTACCGCCCGATGCAAGCTCGGTACTACCGCGCCACGTCCGGTACTACTAGGTTACGCCAGGCGCTACGGGACTCGGCTGATTTCATGTCAGCACTACCGCACCGCCGCCCCGGTACTTCTCCCCAATCGGTACTAGCGGTACCGCACAGAGCCCGGCACTACCGACTGCCTGCGTGTAGAATACGGGTTGAAGCCCTTGTATCCCTTTCCCACCTACCCCTTCGTGGCCAAACCTATAAATAGGCACCTACCCCTTCAGATCTATGTTAGGTAAGATATGAGATAGAGTTGAGCTAGTCTCCTAGTGCCCCTTTGTGGATGCCTTCCCTTGTGGAGATGATTCCTCCCCTTGTGGAGAAGATCCCTCTTGTGGATTCAAGACCTCTCCTTAGATCTTTCATCTATTGAGTTGTATCAAGGCCCCTTTCTTGTGCTTAGTGTTTCTTGGTTGGATTCTATCATGGTCGTCTCTCCCGTGGGATTCTACCGTCATGGTCTCTCCTCCCACGAATATACCGAGCGCTTGCAATCTCTCCCTTTGGGATTCTATTGGACCGGTTGGACCTACCGGTGAGGGAAACGTGTCATTGTATCGTGTTTGTGTTCTTATGTTCTTTGCGTTCTTCGTGTTCTTCATGTTCTTGCGTGTGTTCGTCCACTTCCGCCGTCAATCCGTGAAGATCGGGCAACCCTAGAGGTGCACCCTTTACCATATGGTATCAGAGCATGGTTGCCACAGATTTGACATGTGTTTCCACCCCCAAATCCACCAAATTTTTCTTTGATTTTGAGTAATTTCGAAAATTCCACAAAAAATAGCACCAATTTGCTTTTGGATCAATCTGAGATTTGAGTGCATATTTGCAGGTTTTGATCCATAGATCTATTGCTCAACTAGTTGATCTAGCTTCCTTTGCGTTCCCATAGCCTAATTCCATCATTTGGCCTTCCGATTTGCCGTTTTTCGCCCTGTTTTTTCACCCAAATCGCAAAATTTTGAGTCTCGGGCACGAACAGCGACTCGGTCCGGTACTACCGGACTTGGTGCGGTACTACCGCCCTTACAAAAAACTGGAACTTCAGGAATACGATTTTGCCATATCTTTTGATTTCGGACTCCGTTTTTGGTTTTTTTTGCTTGTTTCGAAGCTACGGACAAGACCTCCATCACCATTGCAGAAGATCCAACATCCACCATCAACAAAATCCGTGGGAAAGCACGACACTTCGACAACAACGGGTGAAGATCGTTGACCAAAGGTATAAACATCACGAATCTTTTCCCACTTGACATTCCTTTGTGAGCCACACTATATCTTTGCGATTATCATGTCCTATTGAGGCTAGCTCTTGATGATTGCTTGGGCTTTGCACAATTGTATGGTGTAGTTTCCGAGCGACCGTTGTCTACGCTAGTTCATATATCATATATCTAGTTGTTGGCATCAAAAGAAGTGGGTGTGCAAAAGAGAAAAAGAAGCAAAAGAGCAAAGAGAAAAGAAGCAAAAAGTGCAAGAAAAGATAAGAAAGAAACACCACTTGCCATATCTCTTGTAGGAAGCGCGCAAGCTCGATGAACATCTCGTAGGTGGTACTTTTTGTGCAAATCTTGTAACCGACCAATAATTTGCAATCGAGCTAGTGGCTCTCCTTTACTTGTGCAACACGAGCTTATAGTCTTCGCTAGGATCATATGGTTATTTAGCTCACTTCTTGGTTGCATAAGTCTCATTTATCTCTGTGCGTGTGTTTCCTTGAAGTACATTCCTATCTTTTGAAATTGACTTGCTTTTGCTTTGGGATCATCGTGGTTCTCTACTTGCCTTTACAATATCTTGGTTTCCGGATTGGTTCGATTTGCTTTCCACCTACCATACCTTCCTATCCACCATAAGACATGTGTGTTTTGGAGTTTGCTTTTGGATACTTGAACACAAGCACTTTACTTTGTGATCGTTTCCTTTGGTTGTCCACGACGTCGAATACTATCTACAAAGGTGAGAGGTTGTGCTCTAGTTCCTTTACACTCCACATATACACTTGTTTTGTGAGTTACATGTCTAGGGAGAGCGGATCAAACTATGGAGGCGAACATGATGATGAGTACCCGATGAGCCACAATGACTATGATGCCTCAAGCATAGAGGACGTGGGGGAACGCTACACCGACTATGACCCCATGACATGATGGAGTATCACCAAACTTCCGCTACCACGACTCCGACTATACAAGCGTCAACGACATGGAGCGGTACCATGACTTGACCAACCTTCATCATATGGTACCGACTTCGCCTCCAACGACATGGTGGAGCACTACTACTACGACTACAACTCCGATGACATGGTGGAGCATGTCTACGACTACCACTCTTTAAGCATGTGCGATGACATTGACTACACCTTCGACAACATGCAAGAGGAGATGACCCCCATCACCACCGTGTTCAAGAGCGGCACCACCAAGCTTAGTGACACAACCTTCTATGGTTCAAGCTCAAGACGGAGCACCGACAAGGCCACCATGCATTCATCCTATGGAGCTCCATCAACTTCAAGAAGGCGTCATGACAAGAACATCGCCAAGAGCGCCAAGCTTCGACATTCTACATCAACAAGGCGACACAAAGACGATACCAAGGCGATGGAGGACGCCATGAACAAGCTTGATGCAACCTTCGACGACTTCAACATCAACTCTAGTCGAAAGTTCCAAGGCCTCAAGAATGCCATTGACAAGCTTGCAAGCGCCTACATTCTTCATCACACTCTAGAAGGCACCACAAGAACAAGGCCACGATGGCTCATGACATGGACAAGCTTGAAGCCGACATTGACACACTTGCCAAGCTTCGGAACTTGTCACCAAGCTCAAGTGGAAGCTCCAAGGAAAAGTCGCGACGGCATCCCAAGGACTTGCGACGACACCCCTCCACTCAAGAACGTCAACGTCGATGTGAGGAGAAGTCAAGGCGGACGCCACCCCATCAAGCACCTACGCCCACACTCCAACTTCAAGGTGCAACTTCCACATCCAAGATGGCGGCGTGTACACATCCTATAGTCTCCACCAAGTGCCACCACCACATTGGCCCCCATATGCAAGATGACGATCTCATATGTGACAATTGCCAAGGCCACAACCATGATCCACGGGAATGCCCCAATCTCTTGTGTCCAATATGCAATGGAAGAGGTCACATGATATGGGAGTGCCAAGTTGGTGACCAAGATGGAGAGAAGACAGTCGAGCATGGGATTTTCCCTTCGGCCAAGGAGGCGAACATGGGTGATGCTATCACTTTGGTTGATGAGCCAAGTGAGCATGCCGAGCATGGGATTTTCTCTTCGGCAATGGAGTCGAGTGATGATGCCCCTCTTAAGGCATGCATCTTGGGAGGCGAGATGGTTGAGGAGGTTGAGAATGGGAGTTTCCCTTCAACCATGGAGGCGTTTGGAGTTGAGAACATTGAGCCTACCCTCTTGTGTTTGAGTTATGAGATGGTACCAATTCCATGTGAGAATGCGAGCCACTTAGCCCACTTGAGTGAGAGTGAAAGTGAGTTGAGTGACTCCACCAAATGTGAGATTGAGTGCTTCCACTTTGAGGGAATGAGTGATACACCACGTGAGTTGAGAGAGGTAGTTGATAGGTCTTGTGAGGCCATTTTGATTTCTAACAACTTACCCTTCTCCTCTAGTGTGTTCTCTCATTATGTTATAGGTTCTATGGATAATGAGACGCCAATCCTCGACTTGACGGTGCCTCAAATGGAGAAGATATACATGGAGGATAATGATGAGGCCACCTCATGTCTACTTCAAGATGAACAAGTCGGCTACACGGAAGCCCCTACTACTTCAACACCTACTTCACCTGAGCGGAACTACAAAGGTATGGGTGTTGATGTCACCATGATCCCACTAGTGGAATGATGAATGTTGATTGCTTGCATGAATTGGATGATTCTCTTGATGTCACTTATGAGTCATTTCTATTCCCATGTGATACCTTGCCTCAAAATAATGTTGATCATGTGGATTACTCTACTTGTGATAAAAATGCCATTCACTTGTTTTGCAATCAATGTTTTCACTACTCTCCCTTCATTGCAACCAAAACGATGAAAACTTGTGCTTTCAAATGCTTGGTTTGCAATGATGAGCCCTTGATTTATAATGAGATTGCACCCATAGCTTTCTCACATTTTGGAGATTTTTCATTTTCTCTTATGGACCTTGTTCCATCCTTCACTTTGCATAGTAACCATCCACATATGTCATACATTCCGCTTGATTTTGGTATGTTTGGTGAAGTGCAAATGAAGAGTTGCATCACGATGGATGATGTATTCATATACCATACCCATAATGTTTTCCTTGGGTGTTTTGTGTATTTTGGTACCCACATGATATTTCAACCTCCATTGAGCATGAGTTGACAAAAAGAGCTCTTGAGAGCATACACTTGAGTTGTGGATCGAAACCAACTCTAGTACCCTTCCCATGTTTTGCATCAAACAAGTTGAAAATTTCTCTTGCTTTTGGTTTGTTTGCAAACATGTTGGCGATATTGGTTTTCCCTATGACAAGAATATCTCCTTGATCTTCCATATGAGTGATTTATGTGTTGCCACAAATATGATGAACAATTGTTCTTTTCGAAGACTTGCTTGCAACCATAATGACATTTTGAGCATGTCTTGTCATGAGTGTTTTGGTATCTACCCATTTGGTGTTGAAACAAATATTTTGAAAACTTGCTCTTTCATATGGTTTGTTTGCACCCATGTTGATGTTTTGAACATTCTTCATATTGTGTTTTTGCCAAATTCTCTGCATATTGCATCAAGCATGTTGACAAAATTCTCTTTCCAATGCCTTGTGTGCAATGTTGATCATATGGTTCAAATGAGATAACTATCATAGCCCTCTCAAATTTTCATGGAGTTTTTGTGTTCCCACATTTTGAGAATGTTTCAAGAAATTGCTTGCACATTGACCTTGCATATGCTTTGACTTTCACATATTTGTGTTGTGCTAATGGTGTAATGAAAATGAATGGACATGTCATTGATGATATGCTCCTCTATCTTGCACACACATGGTTTGCTTGGTCTTTGATGTGTAGGTCGTACCTTTGGATGAGTCTCCATGAGTTGTTTCAACCACACATTCCTATGACCGAAGTTCTTGCAAGAAGAGCACATCGACATCTTGTTAAGGTGACTTCCTTCTACATAAGCACATATGCGATGACCTTCAAGAATTGGCTACTCTTTGAGTGTTGTTTCGTCTTCCTTGTGAGTCTTGTAGGTTACTTGAAAGGCGAAGGGACATTGAAGAAGTGCCACATCATTTCCATCGACTACATGGTGAACCACACGACAAGCTCTACGCATCTACCTCCTTGCCATGATGATGACGAGCAAGAGTCGAGGACGACTCTTTTTGAAGGGGGGGGAGATGATGTAGTGCAACCTAGGCCCATCACCATGTCAAGCATTCCAACACATCACAAGTCACCACGGACCTCAAAGGTGAACTCATTCCTCGTAGAGAACTCAATTCCCACCCTTTTGGATGGTATACTACGTCATCCTCCGTCACTTGTTGATGCTAGGCTTGCCACGACGACTACGGGTACACGAGAGGATGACCATGGAGCAAGAGGAATGAAGCCCGACAAGACGGTGGCTTGGAAGAGGAGAAGGAAGAAGAACCAGCAGATCCAGTGGCCGGTAATACCGAGCCAGTCTGGTACTACCCCGATGCAAGCTCGGTACTACCATGCCACGTCCGGTACTACTAGGTTACGCCAGGCGCTACGCGACTCGGCGGATTTCATGTCGGCACTACCGCACCGACCGCCCCGGTACTTCTCCCCAATCGGTACTACCGGGTCGGCCAGGCCGGTACTACCGCACAGAGCCCGGTACTACCGACTGCCTGCGTGTAGAATACGGGTTGAAGCCTTGTATCCCTTTCCCACCTATCCCTTCGTGGTCAAACCTATAAATAGGCACCTACCCTTAAGATCTAGGTTAGGTAAGATATGAGATAGAGTTGAGCTAGTCTCCTAGTGCCCCTTTGTGGATGCCTCCCTTGTGGAGATGATTCCTCCCCTTGTGGAGAAGATCACTCTTGTGGATTCAAGACCTCTCCTTAGATCTTCATCTATTGAGTTGTATCAAGGCCCCTTTCTTGTGCTTAGTGTTTCTTGGTTGGATTCTATCGTGGTCGTCTCTCCGCGGGATTCTACCGCCACGGTCTCTCCTCCCACGAATCTACCGAGCGCTTGTCAATCTCTCCCTTTGGGATTCTATTGGACCGGTTGGACATACCGGAGAGGGAAATGTGTCATTGTATCATGTTTGTGTTCTTGTGTTCTTCGCGTTCTTCGTGTTCTTGCGTGTGTTCGTCCACTTCCGCCGTCAATCCGTGAAGATCGGCAACCCTAGAGGTGCACCTTTCACCATATTGTTCCACCAATCCATCTCTCCTCTAAATGAGGGAAAGCCTTTGGATCTAGATCTTGGAGTTCCATTTGTTGAGTTCTGCTTTGTTCTTTCTCTCTTCTCCCCCCACAAGCATTAGTTGCTTTTGGTGTGATTTGGGAGTGAAGGATTTGTCCATTTCTATGGTCTTGCCTTCTTGCATTAGTTGCATCGGTTTGAGTTCTCCACGGTGATACGTGGAAGTTGAAGTTGAGGACTTGTTAATCTTGGGTTCGTTGGAACCCTAGACGGTTGTTGGTCGTTCTTGTGGCTTTGGGAGCCGTGGGGACAAGCCGGAGCCTCCAATTGAGTTGTGGAGAAGTGTCCCGGCCTTGTGAGTCTTGTGGCTTTGGGAGCCGCGGGATTCTGGTGAGAGCCTCCAATTAAATTGTGGAGTGTGCCTCATCGTTGTACGGTTCGGTGACCACCCTCAAGTGTCCCATAGTGGTTTGTGGCACTCCGCATTGGTGGAGGCACGAAGGAGATTACGGTGTGCCATTGACGGCTATTCGGGGATCACTTTGTGACTCCGCACCGCTCCAACGAAGACTAGCTTCCATTTGGAAGTGAATTTGGGATAAATCATCGTCTCCAAGTGCCTCTGTATTTCTATAACCGAGCTTCTTACTTATACAATTTACTTTGTGATAGCCATCGAGCTTGAAATATTATATCTTGCTATCACCTAGTTGTTTATCTTGCTTAGCATAAGTTGTTGGTGCACATAGGTAAACCTAGCTTGTTTAGATTTCGTGCTTGATAAATTAAATGCTAGTTTTGTTCCGCATTTATTCAAGTTTTGTGCTTGTTTAGTTTAGACCTAGCTTGTTTAGGTTTCGTGCTTGTTTAGTTGCTTATCTTGCTTAGCATAAGTTGTGGTGCACATAGGTAAACCTAGCTTGTTTAGGTTTCTGTCGTGGTGGTGTCACGGCAGATGCCATAGGATGGCTTAAGTTGTGGGCTCGCTAGGACGTTGGGGGATCCGGGGAGGGTTTGCGCGCTCACGAAGCACGCATGGAGAACAACCAAGAACTCGCAAGAACAAACAAGAACAAGCAGAACCAAGAAGAAGCAAAGAACACCACGATGTACCCTGCTTCGGGGCCCTCTTGTGGAGGTAACACCCCTACTGCAGCACTAGCCTACTCTCTTTATATCTCAAGTGGTTACAAGTACAGAGTGCTCCTTGAGCTGTATGAAGAACAATGGTGGGAGCTCTCAGAAGAGATGGAGCTTGGGGGGGATGATGCCTTTCTCTTTTGCCGTTCTCTCCCCTTCGTCCGTCCGTCCCCTCCCTTTGGAGGATTTGGTAGCTTACTTATACACTAACCGAATTACCATTTTGCCCCTGGCTGGAAGTGATAATGGCATGGACAAGAGGAACAGGACAAGCCTCTGCCCCCTGTCAACCCAACGGCCGGACTGTCAGGCCCTAGCAGGCCTATCTTGCCACTTTGGGCAATGGCAGGTGTAACCCACCGGGTCTGGTCATATCCTCTTTCCCGAATTGGCCGGGTCAGCTCCTAGGTTGCTGCGCTCCCAGGAATCCGTGACCTGACCTGGCCGTCAAGTCCCTAGCAGCCTATCTTGCCACTTTGGGCAATGGCAGCCGTAGCCCCCGGGTCTCGGTCGTATCCTCTTTCCCGAATTGGCCAAGTCAGCGCCTAGGGCCTTGCGACCCGGAAAACCTGCGACTTGACCCGGCTGTCTTCTCAGCCTCTGGCAGGAGACACCCGTGAACCTTTCTGACATTACTTGGCCCTTGTGCAATATCCGGATTACCTTATCCGGGTCCTTCCTGACCAACCCGGCTAACTTAACCGGTTTCCTTCCGATTCGGTTAAGCTTTACCGGATCCTCTCTGGCATCTTCTCGCACTTTAGCTTGATCAAGTGCTAACCGACTCTCACGAGAGATCCGGCCCAAGTGACCCGGCTATATGTTGATCCGGCTAGCTCTTTGCAACACTTAACACCACATCTTTGCCCTACCCGGGGGCAGCCCCCCGACAGTAGTCCCCGAAGCTGGTGCGGTTCTACAGCCTCGGCTGAAGAGCCGTAGCAGGTTAAAAATAAACATCACTAACCGAATCTCATATCATATAATCTTGTCTCAGGATTTCCCGGGACACTTGGCAGTGAATCTCTGTGCAAAGCCCCATAATCCGGATCTCTGATCTGACATGCCACTGACACACCTCATCCGGATTCTCCGGGTACTTGAGTGCATTTGACCAAACGACCGCGTCTTCTCGTTTTCTCCGTTGACCGGCACACAGGATCCGTGCAACTGCTTCCAATTCTATGGCCCAACATGTGCTTGGAACACACGGCCACAGAGGTGGCCACAGAGTTCCAGGATGCAGTTACCGTGCGACGCTCCGAAAACCGTGCAGTAGTGCGCCCGTTACCGCTGGGCGCTATAAATGTGGGCGCAGGGGGTTTCCTCTTCTTCTCCGCTCGTTCCCCACTCCGAAAACTTCCATCTGCGCCACCGCCGCCGCCGCAATCTCGCCCTCGTAACCTTGCCGCGCCGGAGACGTCCTCAACGCACCGGAGGAAAACGACCGGGGCCGCGCACCGTGCCCAGCGCCGCCGTTCCTTCATCGAGCTTCTTCCCGTCGCGTCATCACCGTGAGTTTTCTTTTTCTCCGGTCATGGCGAACTCGAGGAGTTCATATGCCACGGGAAACTCGCATTTGTTTCTTGTAGATTTATCCGCATATTAGTCCGTCGCCCAGCCTCAGTGCATCTAGTAGATCTCCTGTCTAGATTTTGCACTACACTGCCCTAGTTTTGTTTGCCACCGTATGAGCAGTTCAACCATATTTTTACTCTTGATTTCCTTTCTTTTTTACTGCTGCAGTAGATCTTGTGTAACCCTAGACCTTTGCGGAAGGTGTTTGTGATTGCCACCCGAATCACCTTCTCTGCTGAATCCGGCTAGTTTCATCCGGGATAATATTAGCCGAATCACTCTAGATCTGGTTCGATTATACCATTATCCGATTCATTTTGACTCGGCCCTATCCGACCTCTTGCAGGATTGATCCGGATATGGCGAAGCTTCCTCCCGGCAGATGGGAGGGTTCTGATGTGACCAAGGACGATCTGGAATGGCTATTAAGCACCCGGCGTATAACCTCTCAAGTTATATGCCGCAAACCGGGGAAGGAACTCGTCCCGGTTCCCGAACCTGGTGAACGTGTGGTGTTTCTAGCGCATTTTGAGCGCGGATTCGGATTGCCGGCGAGTGATTTCTTCCGGGCTTTCCTGGATTTCTTTGGCCTACAGCCTCATCACCTCCCGGCTAATGCCTTCGTTTCTCTATCGGCTTTTAGCTCCTTTTGCGAGGGCTATCTCGGTGTCTGGCCGACCGTCGATATTTGGGCAAAGTATTTCCACCTCCGCAAACATACTATTCCAGGCACTAAGCCGAAGCTGATGACTGCTTGCGGTCCGGTTAGCATCACGCCAAGGCAGGGATCCATCTTTCCCCGTATCACTGGCCTAGACACTGTCAGAAGTGGCAAAGGTCTTTCCTTTATGTGAAGAGTGCAGAAGGCCATGACGCCCTTAATCTGCCCGAGTTCACGATCGAGCCACCCACAGCCGAATTGAACTTCGGATACAATCCGGCCGAGACTATTGTAGAACTTCAGACTGTACATGAAACTCTGGAGGACCTTCTGAAGAAGGGCCTGGCCTCGGATGATCTGCTCCGGACCTTCATCGGTCGCCGGGTCTGCCCTCTTCAAAGACGTGAACACAAGATATGCCACATGGGTGGTGTGCTAGATCCTACCCGGATCAGCAGGCATGACCTTAACAAAGTCTCCATCAGGCGACGGGTAAACGCCATTGCCGCCACCGAGATGTCGGATAAATGGCGGTGGGGCGTAAAGCCGTTTTTCCGAGAGCGCCTTCCACCACAGGTTAGTTCGCCATTTTCCGAATCTAACCATATTTCGTCAAAATGGCATCGGCCTAATCCGGATTTGCCCCGACTTTTCTGTAGCTGTTTGATCGCCAACTTACCGAAGATGGAGACCTCTCCACCAAAGAATGGGGACCGGATCTCAGCCCGCCGCGCGAGGACGAAGAAGATCCGGATACGGATGATTATCTGCCTATCCCGCGCGCCAAGCCAGTCCGCAAGGGTAAGCAATCAACTATTCACAACATCTCCGACGAGGAAGATGATGATTGCAGGATCTTAGATCCCATCGACGCTATTCCGATTTCATGGTCACCACCTTGTGTTCCAGCCAAACAAGATGCTGAAGGGACATCTCGGAAACGCAGTGACGCGCCCGGATCTGATTCCCCTAAAGCCAAGAGAATAAAGAAGTCTGGCTCCAAGTTGAATCGCGTCAAGCCGATGCCTACCACCAAGGGGTAATACTGACTTAACTTCATTTGCTTTCTTCCTCTGTTAACCGAGTCATATCTATCCGAGTTAACTGTTTGCTTTGCTTTATGCAGTGATGTCCTCATCACCGCGCAGACTCATTCATCCATCTCTTCTCCCATTCCTCCGCTGGATACGGTCATGGAAACCCAGTCTCCTGATCGAACTGCCACCTCACCAATGCGTGTCACCACTGCCAATATTCCTCAGCCGACTCCCATTTCAAAGCCGGTTATTGACTTGGAGAGTGAGGAAACCTCGGCTCCAATCCGAGATTCAAGTTGGCCACGCCCTCTCAAGGAGCTGGAGAAGGAAAAGGCCAAGACATCGGCTACATCCTTGCCTAAGCCGGATCCTCGCCCTACTCCCGCAGCGCAAACCCTGCTGAATCAAGAGCAGCAGAAGAAGAAAAAGCAGAAGCAGCAACAGCAACAGCAAGTTTCCGAGAAGCAGCACAAGGAGCCACATCCGAAGCAGACTCCGGGTGCGTCACCGCAACCCAAGCCGACTCAAGGTGCCTCTGGCACACCTCCAACCACCTCGGATAAGCAGGTGGTTGCTAGCAAGAAGGTTTCTGCCGCCCCATCAGCGATTCGATTCGGCCAGTCCCTGTCGAATCCCCGCCCTCCGAGCAGCGATAAGCTCGAGTCCGCCAAGCAATTCATTGAAGCTTGGAATGATGCTGACCTCGCCAAAGATTTTTCTACTTCAGCGCCACATCCGGCTGGGCCTAGTCGGATGTTTCAATCATTACACTCTGTACAGACCTCGGTCACTGAAGCTAACCGGGTGTTTGAGGTAAATTTTTCCGAATCTTGCTTTTATTTCAACATGATCAAATAGTACTATACCCAGTCCCCGAGATTCGGGTCGAACGACTGATACTCCTCCGAGTAAGAAAGTCATTCGGCTTGAATCTCTAAAAAACTTATCATGAATGTTGCCGTAACCGAGGACACCGTGGGACTTCCAGTCCCCGAGTCTCTTTTCCAACTGATTCGGTTAATCTCGGGCCAGTCCCCGAGATTCTTTTGACGCCATTTGCCTGTTTTCTTTCAGGAAACCATGACCGCTCGCGGCAAGCTCTTTAAGCAGCTCGCCCATCAGCATCAGAAGCTCCAAACTTCCTTTGATGGGCTCTGTCTTGAAATGGACAAGAAAGAAGAAGAGCACAAGCGCGCTTTATCCGAGGAAAAATCAGAGGTGACTCGGCTCCAGCGAGAGCTTGACCGAGTTGAAAAAGTGAAGAACAAGGTTAAAGGAGAGCGGGATACGCTGAAGCGTGAAAAAGACACAATCCAGAAGGAGCGGGATACTTTCAAAGCCGGACTTGCGGAGCGGGCCAAACTGGACAAGCAAATTCAAACGAACATTGCCGAATCTGAAGCCGAAGTCAAAGCGGCTAAAGAAGAACTGAGTGCTCACAAAGCGGCCAGTGCGAAATGGCTTGCTGCACTTGCTAGCCTTAACGATGACATGGATCGTAAGTTCACCGAATCTCCTCTTTTCTTTCTGCTCTTAACCAATACATATGCTTGTGTTCCTTCTCGCTGAACTCAGTATTAGCTTATTTGTTTGTAGGAGAGTTTACTAGCATCCGGCTTCAAGCCGCCAAGGCTGTGAGAAACGCCCGAGCTGAGAGAGCTAAATTAACCGAGGCTCCCCTACCAGAGACATGGGACATCGAAGATCATATTACAGCACTTAAGGCTCGGATTGCTCCTTTGAAGGATTCCCATATTGGTCTGCTCAATGCAAGTCTCAAGGCTCACCGAATCTTGTTTCCTGAAGCGCGGCAAGTTGTGCCTGTGGAGGAGCTGATCCGAGACCTGGATCAAGCAATGACCCGGTTACAGCAGTGGAGGTCTTCGTCCGCCCGCGCTGGTGCTGACGCAGCTTTGCTATTCATCATGTCCTGGTATGAGCTAATTGATCTTGCCAAAGTGCGCTCATTTCGCGAGGGTTCTCCGTGGGCTACAGACCCTACCCGGATTAAGATCCGTGAAGAAGCCGCCAACTTCATGGCCGAATTTGCACGCACCAAGCATCTTGATCTGGAGGCTCCGGTCTACTCGGATGGAGAAGAAACTGAAGAAGAGGAATCGGACGACGCCTCCGCTGAAGAATACGCCGATTCTGAGGGCGAGTCTGATGATTCGGCTAACTCTGCCGAACACGCTCCTATCAAGATCCCAGCTTCTGACTCGGCTAAGAATACCGAAGCAACTCCGGCCCAGACTTCGGAGATACCAGCAACTGATTCGGCAGAGATTACTAAACAAGCTCCAGCTGATCCGGATACCTCCGAATCCGCCCAGCCTTCAAGCTCTCCACGCAAGGTTACCCCTGAAGTTCCTCCATCTGAGACCATCCTTGCAACCGAGCCCCCTGCAACCGAATCTACTCCAACCGAAGCTCCTGCCACCGAACCTGCTACAACCGAGTCTGCTGCTTCCTGAAGTAACTTAGTGAAAAAACGTTAAATCCCCGGTATGCCGGGAGCAGATGTAATAGACTATTTTAAGTTCTTTCGAGACTACTTTAAATTTGCTTAACATGATCCGGACGAGGTTTATGTTGGATCATTTTAAACCGAGTCCCCGAGTCTGTTTTCTTGTTTACTATTTTTGCCGAATCTCTGCTCTTGTCTACCTTTTAGGTGTTTGACAGTCGAGTCACAAGATAGGAATCATAGCATACAATACTTGAAACATGCGAGTTGTGGTTTAGAATCATTCAACATAAACGAAAAATAAATAACAGGGTTAGTAAACGACATGTGCCGAATCGGTTTTGGACCGAGTCCCCGAGTCCATTTTCATGTTTCCCACATTCCTCATCTCTGCTCTTGACTACCATTTTGGTGTTTGTCAGTCGAGTCACGAGATCAACAACACAACATACATTACTTGAATTTTGGGACGAGGTTCAAAGCAATTCGGCACACGAACGGTATGGACAAAACAGTAAAAAACACATGCATGAGTACGAAGCAGTCCCCGAGTCCAGACTCGGATTGCTGCAACTTCATTTATGATAAACTGAAATACATACATTGCGCCCTTAGGAGTAAAAGGGTCGAAGCAGAGCTACATTCCAGGTCTCTTAGTTTCTTGTCCGGGTCTGTCCAGGCCATCCTTCCTTGGTTCCTGTGCATCTACAAGGTAGTACGAGTCATTGTGCATAGCCCTGCTCACAATGAAAGGTCCCTCCCATGGAGGTGACAACTTGTGTCGGCCTTTGCTGCGCTGCACCAGCCTTAGCACAAGATCACCCTCATGAAACACTCGAGGGCTGATCTTTCGACTATGATATCGTCGGAGATTCTGCTGGTATATTGCTGTCCGAGATAGAGCCAATTCTCTTGCTTCCTCTAGCAGATCCACTGCATCTTCCCGAGCCTCTTTTGCCTCGGTTTCAGTATACATTGCCACCCTTGGTGCATCATGTTCTATGTCTGTGGGTAGCACAGCTTCTGCCCCATAAACCAGAAAAAATGGCGTATAGCCAGTTGACCGATTCGGCGTGGTCCTTAGACCCCACAGTACTGATGGTATCTCGTCTATCCAGCATCCCGGAGTTTTCAGCAATGGTTCAATGAGACGAGCCTTGATGCCGGCCAACACCAGGGCATTTGATCTTTCCACTTGCCCATTAGACTCCGGATGTGCCACCGAGGCTATATCTAGCCGGATTCCCTTATCATGCAAACCGAGCAAACTCTCCGACAGCAAAGTTTGTGCCGTTATCCGAGATGATGCTATGAGGGTAACCGTATCTCAAAATAATTTCTTTCAGAAAGTTACAGCCGAACGACCATCCACTTTCCGGATTGGTTTCACCTCTATCCACTTGGTGAATATCCACCATCACCAGCATATGTGTCATGTTGCCCCTAGCCGGCTTGAAATCTCCCACCATATCCAAACACCACACAGCAAATGGCCAAGTGATAGGAATTGTTTTGTGCCGATGCGGGTAAGTGTGTCTGCTTGGCAAACCTTTGGCATCCTTCACATTTTCGGACTATGTCCTCTGCATCCGCGTGAGCAGTGGGCCAGTAAAATCCATGCCGGAACACTTAGCCACCAGGGCTCTTGTACTGCAATGATGTCCACATTCACCCTTGATGTATCTCAGGAGCATCTCCTTGCCCTCGGCTGGCTCCACACAACGCTGTAGCACCTCGGTTGCACTCCTCTTGTATAACTCCTTGTTGATGATGGTGTAAGCCTTGGACCTCCTCTGCACTCGCCTAGCTTCGGTTTCATCATTTGGCAAACTCCCCTCCGACATGAACTTCATGATTTCTTCAGCCCATTCCGGTACTGGATGCAAAGGGAATAAGTGCTCATCTACTTCCACTGGTTCGGCCGCCATTATTTCTTCTATCAGCTTCTGCCCATTCCCTAAGATTCGGTTATCACCACTTCTTCTCTGCTCCTCTTTCCTAAGATCCGGTTAGCAGTCCCCGGGTCTCGCCATGCAGTCCCCGGGTCTTCCCCAATGTACTCGACATCAACATTCATAGGGACAGCCTCAGATTCTTGCTTTGGGATAAAAATTGACTCGGAATCAGGCGAAGGTTTGATTGAAGGGACCCTTAGGTGATTCAAGGATATCCGGGTGGAATTGCATCCCTAGACGACCCGAGTTTTGACAGGACATCAGCAGCTTCGTTCTCCAACCGAGGTATGTGCTTGTACTCGCAGCCTTCAAAAAATCCTGAAATTTTCTGGACATGAAACCGATATAGTGCCATATTGGCATCAAGAGCATCCCAATTTCCAGAAGATTGCTGCACAACTAAATCCGAATCACCAAAACATTCTATTCGGCGGATGCCGATGTCCCTGGCCACATTAAGCCCATGGATCAGTGCCTCTACTCGGCCACATTGTTTGATGCTGAGAAATGAATCTGCAACACATATCGCAATTGATCTTGCTTCGGTGACGTGAGTACCACCCCAGCACCTAATCCGATTTTGGTTTTGGAGCCATCAAAGTGCAACTTCCAGTAATTGTAATCCGGCTTGGGTGGCTCATACTGCATCTCGGCCCAGTCACAAAGGAAATCTGGTAAAGCCTGAGACTTGATAGCATCCCTTCTCTCATAATGCGGGGTGTAAGGAGATACTTCTATTGCCCACTTGGCAACCGGCCAGTCGCATCTTTGCACCCAATGATTTCCGCGATTGGAGCTTCACATACCACGGTAATCGGGTGTTCTTGGAAATAATGTTTCAACTTTTTGGCCGCCAGGTATACCGTATGTCATCTTCTGGTAGTGAGGATAATTTTGCTTTGAGGTTGAGATCACCTCACTTAAATAGTACACCGGTCTCTGCACGGATTTACCCTCCTCTTCTCGCTCTACCACTATGACCACACTACGACCCGGTTAGTGGCCGCAATGTAAAGTAGCATTGGCTCATTCGGCAAAGGTGACGCCAGAATTGGTGCAGTGGACAACATCTTTTTTAATTCGTTGAAAGCCGAATCTGCCTGCGGGGTCCACGTGAACCCGGTGCTCTTTTTCATCAATGATACAAGGGCAAGGCTTTTTCTCCTAGCCGACTCACAAACCGACTCAACGAGGCTAAACACCCTGTGAATTTTTGTACATCTTTTAGACATTAGGCAATTTCATTCTTTCTATGGCTCGGATTTAGCCGGATTCACCTCAATACCTCGGCTCGATACAAGGAAACCGAGCAACTTTCCAGCCGGGACACCAAAGGTGCATTTATCCGGATTCAATTTCAACCGATATTTTCTCAAGTTCACAAATGTTTCCTCGAGATCCTCGAGGAGAGTGTGTTTTTCTTTAGTTTTGATGACGATATCATCGACATACACCTGCACATTCTTGCCCATTTGGGAGTGTAAGCATTTCTGCATACATCTCTGATAAGTTGCACCGGCATTTCTCAAACCGAAACACATGACACGATAGCAATACGCCCCGTACGGGGTAATAAAAGCAGTCTTTATTTGATCTTTAGGGTTCAGTGGTATCTGGTGAAAACCAGAGTACGCATCAATAAAAGACAACAACTCACACCCGCAGTAGAATCGATCACTTGATCAATCCGAGGTAAAGGAAATGGATCCTTCGGGCACGCCTTGTTTAGGTTGGTGAAATCGATGCACATGCGCCACACCTTGACCACCGCTGGTTCGTCCTTCTTCTTCTCTACCAGAACCGGATTGGATATCCAGTCTGGATGCAACACCTCCATAATGAATCCGGCTGCAAGCAACTTAGCCAGCTCATCCAGCACCACTTTTCTTCGATCATCTGAGAGACGCCGAGTCGGTTGCCTCACCGGTTTTACATCCGGCCTGACAAATAAAGAGTGCTCTGCCAACTCCCTCGGAACACCAGGCAGGTCCTTAGCCGACCATGCAAAGATATCCCGATTCTCACGGAGGAAGTGACAGAGCGCGCTTTCCTATTTCTCATCCAGCCCGGCACCAATGATGGCCATGCGCTCCGGGTTCTCCGGGTCAATGGGGATCTTCTTTGTTCCTTGGGCATCTCAAATGTTGCACCTCCATCCGGATTGGTCATAGCCAGCACACCGAGCTGAGCTGACTTCGCCATTGCCACCACCTCATGCATCTTGCTCTTCTCAGCTTGGATCACCAATGATTCGGCTAAGGTGGAACCGATTGTGGCACACTGTATGGCTTTTGTAATCTCCCGCAACAGTGATAATACCATTCGGGCCTGGCATCTTTATCTTGAGGTAGGCCACATGGGTGGATATCATGAACTTGGCTAACGCAGGCCGCCAAGTAGAGCATGGTATGGGCTCTCCAAATCTACCACCTCGAACTCGAGACTTTCAAGCCGGTGATTGTCCTTGGTACCAAACAGCACATCTACCCAGATCTTACCCATTGGGGAACAAGACACCCCGGGTACTATACCATGGAAGGTACAACTGCTCTGCTGCAACTGATTCGGCGAAATACCCAACTTGACCATTGTGTCCCGATACATGATGTTTATGGCACTGCCATTGTCAATCAAGACTCGGCTAAACCTCACGTTAAGCTTGGGTCCTACCAAAGTCGGATCCACCACTAGTGCATAGTTTCCTGGACTTGGCATAATTCTGGGGTTATCAGCCCTGCTCCAAGTGATCTCCTGCTCGGACCAATTCAGGTATTTTGGGACTGCTGGTATGACTGCATTCACCTCCTTCGCCCTTCGCAGCTGACTTTTCTTGTCAGTTGGCTCGGTCACAAAAACCACATAACTTTGATGAGCCTCCTTGTACTCATTACCGGGGTATCCACCTTGCCGACTCGGACCAGCACCATTGTCATTGCCTCCCATGTTTACCAGGTTAACCGGCTTTGTGGCTGCCGGTCTTGGAGCTCCTGCGTTCACCGGGATTGTATTGGCTCCGGTTAAAGGCATATTCGGCCTGAAATTCGGTCTAGGAGCACCTCTCTGAGGTGGTCCTCTCTGACCCTCCGCCTGAATGCGATGATGCCAGCTACAATTCCGAGTTGAATGATTGGCCGGCTTGCGTGGGTCTGTTGTGTGATAACAGCAAGGCCCGTCCAATCTTGCCTCAAAGGTTAGAGGAGGACTCGATCCATCCCACACCTTCTTTGGCCAGGCACCTTGATTCGGCCTCCAAGCTGGACCCTCAGTCTTTTGTCTCTGACCATCTCCTGCTCCAGGATGGTCCATATTCACTGCAGCACCTGATCTGAACCGTATCTATAATCCGGATCTCTTCTTTTGTAACCGAATTCATGTCGGTCATTGGGCCTCAATGGTCCTACTCGGTTATTAACCGGTTGCCTCCTGCTTGTTCCCACTGCATCCAATGCGGGCTGTGTCGGATCACCTAGAGCATACGTATCTGCTATCCGGATCGTTTCCGCCAGTGTCTTGGGCATATCCCTCTGGAGCTTCTGCCAGAGCGGGGTGCCATGTCGGCAACCCTGCGCAAACCAAGAAATCGCCTGCTCCTCCACGACACCTTCGCAAGAGTTGCGAATGTTGCTCCACCGAGTTAAGAATTCTCGGTCTGTTTCCCGTTCTTCCTGCTTGCACGCAGCCAGGAGCTGAGGTCGGTTAGGCCTCTTGTAGGTGCTGGAGAAATTACTGTAAAATGCCTCCTCCAAGTCCATCCAAGAGTTGATACTACCCGGCGGTAAGTTGTTCAGCCAAATCCGGGCTGGCCCTTCCAACATGTGCGGGAGATACCGGACCGCCCATCGGCGATTGCCCCCCGCAATGTGCACTGACGATACATAGTCTATAGCCAATCTTGTGGCTTTGTGTTGCCATTATATGGCTTTGTGCTTCGGCCAAGCTGAAATAACGGCACACTCGGCTCGTTCATGATCCGAGGTCCAAAACATGGAGGACCCGGTGGGCCTTGCTCTTCTAGCTTCTCGGACTGGTAAATTCTATCCAACTTGAGACGCTGATCATTCGGATCAATGCCCGAGGTCCCAGTCTTGATGCAAGTGCATTATCATACGTCTGGTATCCGGCTCGCGCCATAGCCGAATTTCCGTCATCATAGCGGTAACCCGCCTGGCCACCACCTTGCTGTTGCGCTCGCACAATCACTTGCTGCCCAGGAGGACGAGGTGGTTGACCTCGGCCAGCCGAATTGCCCCTTCCAGCTCCCGGGTAACCTCGTCCACCACTGTTTCTACTTTGGCCACCTCTTCCTTGAGCGGCTAGCTGCTTGCCGGCATACTCAGCATCATAGGTCTGCAGCTGCTTGCTCTTACCCGAGTTCACGCTCTGGGCCCGGTCAACTCCGACGTGCGGGGATGACGCCTGCCCCTTGGATCTCTGGCTAACAGCCTTAACCGACACTACTACCCGAGAAACACCTGCATCCGGATTAGCTTTCCGGTAAGCCTCATTCTGCCGGTTACACACATCTACTAGCTCATTGACTCTCTCTGCCTGCTTCGCCAAGCGTCCCCGGTTAGTGTGCTCAACTCGGCTCGCGCTGCCGCTGCAGCCCTAAGATTCTTAGCCGGGGAGCTATACACCGGCTTGCCTGTGCCAGATCTATGACTAGTAGCCTTACTGAGCTCGATCCTGCAGCTCTAGCTAACTCGTCATTGAGGTCCTTACCCCGGTTACGCAACTCGGCTTTTTGCGCGAGCGATGCACTACAGGAGTAAAGCCATCGGTGATACCATTGGCAGCATTGTACTCTCTCATATCTCTATCAAAGGCTTGCCTAGACTCCACCACTAACCGGGCTTCTTTTTGCAACCTCAGGCGCTCTGCCTCTAGCTGAGCTACAGTGAGCTCTACATTGCCCCAGGTGCCACTGGCCGAGATACTTCTCCAGGACATCCTCTAAGGGAGCCTCCCTACTTGACATGCCAAGCGGGCCAACCGGATCTGGTCTCTCCTTTGGGAACTTAGCTGTCCGAGTCGGCTTGCCAACCGGATCAACTGGCGTGGCCAGCTCCTCGGGCATGCTTTTGCTGGCATCTCCTTTGCCAGCTGCTGCACTTGGCCCGGTCATCATCACCTCCACGCTACTCCCGGGGCGAGCGCTACGCCGTCCGAGAGCTGCGCGGAAAGAGGGAGGATCCTCAGCCACGAGCACCTGCGCCGGGTACTCGCGGACAGGCTCGGTGGCGACGTAGGTGACGAAGCTGCCGAGCGTCATGAGGAAACCGTCAGGGGAAGGGCTTGTTGGCGAAGCACCCCGCGTTGTCGCTGATGAAGTTGAACTCGCCGATCTTGCAAACGAGCCCAGAGAGGACCCGCTCGCCGGAGCCAGCGACGGTGCCCGTCCGGAAGGAAACCCCAGCCAACGCCACTGCTGCCCCACGGTGGGCGCCAACTGTCGTGGTGGTGTCACGGCAGATGCCATAGGATGGCTTAAGTTGTGGGCTCGCTAGGACGTTGGGGGATCCGGGGAGGGTTTGCGCGCTCACGAAGCACGCATGGAGAACAACCAAGAACTCGCAAGAACAAACAAGAACAAGCAGAACCAAGAAGAAGCAAAGAACACCACGATGTACCCTGCTTCGGGGCCCTCTTGTGGAGGTAACACCCCTACTGCAGCACTAGCCTACTCTCTTTATATCTCAAGTGTTACAAGTACAGAGTGCTCCTTGAGCTGTATGAAGAACAATGGTGAGCTCTAGAAGAAGATGGAGCTTGGGGGGATATGCCTCTCTTTTGCCGTTCTCTCCCTGTCCTCCGTCCTCCTCCTGGAGGATTTGGTAGCTTACTTATACACTAACCGAATTACCATTTTGCCCCTGGCTGGAAGTGATAATGGCATGGACAAGAGGAACAGGACAAGCCTCTGCCCCCTGTCAACCCAACGGCCGGACTGTCAGGCCCTAGCAGGCCTATCTTGCCACTTTGGGCAATGGCAGGTGTAGCCCACCGGGTCTCGGTCATATCCTCTTTCCCGAATTGGCCGGGTCAGCTCCTAGGTTGCTGCGCTCCCAGGAATCCCGTGACCTGACCTGGCCGTCAAGTCCCTAGCAGGCCTATCTTGCCACTTTGGGCAATGGCAGCGTAGCCCCCGGGTCTCGGTCGTATCCTCTTTCCCGAATTGGCCAAGTCAGCGCCTAGGGCCTTGCGACCCGGAAAACCTGCGACTTGACCCGGCTGTCTTCTCAGCCTCTGGCAGGAGACACCCGTGAACCTTTCTGACATTACTTGGCCCTTGTGCAATATCCGGATTACCTTATCCGGGTCCTTCCTGACCAACCCGGCTAACTTAACCGGTTTCCTTCCTCTGATTCGGTTAAGCTTTACCGGATCCTCTCTGGCATCTTCTCGCACTTTAGCTTGATCAAGTGCTAACCGACTCTCACGAGAGATCCGGCCCAAGTGACCCGGCTATATGTTGATCCGGCTAGCTCTTTGCAACACTTAACACCACATCTTTGCCCTACCCGGGGGGCAGCCCCCG